>OY101452.1:10565314-10691628 GCA_956483635.1 Panzeria rudis | reverse complement strand
AGCTTAAAGCTCTATTAGAACGTCAAATAAAATAAGTAAAAAAAATTCAAGTTAAATGGTTTTATTGTAATGAAGCATAATAATGATGCAGATAATGCACTAAAATACTAAAATAAAACCATGGCGCGCGTCGAATTTTGGTTATCTATAGTATATCTATGATCAATGTCCTATGTTGATGAGGAGAGTGGTGTGGTAGCTGGCACATATTACTACGTGATTATTTTTTAGCTTTTAGTGCATTATCTGCATCATTATTATGCTTCATTACAATAAAACCATTTAACTTAAAGATTTTTTTCTTATTTTATTTTTAAGTTTTTTACTTTATGTCCTAAACACTATGATCTAGCATTTACTTTCGGATTGTACCTTGGATTTGGACTTTTTTCGTGGGGTACTACATTATAGTAGCCAAGCGCTTTCATTTAATACCCATATTGAGGGGGCTGACAATATATTTACTTGAATATAGCCCCCATTTTGTACTGGCCGTCATTTTGGAATTGGAAATTTTTCATTGCATACTGTATTCTACTAGTCAAACCCCCTCAGTTGATATCCATATTGAGGTGTTTAATAGACAAATAACTATTTCACCATTTTGTGGCGGCGGCCATCTGTGATTTAACATAATGCTGAATGCACATAATCGTAACATCATCAGATCAAGCAGTCATGAAAATTAAATGTGTTCACCAAATTTCAGATCAATCGCTGAACAAGAAAGGCCTAAACCTATATATTACTTGTCATGGGGATGGCACCGCCCACTTTTTAATTACAAAACTGTACATTCATTGCAAGTAAAGGTGTCCACCAAATCTCATATCAATCGGTTAACAGGAAAGGGCTAAAACTTAGTACTAATTCTTAGGGACATAGCACCGCCCACTTTTTTAAATACAGAATTGTAGAGTCATTGTAAGTAAAGGTGTCCTCAGATGAATTGGTTAACAGGGCTAAAACTAAATGTTAATTTTTATGGAGGTTGCGCAGCCCACTTTTCTAATCACAATATTAAATTGTCAATAAAATTAAATGCGCTTACGAGATTTCAGATCAATCTGTCACAGGAAAGGGGTAAATTTTCAATTATTGGATTTAAACCAAACTCCACCTACGGACAAACTTCACAAACACGGTAAGTTAAATAAAAGCATTTAATAAAAACCCCTTCCATCCCAAAATTTCTGCATGAAATCGACGAAACACCACAAACAGACTATTTCCTTTGGTCAACAACAAAAGGACTTAATAGTGCGTTTCCATATACGTAATTTCGGCCAAAATATTTGCGACATGATTTCCCATATATTTTTCATATTGGCAAATTATTTCAAATGACTTATAGTATGTTTCCACCGGCTTGTTGATTTATACATAATTTACCATACATACGACCAAATTACCTCAAAGTAGGTGATTTATTTTAAATTATGTCGAAAATACTCTTTTTCGAAGTGGGTTTATCTATGCAAACCTGCGTAGCTTTTAAAATTACAAGACTCCATCCGTGGGTCATCCATCAATTGTGATTAACAATTTCGAAAAAATGACATTAAAGAATATTAAATTAATTTTAAATATCAAACTATATATGGAAAATATTCAATTACAGCTGCTGCGCAGACTACGAAAGTTCGAACACCAAATCACTCACAAGCTCGGTGGAAACACTTTGAAATAATTTACCTAAATCTGGAAACATACGATTATAGTACGTTTCCATTATGAGAAAATTACGTAGATTTGGGAAATTACTTCGAAGTGTTTCCACTAAGCTTGTGTTTCGGCGTATATCCGCTGGTATAAGGTTTTTGTAAATAAAACACAATTATATTTTTGGTTATAATATTATTGCACCGGAGCACGAATTCTCTGTTAATTTATTCAAACACTTTGAATTATTTTATAATTTGATAATTTCGCACGTAGTGCACTTGAATGCTTCTTAAGATGCAGTAAATTATTATACAGAAAATAAATGTAATTAGGTGGTCAACAATATCCAAATACAGCTACCGGTTTAGAAGATAAAGACAGATATATCTATCTATATAATGGGTGATTTTATAAGAACTATCGGAAAGTAAAAAAAAAAAACACATAAAATTCAGAAAAATGCATGAAATATTTATTTGGATCGATAGTTGGGTCGATATAATTTAATGTTGGAAGATTGTTTCATGCAAATGTTGGCCGCGGCTGCGCCTCAAATGGTCCATCCGCTTAGTCCAATTTTGGCATACTCTTTCCAACATTTCGGCCGGTATCTCACGAATAATGTTGGCAATGTTGGCTTCCAGTGCGTCAATCGAAGCGGGCTTGTCGCTATAGACATTAGCCTTAACATAGCCCCACAAAAAATAGTCTAGAGGCGTTAAATCGCACGATCTGGGCGGCCAATTGACTGGTCCCAAGCGTGAAATAAACTGTTCACCGAACTCGCCTCTCAATTGGTCCATTGTTTCGCGTGCTGTGTGGCATGTGGCACCGTCTTGTTGAAACCACATGTCATGCAAGTCAAGCTCTTCCATTTTGGGCAGAAAAAAGTTTGTTATCATCGCACGGTAGCGCTCACCATTCACAGTAACGTTGTGATTCGCATCATCTTTGAAGAAATACGGCCCAATGATGCCGCCAGCCCATAATCCGCACCAAACGGTTGTTTTTTGTGGATGCATTGGTAGCTCTTGCAATGCTTCTGGCTGCTCTTCACTCCAAATACGGCAGTTTTGCTTGTTCACGTATCCATTCAACCAGAAATGAGCCTCGTCGCTGAACACAATTCTTCGATAAAAAAGTGGTTCTTAACAGAGCACGCATTTTGGTAATAAAATTCAAAAATTTGCAAGCGTTGTTCGTTTGTAAGACGATTCATGATTAAATTATAGACCAAACTGAAGATGTTTGACAGTGACACAAGATACAAAACGTGCGTGAGCTGTCAAAACTAGTGTTGCCAAAAAGATAATAGCAAAAAAATCACTCGTTATTAACAATTAAAATTATAGCAACATACTAAAAAGGAGAATTTAGTATACGCACAAATCAATCAATAAACCAGCAAACAAATTTAATTGGTATTTAAACATTGCCGGCCACCTTGCAACAATAAATGTGTTGCAAAACAAATAATAATAATAGACGTAGACGTGAGTCATTAAGGATTCATGTGGACTGTAGCCTAAATAAATGAAATATAACTATTTTATGATGAATAGGCCATGAAGGGCCTCTGTTGACTTTATTATAATACGTTGATATGAGTCATGATGGACTCCTGATGATAATAATTATTAAGAAAGAAATGAGTCATGAGGGACTCCTGTTGAATTTTTTTTTTGAAGGTGAGTCATGAGGGACTTCTGGTTCGGTAAAACCGTTTGAAGCAAATAAAATATAAAGTAGATATTAAAACGGCGACAAACCCGAAATAACCCAACTAAACATTGTATACTGTGGAAGTGGGAGACCAGGACTCGTTTGTATTCGGCCTTTCATTATTAATGGCATGTTTTCCGGACATAGGACCAAACAGACATTACTCGAGTGATTAAAATTTGGCTCAGCAAGCTGAAGACCCTGAAATGACTCCAAAAGTGAGTCCGAAACAGATACCGGAGGGGTGCGAATGCCTTTCATCTTGTGTAGTCGAGCCATGAAAAAATTCGTTGCGACGCGTCGTGAACCGATTCCAACTCTAAGCGACAAAATTTTTCATTGTATACCGCTTGCGTTGGTATTTTTAATTTGGAAGCAAAATCCGTACAAATGTAACTGTTTTGCCAACATGCTTCCAAAACAGCCCGCAGTGGAATTTTCGAACGACCTTGACGAAGGTAAAGTCGAAGAGTTGGCGAAAATGAAACGGTTTGACGAATGGCAATATTAGGAGCAACTGTAGTAGGCTTGTTACGACTTCCTGATTTTTTAGCTTTGTTGTTGTGTTCGTGCAGCAAAGAATGGTGCGGCTGCTTGCAAAATTTACAATTGGCTTTACTCAAACAATCTTTCCCCAAGTGACTGGTTGATAAACAGCGTGGACAAATGCGATGCAACGCTACTATACGGAGTTTGCGTTCCAGACTCATATCACGAAACCGATAACAAAACCGTACAGGGTGATTTTTCTTACAGATTGGGCAGTTCTTTTTCCCGTCAACCGTTTCAAGTACACTTTTAACGTGTCCTTCCTGCACCGATATGACTTCCACCGAATTGGACACCCCCCACTTGCTCTATGATTGGGTCATTTCTGGTTGGTGATGTGATCATTTCGACGCTCGGCGGTGACATAGATGATGCCGGTTGCTCAATATTTAATTTTGGAGCCGTGGTATCGCTTGAAATTGGCTGAAAAAGTTCCAAAGAGTAGTTAACGGTTGGTAGAATAGGCAAGTCATTCGTTTCCATTGCCTCCTCATAATCTAACAAACCCTCTTCATCGAATTCAGTGGCGACTTGATTAGTTTTGCTAGTGGTGTCCATTTTGCTAGGAATAGATTGGTTAGTAAATTGTAAAAAAGATAGAAGTAATGGGAATTTATGACTCAGATAAAACAACAAGTTTGGTTATTGTAGAGTTTGTGTAGATTTACTTAATATTCCTCCTTCCATCTTTAGCAAAATTGATGAATCAAAGCCTTGATTTTGCGATATCGATTGACAACGCTTATTGGGCTATCAAAAATCGTCGGCTCTGGAGGTGCCAGAATTGCTGAACCTATCGAAAAATGTCCTGGCGTCAAGGGAACTGGCTCGCCAGGATTATCGGACATAGGGCTTAATGGTCGGGAATTTAGACACGCCTCTATTCGAGCTAAAATCGTAGATAACTCTTCAAAAGTATAAGTGCACGATTGTACTTCCTTTCGAAAGTGGAGCTTAAAACTCTTGACACCCGCTTCCCACAGACCACCCATATGAGGTACTCCTGCTGGAATGAATCGCCAAGAAAAACCTTTATGTCCGTGTGTTAAACACATTCTAGCCTGACACTCTTTAAGGAACGTCTGAAAGTCCCTTGAAAGTTCGTTTGCTGCTCCGACGAAATTGGTGCCATTGTCCGAAAACATCGTCTGAGGACACCCCCTTCTCGATATAAATCGATTGAAGGCTGCTAAAAAGGTGTCAGTTGACAAATCGGATGCACCTTCTAAATGAATGGCTTTCGTAGAAAAGCACACAAAAATGCAGACATACGCCTTTGTTATTTTGCAAGCTCTGCCATTGTAAGTTTTTACATCGAATGGACAGGCAAAGTCTACACCAGTGTTGGTAAAGGGTCTGTCTATCGTAATATGCTCTGGTGGAAGTGCAGCCATGATTTGACTACATGTGTGCTGTCGATCAATTATGCAACGCTTGCAGTGATGAATCACTGTACGAATCAATATTCGTATTCGAGGTACCCAATACTCACATCTAAAAACCCGTAGCATTAATTGGTTAGATATTGTTCTTTATATGACATTGTAGGGGCTTTTACTAACCGACCATTTAATCTCATTATTTTCTGTTCGTCTAAAAAGGGGTTTAAAGGTATCAGGGAGCTTTTTGCAGGCAAAGGTTTCTTATCTAAAAGACATCGATATTCTTCTGCATAAAAGGCTTTTTGCGCTATAATGACCAAACGTACCTTTACCCTATTGATTTCGTCGCTAGATATGAGAGTACTTTCATACTGAAATTTCCTCTTATGCCCCGTATGGGCAGAGTGAAAGAATCTCAGCATATACGCTATTACGCGTAGGGCTCAATCTAAAGATGAGAATCTTTCCAGAACGTCTTCAAATTTCGAAAAAAAATGAAACGTGTACTTTTACAGATTTTTTCTCTAACTCAGTATCAAGATTTTCCAGTCTATGAGAATGCCAATGTTTTTTATGTTGTTTTAGCCACGAAGGCCCGTGCCACCACAGTTCACTTTTTGATAAAGTGAGTGAGTCTACCCCCCGGCTGCTTAAATCGGCAGGATTATCTTCCGACCGCACATGAAACCAATTCCTGTGTTCTCCTGTATGCTACAAACTCTATTTGCCACGAAAGTGGTCCAAGCACAAGGAGGTTTTTTCAGCGAAGCCAGTAC
This sequence comes from Panzeria rudis, assembly GCA_956483635.1. Taxonomy (NCBI): domain Eukaryota; kingdom Metazoa; phylum Arthropoda; class Insecta; order Diptera; family Tachinidae; genus Panzeria; species Panzeria rudis. The sequence continues at coordinate 10,685,534 of OY101452.1, read as the reverse complement.
AATTGTCGAGTCTGTCCAACAATATACGCGGCTTATCGGGATGTCAATTTCCCCGATGACACTTTTAAACAATTCAGATGCCAAAACGGCTCCACAAAGTTCAAGCCGAGGCAAAGATATTCATTTAATGGGCGCTACTCTTGTTTTAGAAGATAAGAGATATGAGTGAATCTGTCCAGATGTTGTAGTTACACGAATATAACTCACCGCTGCGTAAGCCTTCTCGGAGGCATCCGAAAACACATGAATTTCAATATTAGAATCTTTGCAATAATTTACCCATCGCGGTACCTGAATGCTATTGACTTGGTTAAAGGATTTTAGAAAATCTAACCACTCTTTTTCCATTGAAGCAGGAAGCAAATCGTCCCACCCAATGCTCTTAAGCCAAATGCTTTGCATAAAAATTTTTGCCGTGACAACTATCGGACTTAGCCAACCTACCGGATCAAAAATTTTTACTATGAAAGACAATACTTCCCTTTTTGTATAGCCTTACTTGTCTGCTAAAGGGGCAACTCTAAAATAAAACGAATCTAACTGCGCGTTCCAGTAAATCCCCAAAGTTTTTGAGCAACTATATTCCTCAAACCTTAATACCTTAGAATCTACCATATGATCTGTTGGCAAACCTTGTAAAATTGAAATTTCATTTGATGTCCACTTTCTAAGTTCAAATCCAGCTGATAATAAGGCCTGCATTATCTGATCTCAGGCAAGGATGGCACTGGAAATATCATGGCCTCCGGTCAGCACATCATCGACGTACATACCTTTTCTTAGAATATTAGCCGCTAATGGAAATTCCTTTTCACAGTCTTCTGCCAGCTGCAATAGAGTCCGAATTGCTAAATAGGGAGCTCAATTCAATCCGAACGTTACCGTTTGTAACTCGTACTCTCTCACTTGACCCTCAGATGATGTACGATAAAGAATACGTTGAAAGGGTGTATGATCCGATGTGACACGAATTTGTCTACACATTTTGGTAATGTCACAATTAAACACGAATTTAAATAATCGTCAACGGGTAATCAAGTTCACCAAATCTGCCTGCAGTGTGGGACCTACATAAAGACAGTCATTCAAACTATTCCCATTCGACGTCTTGCTCGACGCGTTAAATACAACTCTCAATTTTGTTGTTTTTCTGTCCAGCTTGATAACCGGATGATGAGGCAGATAACAAGATTTTGTAACGGCTAGGTTAGGGCCTTGTACTGATTTCATATGACCTAACTCCCAATACTCCCTTATAACTTCATCACACATACCTTTAGTTTCAGGCTTTTTCGATAAAGAGGATCCGCTTCTGAACAATTGTCTCATAGCTATAGACTTTGAAAAACCCTAGGCTAATTTCCTGCGGAAATTCTGCTTTAAAATTTAACGACACAACGTACCTACCAGTCGAATCCCGACTCGTTGTTTTTTTTTTTTGTAAATGTCCTCACAGATTTTGTCTGTGGGAGACACGATTTTCCTCTTTGGGACTTCTTCCAACTCCCAAAATTTTAAAAGAATCTGATTCAAATTATCTGCTTCACATGGTGATATGGTAGTGGAAAAAACATTGAATAAATTATTACTTGGTGTCGATACAGGACCTGTTAAAATCCACCCGAACACAGTTTTCTGAGCCATTAATGAACCTCCAATGACGAACCTTACCTATCATGACTTGAGGATACAAATAAGCACCAAGTAATAAATCGACCGGCCTACTTTTGTAAAAGTTGCGGTCTGCTAACTTTAATTGGGGTAACTCCTTATGAATTTCTGTTGGGCAAATAAATGAGGGTAAATTAGCCGATATAGACGGCAAAACAAATGGACAAGCCTGTAACTTTATATTTCGATCCAATGGCGAACCTATTTGAATCGGACACATCTTTGTTGAAGTGGTTGAAGCCTCCTTATTAACACCGGAAATCTTTACATTCGTAGAATGTGATAGCAATTGTAGTTGATTTCGCAGTTGTTCCGAAATGAAAGAAGCTTCAGATGCTGGGTCAATTAATGCTCGAGCTGGGTACGCAGTATCATGACAAATAATTGAAACCATAGCTGTCCCTAATAGAACCGATGAGTTCTGAGAAAAATGAAAAACATGCCTATTCGCATTGCCACGAGCGGCAGCGGCTGATGTCGATGGCATTTGTACGTCTGTTTCTCGCACACTATTTATATGATGATTAGGCAATGGGGGCGAAGGCACGGGTTGAATATTGGAATTTACCGCGTTACTAGCTGAAGTTTCTCTATGCAATAGAGTGTGATGTTTTTGATTGCATTTAAAGCACAGGTGGTCGCTTCTGCAATCTTTTACTTCATGTGATCTCGAAAGGCAGTTTAAACAACAGTGAAATTTCTTAATAGTTGAAAATCGTTCCTGAACAGAAAAGTTTTTAAAACGCCGACAAAAACGTAAAACATGATTCTGATTGGGACAGAGAACACAATTAACCCCTGAGCTTTTTGTTGAAACATGAGCTCTTACTTTTCTTTCAACCGCTTTCTTTTCACTTTCTAAATTAGTAAGATCTTGAATACAATCTAGCGTTTGAGCACGTTCGGTTAAGAATGAATCTAAATCTTTCCACAAGGACAAAGTAGTTTTATCCCTCATAGAATGTTCCCACAGTGATACGGTATGAGTAGGTAATCTCTGTATACACATAAATACAATAATTGGGTCACAATTTTTAGTGAAAATCTTGTAAATCGACATAGCAGTGAGGAATCCGTTTATTCCTCTCTGTAGGCATTTTAGCGCGCAACTAGTTTCTTTAGCTACTGACTGTAAATTAAAAAGAGTTTTTAGTTGACTATGTACCAACATTCTCGGATTTTCATACATATCTTTAAGGTTTTTCCATGCAACCTCAAATCCAGAGTTAGTGAGCGGACATCTTGCAACGATTTCTTTGGCCTCTTTACCCGTTTTCTTTGGTAAATAACATAGTCTTTCAATATTACTAAGACGACTGTTATTTATTTATATCGCAGTAAAGAGGTCCCTAAACGTTGGCCACGAAAGGTAGTCACCGTTAAAAAGGTCCATGTCGCATGGTGCCAGAGGTAGATCGTGCGAAACATTATCACCTACCAAAGCTTCAGCCCCATCAAGAGGACGCCTTGATTCAGGCAGAGACTGTAATTTGTCTCTTTTAATTTTTATCGCTTTCATACAGCGAGCATAAGTTGCAAAAGCCGCGTCATATTTATTTTCAATAATCTCTAATTTTTCTGTATCGATTCTTTCGTTTGTCTCCGAGGGAATTTCCGCTTGCATTACAGCTTCATCATACGCCATTTTAGCTTTTTCCCATAAACCCCGCAACTCATCACTAAACACTTCTAATGTGTATACATGATGGTCGTCTTCACGTGTTCGTTGAAATCGAGCTTCAAATTTAACAAGTGCATCTGAAGCACGACTAAATTTTTCTAAAATTTTTGACATTTTTTCTTTGCTATCGAAAATTTATTAAATGATAAAATTGCAATGCTTGTTTAAAAAAGTATACGGAAATATCACTTAACAAGTTTCAATAGTCAAACCGACCGACGGTAGGGTGTTTAACGAGTATGGAAATGGAGGAAGAAGACACGCGAAAAAATCCTAATTTACTTATATACAATTTATGTAAACAAGTACAAGTTTTCTTTTCCTTTTTTATTTTCGCAAAATAAATGGCACTTATTATTTTTTTTAAATGATGAACAACTCACCTTCTTTATAAAAAAGACACACATAAAAATATTACTGTATACCGGCCAAGTAGCTTCTGTTTTATTTTTATATGTATGTAGTTAGATTTAACTAATTACCGCACAGCTATTTTCTTTATAAATTTACCACTGAGCCCGTCACTTCTCACTATTTTTTCTTCTATATTTTTATTGGCATATATCTTTTGTAAAAAAATTAATTTAATTACAATTTCTTCACAATTTTCAGAAATGTATAAATTTATTGGTTTCTTCTATTATAAATTTTCTTTTATATATGGCCTTGCAAAAACCCGTATGCTTATATGATTTAATAAAGAACAGGGTGTCACAACAGGTACTTTATCTGAATGTAATAATTCACAATAAGAAATACTGTTTTATCTTAGCCAATCAGCACTATGTTATCTTAAAATTTTAATTTAAATATGTATATACCACCACTTGTTGTTTCTCTTGTATATACTTATATACACGCACATATAATGATAATGTACATATGTATGTATGTATATATATATCTATGTTTCTTTTTTATGAAATTGTATCTTCCCAATCACTTAAATCAATAAATTAATTTTACTAACCTTGATTTAGATATTTTTGTATAGATGTATGTGTTGAAGAGCGAACACTTCAGAAAATCTTCCTTCTAAATAAAATCCGGTTCGAAGGACCAAATGTTTCGGCGTATATCCGCTGGTATGAGGTTTTTGTAAATAAAACACAATTATATTTTTGGTTTTAATATTATTGCACTGGAGAACGAAATCTCTGTTAATTTATTCAAACACTTTGAATTATTTTATAATTTGATAATTTCGCACGTAGTGCACTTGAATGCTTCTTAAGATGCAGTAAATTATTATACAGAAAAGAAATGTAATTAGGTGGTCAACAATATCCAAATATCGCTACCGGTTTAGAAGATAAAGACAGATATATCTATCTATATATTAACAATTAAAATTATAGCAACATACTAAAAAGGAGAATTTAGTATACGCAGAAATCAATCAATAAACCAGCAAACAAATTTAATTGGTATTTAAACAGCTTGTGAGTAATTTGGTGTTCGAATTTTCGTAGTCAAATGTCGCACTTACTTTATAAGGTGTACGCAGCAGCTGTAACTGATTTTTTTCCATATATAGTTTGACATTTAAAATTAATTAAATATTGTTTAATGTCATTTTTTCGAAATTGTCCATCACAATTGATGGATGACCCAGGGATGGAGCTTGTAATTTTAAAAGCAACGCATTTCGCATTTGCCCTTCGCTATATCGAACCTGGTTATTGCTGCATCACTAGTATGGAGATTGTGAAGCTATCTCTTGCCTCGTACTGCTAGGCCGTTTTATTTTAACGGGGACTTGTGTTGTTTGTGGGTTACCCGTTTACTGTTTCTTGATGGCGAAACAGATCTGTTTCTCTTTCCTGGTGCCTTAAAGTTGCGCTGGCATAGACAGACTTTACCACAATTATAGCACTTAGCCTTTGCTCTATTTTGATAGAGGGCAATCTATTTATGCAAAGGAAGGAGGCACTTGTCCTTCCTTTGCCTAAATAGATTGCCCTCTTTCTCAGCAATGACTTCTGTTTTAAAATTATCCAGGAATGGGTGGTTTTCGCCTGAATAAGTAAGTTGCACCAACCGCTCGATTTTCGTTGCGAGATCCTAAAGAGACTCATTGGGGGTTTTTGGGGGAAATTCCTTAGAAGCTTCTTTCCTTTTTGTACTGATCTATAATTAAAACTACTTCTTCTAAAATATTTTTAGCATTCATAGATATGTACATATATTGAGAGCTATAGACCCAAGATAAGAGAATAATCCCTATTAACACAAAGTTCACTTATATCAATTTTATTTAAAAGTTTCCTAACTCTCAGTTTGAATTTGAGTTTTATCTGAGAGTTTAACACTATCGTTAACATTTTATTGGTTCTTTACCAAATCGTCAGTAGACTTCATCCATATTTTTTAAAAGTTTCAAACCTCTTACCTTATTCACACACAGAGAAAACGGTTAAGACAACCGAATTTGTTGCCAATCAAATTTTGACAGTTGCACAAACTATCACAGAATTCTGGTGTAACAACTACAACTTTCATGTGGTAGCACTATATTTTTGATTTTTAACAGTAATCCATTAGTTGCAACAGCAGATAAAATTGGTTAACAGTATAGAATATGAAATAGGAGTTGCGTTTGCTACCGAATAAATGGTTAGCATTACTAATATAAGAGCATAATTGGTACTTGCAAAAGAAACATTGGCTTTCCTTGCTGAAATAAAATAAAAATAGACAATTTAGGCAAATAAAAACATACAAGATTAAATAAAAATGTTATAATATTTTTATTAATTTCACCTTTTTTAAGAGTACGTATGATGGTTGTACGTACCCGTATGTATTTTAAATCAGGGACTGAAACCATGAAAAATGGGTTCATTTTTGGATTCGGGTTAATCAAAATAAAAAGTTCAGGTTTGGGTTCGGTTCATGGTTCGGGTTCGGGCTTAAAACTAAAACTTAAACGCGCGCAATTATTTTGCTTAATAATAAAATACATAAATCAATTTTACATTCACGTTGATACGTTTAAACACTACCTGCCTGTTCTGTAAATCGAGTCGTTTTAAAAACGCTCGATTTAGAAGAATTAAATCCACTAATAGCAAATTTTTTCATACTTTTCTGCAATTCCATATTTTTTAGAGCTTAAAATATCATATCTGAAATTAATTTACTATGTACGATTTAAAATACATCAATTATTTATTTTTGGTAACCGAGAAATTTACTCGGATTCGGTTTACCGAACAGGGCCGTATATTGTTTTTTTTAAATTTAATTAAAGTTAATTTATTTAGTTTTCAAAAAAACTTTTTTCAACTTTGTAGCGTACGTACCGCATTGCCATAAGAAAATATACTTCAAATAAGAAATGATTAGAAATACCCAGAACAAGAAAAAGCCAAAAATTTTGGCAACCATTCGGCACTTTTAAAAATTGCAAGAATTGCTTTCGGGGTGCTGCCACCTGGTATAAATTTTCTTTGGTCGTTATTTTATTTTGATTTTATTTTTAATTTTTTTGCATGCAAGAAACGTGTTTTTCATTATTCTTCTATTAAATTTTTTTTTAACCCGAACCTTACTGAATTTTTGGGTTCAACGGGTTCGGTTTCAGTCCCTGTTTTATATATAAAGTTACAAAATAGTTGTCATAAATTTAACTTGAACATTTAATTTTAATATGCGGGTATAAACTTTTTTAAATGCGATAAAAAGAAAATAAAGTAAACTTTTACTTTAAAACTTTTACTATCAACTTGTAACGTCATTACACAATTTATATGATATAAAAGCTTGTCGCGAGATTTACTTGTGTAGATAAACAAGTGCATTAAATAACTTGATTTGATTGATTTTAACTATGTATTAAAATTTCTAAACTAAGTAAATACGAGTACTTAAATCTCGTGACAAGCTTTTATATCATATAAATTATGTAATGACGATACAAGTTGTTAGTATACGTTTTAAAGTAAAAGTTAATTTTTTCTTTTAAGCGCATTTAAATAAAAGTTTGTTTCTTAAAAATGTTTTTACTTTTAATTTAATTTTTTCTTGCAAATAGCAATAACACTATGCAACAAAATGAAACTTTTGTCATGACCTTTGATCGACACTACATTTGTTTGCAAAACAGTCGAAATTTAATAATCTATGGATACGTTTTTTAAAATTTTTTTCTAAAATTTCATCATAACTGCGAAACGCGTTACCCAATTTCCTTACAAAAAAGACTATATAACTTGGAATAAAATTACCTTTAAGCTGTTCTAATGTTATTTTTTAGATATATGGATATGTTCTGTATTTCATGTGGAATTAAAATGTGCGGATTTGTCGAAGCATTGTTGTTGCACTACTAGTAGACTTGTTATATTTTTTGTTTTTTGATTTATTAAATTTATTTTTAATTTTTTACTCATTAGTAACGAGATATTTTCCCCCAAAACCTAATAAATTTCTATAGAGGTGCTAAAAGAAGTTTCTTTACATTTTGTTCCTCTATTTTCAAGAAATCTTTATTTGATCATATTGATGAGTTATATGTGAATCCTTCAATCGCCCAAGTGATAAAACAGTTTTTAATCATTTAGGAGATTTTTGCAAATAATAATCACCCAAATGCTACTTGGGTCCCCAGTTAGCATTTTTTTAAATTTCTAATCAAATTCGAGTCTTTTTCGACTCATCGGCGCGATTAAAAAACCAGAATATGCGCTCTTTTTCTGATCATAAATGATACTTCCGTTGAGAGAAAAATGGTATCCTACCCGCGACTCTTCTGGAAGATTCATTTATGACTCGTTCTTTCATCAGTTGCGAGTCGTTTTCGTGTCATATTTAAGCCTTTTTGTAATAATTTTCGAGTAATTTTCGAATCATATTTAAGTCATATTTGTAATCATTGAGAGTAAAAATTTATCCAATGTGGATTGAGAGGATGATGGATGGATGTATTTCAAATGCGCTTACGTCATGTTGAATATTTATATTTGGCATTTTAATGACTGATTTTATATTTTTACTTACTGTTATATTTTAAATCTACTGGGAATGGAACCAATCTCCTTTCCGTTTGCAGTCCCACGTACCAACCACTAAGCTGAAGCACTGTATACAACAACGGTAGCACAAAGTTAATATAAACTTACTCCTAAAGCGGCCTTCAGACTATAAGATTCAGTATTAATACTTGTCAAAAACTCAAATCTTAAGTAAAACTCCAACAGTGTGAAAACAAATTGTTATGATTTGTCAAATAATACGTAAAGAAACTTGACAGTATTATGGTATTCGTCATTTTTAGGAAATTTTCTCAACAATCACATTTTTCATTTTATCAGGGTTGTCTATTGCACAAACAAGTACAGGAATAACAAAAACAGTTGTGTATTTGTTGCCGGCATAAATAAAGAAAAAGAAGATCGAAAAAATGTGCTTTATTGGAAATTATTTATGTCACGTTTTATTTGGAATGTGATAGTGTAGAAACAAAATGTAATGATTTTGATTTGATTTTCGTCTTACAAAATCTAATAAAAATCTCAAAGCTTGTATTACAATGTGAAAGCGCCTTAACCAGTCAGTATTTTATTACATTAATTACAACTTTCGAGTCTTTTATGACTCTTCTGTTAGCCTAGCCGCGACTCTTCACAAAGAGTATTTTATGACTAATCAATTACGACTCATTTTCGAGATTTAAATCAATAAAATTTCGAGTATCTGCATGATGAATTTGTGATTGCGCACATTCTGTACATTTTGTTGTTGCTTTTTAAACAAGTCGTTTTGTAATCATTTGTGGGAGTCATTTTCGAGAGTTTTTTAATCGTACAACTGATTAATCAGTTTTTGATCATCTAAGATGGTCTTAAAATTCTCAGTTTAGTGATTTTTGCTAAAACAATCTTCCAAATGCTAGTTGGGTCCCCTATTAGCATTTTATGAAATTATTGATCATATTATAATCCTTTTCGACTCCTCTGCGCGATTAAAAATAAATTTATGCGCTCGATTTCGGGAGGAAATGGTCTCTTATGACTAGCTTTTCTGATCAATTGACTCATTTTTCAGTAAAAAAATATAGTCACATTTCTATCATCTGCATGATCAATTTATGAATGCGCTTTTTAAGCATTTGCGGGAGTCATTTTCGACTAATCACTTTTTGATCATCTAGGGTGTCTTAAACGACTCAGTTTGGTGATTTTTGCTAAAACAATCTTCCAAATGCTAAGTGTGTCAGCTTTCAACGATTTTTTCAAGAAAGCAATTTTTTACCCTTTCAGAAAGTTAAGTTGACCATACGTCCTCTTTTTAGAGGACAATCTTCTATTTTAACTCGCTGTCATCTATAAAATTTGTGTTCTCTTTCTGTCGTCTTTTTTATTATCAGTCATCTTTTCTCATCTTTAATATTAAAATAATGATCAATGTTTGTTTTTATTAAACTTTTGCTTTTAAAAATATATGGTAGCACTTTTTTTTACGAGAAAGTTAATAAATATATCGATTGATTTTTTGGATGCAATAACAACAATCAGGGTCAACACGAATAAAAGCTGTAAAGAATTTGCAAAATACTATGAATCAAAAGATGCTATTTTAAAGAAAGTTCACGAATCTGAAAAGTACAAGTATAACTATAAGCTAATTATATTATATACTGCAATAAGAAATTTTAAATAATGAATTTTTAAGTTTTGTTATTTCTTTTAACTACTTTTGCATATTTAAGCGTAGTATGCAGTTCCCACTGAAATTAAGGTTTGAAGTTTTGCATTTATTTCTTCACGGAAAAATAATCTATACAGAATTTCGTTTGCATACACACAAATTTATATATTTTTTAATTTACAACACACGAAAACACTAAAAATTAATTACAATGTACGAAAAATTAGAAATGTCAAAAATTCCGTGGCCAAACAATTGTCTGAACATTAATTTTTGTTTCAGTTGACGGAAAAAATTCTCTACATATTGTTATAACATGCCTGTAATAGACAATAAATGTCAAAATTCCGTGTACTTTTCTTTTGAAACTGCGTAAAAGTAAACGGAAATTTCTTTAAGAAATTACCAACCCGAATTTCAGTTTGTTTTTTTTTTACACATACTTCTTATAGCAGCCTGAATTTCAGGCAGGCTTTATAAGTTAAACTAAAATTTTGTATTTGTTTTTTTTTACATACATACATGTATGTATCATAACGAGTACGAATAGAAGGGAATCACAATGGATCCAATTGGGTCTACGAGTAGATGTGCGGTATACATACATTCATGTATGTATGTGAATGTAATTTTTTCTGTAAAATACATAAAAAATGTAGACATTGAATTCAAATAAATTGTTTACTATTTCTGTTGACGTCATCTTTTTCTTTCTTCAAAATCTGGTCACCTTATGAAAGTTAAATGACAAAGCGGTAAGTCTATGTCCAGACGAGTCAACTTTTGCTTCTGCAACTTTCTTAAATTTTCTTTTGAAGCTGCATTCGTGTCCATATAATGAAATTCTTGTTGCGCAGCTTTTGTTTTTTTTACTTAGCTTTTGTTGTTGCTTAATATTACGAAGAAGAAAACAAAAGAAAGTTGCATGTACATGAAGCAGTGGACCCCTTCCCTATCTTCTCACCTCTCTCTCCCATATACTCAAAAGTTGCGCAGCAAAAGTCTACTGTATGGACATAGACTAAGCAGTGTTGCGCACTATAAAGATGTATAAACATTTGCAGGACTGTGCGAATGTAATATTAGTAAATTTAACTTATTTTGTACATGTAAAGAGTTATAATATTTTTCTTTATATACACACAATGAACACAATTGATAATCTCATAAAAAAAATTGCAATAATAACACTACTCGACAAATTCAGGGAAAATTAATTAAACTGATATCGCTTTACGTGTTGTTCCTTAAGAAGGATCTAAAATTAGAAAAGGTCCAGCACGTACAGATTTTGAGTTATGTATATCGCAAACAAGTTTTTGGAAAATTTAAAAAAAATAAATATTGTAATTTTTGTGTAAGTTCTTTTAAATTGGACCTCAAATCATAAATTATTTTTGCATATTCGTATCGGGAACAAGATTTGCTTTCTTTTAGTGTAATTTTCTTTATAGTTTGAGTCAGAATAAGTGAGTTTCATCGCAAGGAAGTTAGAAATGTCCTTTTTCAATTATGTTTGAGTTTTGTCGCAATAAGTCTTACATTCGCACAGAACTTTTGCAATTGGCATACCATACAAAAGATGGATATAGTACTAATGAACATATACATATATTGTGGGCAAAAAAATTTTAAATCCATTAGGTAGTTCTTGGGATATATGCAAAACAATTTAAAATTTCAGCTCTTATTTTTCTAACGATAAAACTGATATTTATATTAAAAAAATTAAAGTGCAAGAATTCTAATGACGCAGTTTTATATTGCTTAGTATTGTGGCCAATCAAGGACATGATGAAAAGTTAGTTTCAGTGTTGAGTGGTGTATTTTTTATGCATGTTTTTTTAAAGGAGTTTGTAGTTTTAAGCTTAATCCGACTTTTTGTTTTACAAATCTTACACCAGATAAATTGTTTCAAATATTACCAATACTTTGTGTTATATCAATGCAAAAAATAATAAAAACAAAAATATAAATTAAAAATTTTATTTGTTTTTTTTATATCTCATAAGCTACCTGATCGATACAAACTTTTTTACCCACAAATGATTGCTAGTATATCTAGTTTTTGTGCTGTATAACAATTGAACATGTTATTTGCCAATATAAAATTTATGTTCATACCCAAAATAACTCAAAAAATTAAATTTTTAACTTCATTCCGATGAAACTCAGGTAATCTGACACAAACTATATAAACTAAAACGCAAACGACAGGAAATTTTGTGAAGATTAAGATTCTATGAAAACATAAGAACTTTTCGATGTTAGTGTTGAAATATATAGAGAAATAGTAAAAAAGTGCATATTTAACCTAAAAATAAAAAGTGCATATTAGTACTAATTGTGACGTGGTGTAAAAATTTTAATAATGCAGTTTTATTCTGTTTAGTGAGGCCAATCATAGGGTACGTTGAAAAGTCAGTTTATTTTTCAGTGTTGAGTAGTGTAATTATTTCCGACTATTGCCCTATAAACTTGTGTATGCGATATTCTTGGTAACTCTAATTCTAGTTCCATAAGTATAGGCACTTCGCTTCGGCGACATTTTTAATATTAACTTTCACTTTCCTCTATAAACGAACAAGAAATTTTCATAGCAATTTTTATTTCTAATATGTATACAAAAATGTCATGAAAGTACTTGATGTGTAAATGTAGCGATACATAGCAAAAATTTAGTTTCTTATAAAATGGAAAACAAAAAATTATATATATTGACTAGAAAAAAATTTTGTAGCAATAAACTTTTAATTCAAAATATTTTTTCCGAAATTCGAAATGACCAACATTGATGCATACATTGCTTTGTATTTGCGTATTTTAATTAGCATTTCTTATCCTTCATATACATACATACATACATCTACGTATAATTAATAGGCAAACCGATTCCTTGTGAAGGAGTTTATGGCCACATTATACATCCGATTTTGACAAAAGTTATACCATTTTAATCATATTTATTAACAGATGTGTACAATTGATATTTTGTTAAAATCCTTTCCGTATTTTTGGAGCTATAAGCATTTAAATTTGTTACTAATACATACTATAGAGCTACATGAATGGCAATAAAACAGAAAAATGTGAATTCATTCTCTAAGTGACTATTCATTGCTAACCCTCTTGTGTTTGTGAATACGTTAACATGTGTTTCTCACTATGTATGAATCTGTTATTCGCCTATTCACCATTTATGCATTCATTAAAATGTTGGTTGTTAAATATGAACTGACAACAATGGATCAAAATAGCAATGAATGATACACACTCCACAGTATGCATTCACTGTTAATTTTTGTTAGCTCATGGTCATGGTAGAATTATACTACAGGTAGTAGCGAAGCTACAACAACCCAACAACAGCAAAAACAAAACGGCTTTTTATTGTTGTTTATGTTCGAGGTTGTCAAAAGGCACAAAAGAAAATTTGAAAAAAATGTATATGTTCACATGTGTGTGTTTACTTCGCCATGTTTTTTTCAGTAGTGTGGGTGTGTTTTGGTATAACATAAACAACTTTTGACAGAGTCGAACTCAAAAAAAGAAAAAGTTCGTTAACGATTCACCACTACCTGTATTATTCTACCATGCTCATGGTTGGTCGGTGACATGTGTTTTTCTTTAATGTAGTTATCAGCGTTACCGCTTTGGTTTTTATTAAATCCGTATAGATTTAATCAAACAAGTCGCTTTATAATTCAATCAATATTATTTTATTTAATAATATAATGGTAACTTATATTAACAATTCATATTAATCAAAAGCAAATCGTGTGTTGCTGTCGGTATCTATATCAAAACTGGAGTTAATATCATCTAAAAGTCTAAAAGACAATTATGTCTGTACATAATGTAACTGTTCTACCATTGTATATATGTACATCATGTGTGTGTGTACAAGAGAGAGTATAGTGACGAAATTCCATTTGCACAATGGTACGAGTACTTAACACCCCTTAACGCCCAGATGCAGAAAAGAATTGTGGTACTTTTCTGTAACGTTTTGAACGACGTGGTGTAGGTTGAGCAGGCGAAGATCTTGTGTTCGTATTAGATTGGCGGCTAGACGACGGTGATTGCGGTGAGCCTGATGCAGATCTTGTTGATGCGTTCAGCGGTGGTGTTTGCGCTGGTGATGACGCAGACATATATTCAATATCGCTTTCAGGTTCCTCATCGGATGTCACAGCTAAGCCGATACTTAATTCAACAGTCGAATCGTTATAGTCCCTTGTAAGATCCAGCTCACAGTTCATGGTAGACGCTCGGATGCGAATTTGGTCGAGATGACGTTTAACTACACGATTATCCTGAAGACGCGCAGTGTAAGACAATGGTCCAGTTTGCGATTGTATGCGAGCCGGAATCCACTGTGGACCTGAGGCGTAATTGCGAATCCATACAAGGTCTCCTTCTTTAAATGATTCTTTAGCTGGTACATTTTCGATAGTATTTGACAATTCGTGTGGATGAACCTTGTCAAAGTAACTTTTGAGCTGTCGATTAAAAAGAAGTTCAGCAGGTGAGCGCCCTGTCGTCCCATGTGGGCTTATATGTTGATTAAATACAAAGCGGATAAGATCCAATTCAATATTTGAACTAGCTGGCATTTTCTTTAAATATTCTTTTGTTGTCTGCACCATGCGTTCAGCCTGTCCATTTGACGATGGATGGAAGGGAGCACTTCTGACATGGCGTATCAAATTGTTTTTCATAAAGCTTTGGAACTCAGCTGACGTAAAAGCCGTTCCGTTATCTGACACGATAACGTCAGGTAGGACGTGCGTTGCAAAAATCGATCGCAGTGATCTAATTGCACATTGTGATGACGTGGATTTGACGATGTGTACTTCCAACCATTTGGAATATGAATCGACCACTAGAAAAAATAGTTTGCCTTGAAACGGCCCGGCGAAGTCTATGTGAAGCCGCGACCATGCCGTCTTAGTATTTTCCCATGTGTGAACTGGTGCTTGAGCCTTTTCGTGACGATTTTCTTGACATTGAATACAAAGTTTTACCGTGTTTTCTATTTGGGAATCCATATTTGGCCACCACACATAGCTTCTTGCCAACCCCTTCATTTTAACGATGCCAGGATGTCCGGCGTGAAGTGCATGAAGAATGGCTTGGCGGCTTGGTGGAGGGATAATGGTTCTATTGCCCCACAGTAGGCATCCCTTGAGTGAAGTGATCTCGTTACGACGCATAAAATAGGGATACGCTTGATCATCGCGAGCTATAAAACTTGGCCAGCCCCTTAACGCCCAGCTGAGCACTTTAGCGAGGAGTGGATCTTTTGCTGTTTGTTTGGCCACAATTTTGGCGTTGACAACTTCAGTGCTGGCAAGTTCAATCATTAGAACTCCCTCTTCTTTAGTTTCGAAATGCTGCTCAGTTTCGTCTGGCAGGCGGCTTAAACAGTCGGCATTGCCCATTTTCTTGCCTTCTCTATAGATGAGATCGAAATCGTAAGCGTTGAGAAAAATGCATCGGCGAAGCATAACAGTCGATAATATGGCTGGAGTTGGCTTAGCCGTGGAAAAAATTCCCAAAAGTGGGCGGTGATCCGTCACCAAGGTAAATTTTCTGCCATATAAATAATCATGAAATTTTTTTACACCTGCTACAACAGCGGCTGCTTCTCGATCGATTTGTGCATAATTTCGTTCAGCCTTCGATAAGGTCCTTGAATAAAAGGCAATAGGCCGCTCAGAGCCATCAGGCAACTTGTGGCCCAACACAACGCCGATGCCGTAAGGTGAAGCATCACAAACGAGGGTAAGTGGCAGACTTTCATCATAATGTATAAGCACACTGTCAGATGTGATTATTTTTTTCAAATTACGGAAAGCTACCTCATGCTCTTTTTTCCAAATAAACTGGCAATTTTTATCTAAGAGGCGGTGCAGAGGTTCTGCTATTGTTGCCTTATTTGGCAAAAACGAATGATAAAAATTTAAAAGCCCTAAGAAAGCTTGAAGTTGTTTTTTGTCTGCGGGTGCGGGTGCATTCTGAATCGATCTTACTTTCTCAGGTGATGGCCGTATGCCGAGTCTATCAATTTTGAATCCTAGAAAATGTATTGCGTTTGCCCCAAAATGGCATTTATCTTTCCTTAAGCGAAGACCTGCTTTATCAAAACGGTTCAAGACTTTATTCAAACGCTCAGCCAGCTCTGATTCTGTTTTACCCATTACTACTACATCGTCAAAATATGGCAAAACACCGGGAATATTTCTTAAAAGCGTTTCAATAAAATTTTGAAAAATGCCTGGGGCTGAAGAAATACCAAATTGAAGTCGATTTACTTTAAACGCCCCCTTATGTGTTATTATAGTCTGCATTAAAGCAGATTTTTCGTCTACTACAAGCTGTTGGTATGCTTGGGCGAGGTCCAATTTTGCAAAGATTGTTCCACCTTCTATTGATGAAAGTAGGGTGCTAATTGGAGGAATCTGAAAATTGTGTGGTAACAGCGCCCTATTGAGTGTTGACTTATAGTCACCACAAATTCTAATACTCCCATCACTTTTAGGAACTGGCACGATCGGTGTTGCCCAGTCCGAATACTCTACTGGTTGTAGAATGCCTTGATCGCACAGTCGATCCAGCTCAGCTTCTACTCGACCTCGAAGTGCAAGTGGAATACGCCGAGCGGGAAGCCTACTTGAATGTACATTTTCTTTTAAATGCAACGAAACCGGTTTACCAGTATATTTACCAAGGTCGTTAGAAAAAAGATGATCAAATTTTGCTAAAACAGTTTTAACAGAGCTTAACTCTTGAATAATATGGACGCCTTGAATGCTTATGCCCAGTGGATCAAACCAGTTGCAGCCCAATATATTAGTTTGAGTCCCATTAACAACTATAAGAGGTAGCTCCCTGACATGTCTTTTGTTATACCAAATATCAACATCAACAACGCCTTTAACAGGTACAGTGTTATGCTGAAAATCTGTCAAATTTAAATCGCACTCATAAAGCATTGGCTGTGCGGTTGGCCACAGCCGACTGAAGGCCCGTGACGACACTATTGTATAATCCGACCCTGAATCGATTTCAAACTTACAAGGATGTCCATTAATGTTTATAATTGTTGAACGCTTACGGGACTCAGATCCCAAAATATGATTGATTGATTGCGAATTCGATCTACTAAAGTTTTGCTGGTTTTTGTTGAACGCTTTCGATGGTGGTGGCGCGGCACCACTTTGTTTTGATGACCGACAGACACGTTGTAAATGCCCCTTGATGCCACAAGTTGAACAGATTGTTTCTTTATGTATACATTGTGACCGGGGATGATTTCCTCCACAGCCATTACACGATTTGGTATCACTTGACCCGTATTGATTTTGTTTTTTTCTCTGCTGCTTATTACGCTGGTTGCGCTTACCTACTTGATGAATTTGTTCTGGCCGGCGAATTACCATTACATTCTTTAACGACGCCTCCGCAGATATGGCCCGGTCTATGACCTTTTGCAATTGCAAATCAGGTTCAGCGAGAAGATTCCGTTGCAAAGCTTCATCCCGCAGCCCACATACCAAGCGATCACGAAGCATACGATCCAAAACGTTGCCAAAATTACAATCAATAGCAAGCTTTCTTAAAGCTGCAACATATTCCGAGAAACTCTCATTTGGTAGTTGGTCGCGTTTGTGGAATTTAAAAAATGACGCAATTTCCGATGGTCGCGGGGAAAAATGATTCGTTAGCAATGTTCTAATTTCAGTTATACCCAGCTCACTCACCTTTTTGGGAGATGCCAATGACGACAGAAGATCATAAAGCGGTGCACCTGCCAACGTCAAGAAAATTGCCTTCTGACGATCAGCCTGTACATCATTGGCTAGAAGAAACAACTCGAACCTTGCAAAGTATGTTGACCAATTCCCAGGATGATTGATGTCAAATGGTTCCATTGTTCCCAGTAGAAGCCATTATACTTTTTATATTTCCTTGATTGGTTGAATGAGCAGAATTTGAAGCTGTGGAATCCGATGCAATATTCTCATGCGATGTTCCAAGAGATTGTTTTTCTGTCTTCAGCGGCATTGACTCTTACCGCTGAATAATTGATCTTCCAATGTGATTGCCAGGAATTTGTGATTTAGTGGTTTTTTATAATTGCGTTAAATTTTGCAAAGAAAATTTGCCACAAGATTGAATTATTTAAACGGCTTTAACTTTTCGGAAATTATCCCATCCTCGTCGCCAATATTAAATCCGTATAGATTTAATCAAACAAGTCGCTTTATAATTCAATCAATATTATTTTATTTAATAATATAATGGTAACTTATATTAACAATTCATATTAATCAAAAGCAAATCGTGTGTTGCTGTCGGTATCTATATCAAAACTGGAGTTAATATCATCTAAAAGTCTAAAAGACAATTATGTCTGTACATAATGTAACTGTTCTACCATTGTATATATGTACATCATGTGTGTGTGTACAAGAGAGAGTATAGTGACGAAATTCCATTTGCACAATGGTACGAGTACTTAACAGTTTTATTTTTCTGTAATATGTGAATATAATTTTTTGTGGGCAATAAAAACGAAAATTATTCTTAAATTTTTTATATTAAATTTATTAAAATCACAAAAAAATCTTGTTAAAAATAAGAAAAAATAAATTGATTAATATAAAAATTAGTCAAAACTGCATAGCACTGAAAATTCAATCTCTGATGGTTGTAGTATATTCCCATTTATCAGAAGTCCGTAACTGTTACATATAATTTTGGAAATTTCAGACTTTATTTCGTTAATATGAAATTCATAATGACTGTTTATATTTCGCGAGATTGTCGTTGGATTCGGGAGTAGTGTTTCAATCTTCACATTACTTCCAAAAGTGGCGCCAGCAGACACGAAATAGCTAGTCAATTTTTTCAGCCCAGCATCAGCCGTTATGGTAAATGGCCGGCAATTAAAAACGCTCCATTCAATCATTATCTTTGTACATATTTTCTTTGCCTCCAAATCGGCATCTACATAGTTCCTCATTGTCCAGACATATAGCGTTAGCAACTAAATAACATTTATGACGAACTAAATTTGACGTACTTTTCCCAAATTTGTATATGTTAAAGCATTTTTTGCATTAAACTATATTTTGTATTTCCTGCCCATTAGAATTTACAAGCGAACCAAATATTTCCTAAAGTTTGGTTTTCTTTCTTCTTTGGTTAAATTTAAATTCGCCAGTTAGCAATTTTGATTTTATTATTGCAATATCAACGACATGCGTTAAGTCTTGTATTGAGATTGCTACATAATTACAAAATAATTAACTTAATAAAAAATCTAAATTAAATGAAATTTGTTAAGTAAATTTTACTTAACACAATACATTTTAAATGTATATCCAACAAAATTTACTGATTTTATAAACTTTATGGCGACGATGCAGTAAATAAACGATATGTAAATATCAATCCTTTGCTGCAACGACGTCATAACTCAAAAAACTAGTTTAACAGAAAATGAGTTTTAAGTCTTCAGTTTACAAACAATTTCATAAAAAAAGACAATTTTTTTCTTTACAATATATAAATAAATCTATGACGATCGATTTTGCATTATTAGGCTAAAAATAATGGCGTTATAATGGCATTGTACCAAACGTGCGACATAAACATATCGATAAGCATACGTTGACAACAAATAACTGATTTTTACAACTTTTCAGTTGAAGAAAATACGCTATAAATAGTCTGGAAGCGTTAATAGTAATGGAATACAATAATAAAATGATTTAGTAGATACTCTTGGCTAGTTGCAGGTTTTTTATTTTGAGTATATGAACGTTTTTTATCGATTTATAAAACGTTTTCTGCGTTTTGTGAAAATTAATAAAAAAATCTGTTACGTGTTGTCAACGTTATATTTCAAACAAAAAATATACCTGAATTTCAATTATATTTTTTAAATTATTTATAAATGTTTTAAAAATGAAAATTTTGATAAAAAAAATATTTTTTCGACAAGTTCTACGATATCACTGAAACTAATGAGCAGATTAAAAAACAATACCGCTGTAACTTAACGATAATATTGTTGTCGAATTAGGTTTTTTGTTTCAAATGAATAGGGCATCCCGTTATCCAGTTATGTTAGCTTTTGCTGTGTAAATGCTTCATTTTTGAAAAAAACGTATATCTCGAAAACTAGAACCAAAGAATGCAGATTCGGATACAGGAGCTGAAATTACATAAGAAACCATGTTTAGCTGTTCCATTCCAAAACCTTGTAAACTTGTGTTTTAGTTGCCATGAGCTGGGAGGACGAATGAAACATTAAAATAAACTAATGTTGCTAGGATATGAAGCAACATTTTTCTCCCCTAAATCTTTTTTGTGAAATTAATATTTTGGAAGCTATTAGGGAAGAGCGGGCTTGCGGCACGTCTTACCCCCAACCGATTTACCTGAAATTTTTTCAGGATAATTTTTTTTACCAAAATTCACTAAACTGGAAAAAAAATTTTTATTAGTGATCGATAACTACCGATTTTGAGGGTGTATTGCAATTTTTAAACATGGCAAAATGATCTACTCAATTAGACCTACAAGCCTCACTAAGTCGTTTTTGACGAGTAAAGAAAACATGCCATTTTGCAACAGCGTGTAATTTTCATAAATTAATTTTAAAATGCAATTATTTATGGTATATTTTATGTAACTTCAAACCATTAATATAATAATAATAATAATATAATATAAGAAAAATTGTGTAAAATCTGATTAATTTTGTAATGTCATGTTTTTGAAATTTATATAGACGAAACCCCTGAAGAAGTCAACAAACAATTGACGAAACGTTGGGTACAAAATATAGTAAATTTGTTTTATTAACATTAAATACGTTAGGCCTGATTAACTTGAATAATTCTTCATATACTAAAATTACAAAGACTAACTTTAATAAAATCGACCGACAATGTTGAAAGTTGTGTCAATTTGAAATTCGGGCAAAGGTTCTGATCTTATATAACCGTTTTGTCAAATTGGCTCGAGTTTTTGAGATATTGGTATTTTAATATATTTCTTTGGATACCTTATTATTCATTTAGGATCGATCTTTATGCAAATTATGGGAACAGATTATGATTAGGAGTTTAATATAATATCTTTAGTTTTCCTATGAGATTTTTGGGTAAAGGTTCCTTGACGATTTACATTAGCCCCAATGAAATGCGCTTAGGAACTAGCTAACATCCCTCCACAATCAATTTCAATAAGATTTGAATATTTTATTTAAAAAGTAAAATATTAACTTGGGAAAAAGCACGTTACTAAATTAAAATTAAAGAAAACGATTATGTTTATAATGTAAAATACATCAAAGCAATATACCATCCATTTTGTTCATTTTTCCATTTCCAATGTTTTTTTTTAATTTTGACAGTTTTCTTATTATTTTTAATTTAAAAAATAATTTATGTATAATATAATGGTTATTAAATTGGTTTATTCCATCTTATATGAAGTAAACATAACTATATAATTGTTTTCTGTTCACATAATTATCATATACGGTCATGTCACAGAGTTCAATCCCGTTCGGAAACGGAATTCAATCCACCCCATTTTTGAGTAATTGGTGTCTAAAACAGAAAAGTCAAATACGAAAATTTGTCTAGTGTGCCCAGACTGTTGGAGGCGCTGGTACATTAAAATACGCACCGGCTAGGGCTTTACATTTTTGGGGTGGATTGAATTTCGTTTCCGAACGGAATTGAAGTCTGTGACATGGCCAAGAAGATCGATTTTTAATGAATATTAATTGGAAGACCAAAGAAAAAAATTTTAAATCCAATATCTCGAAAACTCGACCCATTCTGAAAAAACGGTGAACGCCATTTGATTCCTTGGTCCAAATTTATATAAGATCAACTAGCAGAATCTTTATCCGAAAAAAAATGTAAGTCCGAACACAGTGTAATTACTCATACCAAAATACGACATACCTAATACATTCTTCGAAAATATAACAACCCACAGTTCAGTAAAAGCAAAATTTTTTCAAAACAAATCAGAAGTTTCTTATGGATAATGTTTTCTATACCGTTTCCACCCTTCGCTGATGTTAACTTTGTTTTACCGTTATAAAATTTTGAGCTAAGTTATATTTAAGAATATTGCTACGCTCGACACATTTTCTTACGAAATCAATATTTTTTTACAACACACACTATATTTTGAATTTAAAAAAATTCAGGTGTATAATCTTCGAGGAGTTTTAACATAAAGTCTTTGGTTATTCACTAAAAAATTTCAATTAAATAAAAATTATGTATAGCACTCAATAGATTTTTCTTGGACCACCTATTCAAAAAAGCTCACAATATTTTTTTTAATATTTGGAAGCACAAACCTACGCTGTTATTTTAGTATATGTTGTTAATACAATTTTAATAACCAAACTGAGTAATGAAATAAATTTAATTTTTTTTTTAATTTTATGTGTGAAATAAGAGAAGCAAATGCAAATATTCTTAAACCGATATAAATTTAATTTCGTTTTTGGAAAAATGCAAACTTGTGCCTGTTTTACACTATCTCACTAGCCGTCCGTCGTCTGTAGAAAATGCAACCCTAATCGAATGAGCTTATAGTGCATTTACACCAGAGAGAAATCTAGTACTTACGAGATTTTGAGCTAAATCTAGTTGCTTTTTAATAGATTTCCCATACAAAACGAAATCTACTACGCCACTAGAGTTTGACAAAATCTGCTAAAATCTAGTAGTACTTACTTACACAACGGTGGTTTTGCTCATATAATACTAAAAAATACTACGCTGTTCCAGAACACATACTTTATAAGGTGTGCGAAGTAGTTATTTTGCATTTGACGGATCTTTTTTTCTATGCAGTTTGACATTTCAAAATAGAAAAGTTCAAGCAACTATCTCTGGTATGGAAACGAAATCTTGATAAATGTCAAAAAAGCCTTGTGTACACGGTATAGATTTCGACATAGATTTCAATTGAAATCTACCAGATTTCGCTCTGGTGTAAATGTAGTATTATGAAAAGTTTTAAAAAAGTATAAACAACACATTAGGTGTTATCACGTACTCAACATTGGGTTCCCGCTGGATCCCAATTTGCACGAAAACTGTTCTCGTACTGCAAGATTGGGTAAATGAGAGTGAGTTTGAGAGAAAAATATTCTTCTTCTAGCACGAAATAGCCCATACCTTGTCTTCGGGCAGATTGTGTAAAGGGAAAAACACTTAGCTGTTTGAAAAACAAACAATAACAAATGAAAAATATGATTTTAGTCAACAAAAATACTGACGAAATAATTGCTAGTTTTGCAAAATGCAAACCAAAATACATTTCTATATATTCAACAAAGTATCTAATAACTAAAAATGCTACTAAAAATCAATGTGCTGCTTTTTTATTTTGTATATTTTCAGGCATGGTAGAATAATATAACTGGTAGCCGCATAACTAATATAAATGTACATTTGAGGTACGAAATGTCAAACATTAATAGAGAGGGTGTGTGTTTGTAGAACATAATCAGCAAACATACGTGTGGTATTGTGTGTGCAACGTAGTTATTTCACATACACAAGATTTGATAGTTCGTACCATGAAAAAAGCAAATAGAAAACTAATCAGCTGGCCTTCCAGGGCTACCTTGTATTATTCTACCATGCTTCCAGGTTACTTTTTGGGTTTAAAATTTGGTTTTTGCTGTTCCCGTACTTTTGTGTTTAGTGAGAATAATTTTTTTTAGAGCTATGCTCTTTATGGCGGAGTAGGAGCTAGAAATTGTGTTTCGTAACCATAGCTGCCAGAAATGCCGATTTTTTACGATATGACAAGAAACGATATGACATACTGTATTGTCATATCGTAAGTTTTCCACGATATGATAATACTGAGAAAGCCTTACACGGTGTATGGCTTTCTCAGTGTTGTCATATCGTAGAAAACTTACGATATGACAATACAGTTATGACAATACAGTATGTCATATCGTTTCTTGTCATATCGTAAAAAATCGGCATTTCTGGCAGCTATGTTCGTAACATAAATAATCGACACTATTACAGTTATTAATTTTTTTTTTTGTTTTGATTTGCTTGTACGTAAATACATTTATTTTTGTTGTTTATTACCATTAAGAAACAAGACGAAGCATATTGTGTGCTACTCATACCGTATTTGTTTTTTTTTGGTTTGTTTGCTTTTCCCTTGTTCACTTTATAAACGACTGGAAAAAAGGAAGATGCCAGATTTGTTACTAATAAGAACTTGTTGCACAATATAAAGCTTATGCTGACTTTAGACGACATGTTTTTTACATATGGCTTGTTAGGTGTGTGAGACATATGTAACTTCGCATGTTTGTCAAAATTGTCAATTTAGAGACGGTTTATAATATTTGCTTTCACACGTACATGTGCAATTACATCTGACATAACCTCTGAGTGTTCACAACAGCTGAGTTTTTGCACAATTTGCGTAAATGTATAAAGCGCTCTTTGCTTTTTAATGTTTTTTTAGCCAAACCACACTTTTGATAATTTAATACAGCTGATGTCAGATGCCTTGTCAGATGAAAATAGAACACGCTCTAATTGAAAATTTTTCATCTGACTTTGCTTCTGTAAATGTAATCTGATAATGTTTCATATGTTTCACACGGCATGTATCACTTTTGCAGTGGGAAATTTGACAAGTCAGATGTAAAATACATGTCGTCTAAAGTCAGCATTAGTCTAGACGATATGTTGAATCATCATATTTATGGTAAAAAATTTTTTACCAGTGCCAACATATCGTGTAGACACAAAATTTTTTCAACATACGTATGTTTAACCACATATGGCGGCCATTTTTTAACGTTGGCAACAAACGTATGTTCACGATTTTAGCATATCGTGTAGACACCATATTTTTACGTTTTAACAAATTTACTACGTATGCTGACAGATATGTTGTTTGTTGAAGAGCGTACGCTAGCTTTTCAGCATATAACAAATTTGATAGCATATAGAATTTATCTTGCAGCTCAACTCTCATATTATATGTTAACTATGTTGCTTGATTCGGGACGGGACATTGCAATTTCCGGGATGTTATCAATTTCTTGGGTATTTTCGCTATTTTCGCGACTTATTTGATTTTCTTATTCTTTGCAGTTTAGTAATTTCTTCGAAACAAGTCAAGAATACCAACGCTGTTGAAAATTAAAGTAAAAAAATCATTAATATATAAAATAGCACTTTTTAGACAAACAATATTTGTGAATTTTTTTTCGGGGCTCTCGTTTGGTTCTGGACTTACGGGGCTCAAACATTTTATTTTGAACTGGCCATACTCCTACAATTCTGCACGGATATAAACGATATGTACATCATTTTAAAGCTCTATAAAATACCTTTCTACTAGTTTATATCCGTCAACCCAATTTGATATCCGTTAACCCATTCTGAACCAAATACAGTTTTAAAATTTTTTAACCCGACTTTTTACGTAAACACACCGTTATCTGAAAAAATTACCAATATATCGATACTTAAGCATATATATAATTTTGTAGACAGCCTTTCAAGTTTTCATTTGATATACTTATTTTCATTATGTGTGTCGAATGGCGGTTTCGCTGAGTAAAGATTGTTTGACTAACCAGCTTTTGGCCGGGCTTAGGGATTTTCTCCTTTATGTATGTCGAATAGTGGCTTCGCTGAGGAAAAATGTTTTGCCTAGCAAAAAATCTGTTATAAAAAATTTAGCATCTCCTAAACTAAACAGCACTTTTCATATACATGTCAATGCACACATGGAGATTGCCTCGAAAAAATATATATTTTTAAAATCTCATTTTTGAAGTTGCATATCTTCCGTATTTCATCAGTGATAGCTTTCAAGAAAGTTCTCTGTAAATTTATATACATGGTTAAGTACCGTTATATGGGTAAGTTTTCGAGATAACGGTAATTTTACGTAGAAAAGTCGAATTAATTTTTTTTTAATTGCATTTGGCTGACAATGGGTTAATGGATTTCAAAAATGTATATACCAGTAGAGAAGTATTTTAGAGCACTTTAAAATGATATACATATCGATTATCCATGAAGAATTGTAGGAGTTATGTCAAATTCAAAATAAAAGTTTTGAGCCCCGTAACTCCGGAACCAAAAGAGCTCTCCGAAAAAATTCACAACAATTGTTTGTCTAAAAAGGGCTATTACCTCATCATTATTATTATTTTTATTTTCAACAGCGTTGGTATTCTTGACTTAAGCCATTTCTTCAACACATTTTAGCAATTTTTCGCGTATTTTCTAATTTTTTGCGTTCTTTATAACAATGCTAGTAATATATCGCGACCTTAGTATTGGTTTAGCCCATATGCCAAAAAGTCGGAGTGGAGAAAAACAACAAAGAACATTTACATAAAGTTTTCTGAAAATATATCTGATAGAATTTTTTGTATTCTCACCACTGCTTCCGTCATATGTTTGGAAGAAAAATGTACATTTTTGGGAATTTTCAACAATCCGATTAGAAATTAACTGTTTTTTACTGAAAGTAAAATATCTTGTTTTGTGCTCCAGTAACCACTTTTTTTCTTTTATTTCTAAAAAGTAGCTTTTGTTGCTCCATATGTATACTAACTGCTGTGTATTGAGTAACTTGTTATTGAGATGACATTTTCTACTTTTTATTGAAAATAAGCGTATAAATGTTATTAGAAAAGATATTTACATGGAATAAAAAGTTAATATTGATGAAACTTGGTATTTATTTTATTTGATTTCTGATTTTTATTTTTTTTATTTAAAAAAATTATTTATTTCTTACAAAAAATTTATCAACAATTATGATATCGAGCACAATGAATGCTTGATATCTCAGAAACCAGGAACAATTTCGCGAAACAGTTTTTGGATTCTGAAAGAGGGCATTCAAAATATATATACCCCATACTTAACTCAATTTTTTTAAAAATGGTCGGTGGACCAAAACAATACTAATTTCGCGATATATATACATCGATGATATTATATTTTATTTTTAATAATTTATTTCGCACGAAAAATATTAATTTTGCAATAAAAGCGATAGAAATAAGTAATAAAGAAAGAGTATTGTAAAATTATTTGAAGTTTATAAGCAAATGTTTGCACGACTCTGCATATATATCATCATATAGAATTCAACATATTATGTAGACGCAAAAATTGTATGCTATGTTGACATATCATTTGCTGTTATATGTTGACTTCAAAAAATTTGGTACTTTCAGCATACCGTGTAGACGCTTAGCATATTGAATATGCTGACAGACGCATTTGTTGTTATTTTAAGGCATATGAGTGTTAGCATACATTTGCTGATTCAACATACCGTCTAGACTAAGCTTAATAAGAAGAGGTATGCTAAATGTTCACACTTGAAATATTTGCGGCGAATCTTACCACCCGTCTGGACTAGCAATAAATATGTTAACATAGACGGCAGCAATTGTCAAAATTATCTTATTGCTAATGGAGACAGCTTATTGCAGCTGTTTGCAATATATATGTTGCAATAATTGTCAATGAATTTCCGCCAACAATTATTGCAGACATAAAACGTCAAATTGCGTAGTAATTGGTGCTCCACATTTTTGTACTGCCTTTGACGTTTCGATAAAATGAATGAAATTAATAAATATATTGAAATAATAAGTAATACTGCAAAAAATTGTGTAGAAAAACATTTTAAATGTTCAATACTACTTTTTATGTTCATCAAAAACAAAAATCGATTGTTTTGTTAAAAATGCTTTACATTGCACTGTGAGCTCATATGTGTCTCATATGGTTAACATAATAAAGCAATAAGCAATATTTGGTTTTTCTTCCGGTGTTATTGTCCTATTGTTGATATATTTATTGCTAGTAGAGACGGGGGTTACACTGCGTCTTCATGTAGCAATATTTATTGCTGAGCACAAGCAAAAACTTCGGCAGAATAATTTTATTTTTTTTGCCTCTTGCTTGAGGCGGAGAACACGTAGAGCTTAAAGTATATAATTCCAATGCAAAAATATGAAAAATTTATATTATGATCTTATATTATATTTTCACACTATGTCTTTTCATATTTTGCCCGAATTTGCTGTTTTGCAAAAAATATATAAAAAACAGAACAAAAGTGACAACAGATTGCTTGGCAGTAATTGCTCGAGCAATCAGCAGAACAATTATTGCGCAATGGATTGCCACTCATGGCAATCTGCGATTCACACGTCGCAAATTTTTTGATGCCATCAAATTTGACGTTTGCGGCAACAGGCGAAAATAAGCAAAAATAATCGCCTGATCTGCCGAGGCCACCTGTTATGAATTCGCCTTGGTAGTGTCGACGTGTGCGGCGCAGGGAAAGGACACAAAAATGTTTCCCACATTAAGCGTAGTATACAGCTCTGTCTGAAATTCAGGCTGCCATAAGAAATATGTGTAATTTAAAAAAAACTGAAATTCAGGTTGGTAAATTTCTTAAAGAAATTTATGTTTACTAGTATGCAGTTCCAAACGAAAAGTACACGAAATTTTGGCATTTATTGTCTATTACAGGCATATTATAACAATAAGTGGAGAATTTTTTCCGTCAACTGAAACAAAAATTAATATTCAGACAATTGTTTGGTGACGGAATTTTCAACATTTCTAATTTTTCGTACGTTGTAATTAGTTTTTAGTGTTTTTGTGTAGTGTATATTAAAAAATATGTAAATTTGTGTGTATCCAAACGAAATTCTCTATAGAATTCTACACGACTATTTTCCGTGTAGAAATAAATGCAAAACTCCAAACCTGAATTTCAATGAGAGCTGCATACTACGCTTTAAGTGTAGTATGCAGTTCTGCCTGAATTTCAGGCTGCCATAAGAAGTATGTGTAAAAAAACAACTGAAATTCAGGTTCTAAAAATTTTCAGACAACTTTCCGTTTGGTGGTACGCAGCTCAAAAGTAACATCAAACACATTTTGTCTAACACAGGGATGTTATATCAATTAGTGTAGATTTTTTTCCGTCAACTCAAACAAAAATTAATGGTCAGACAACTGTTTGGTCACGGAATTTTTGACAATATCAATGGCTATAAAATATATCACGCCGCTGATGACGCTCACAAAAGTAGAAAGTATACCTACTTTTTGCGTTAGACGCGTCAAGGCGTCATGCTCTGTAACTTGACACGTACAACTACACTGATTCAACTTTTTTAACAGGCGCGTATGACGCAAAAAAGCGTGTTATGGACTTTCAGCTTTTGTACTTTCACATGTTGTATACAAAATGACAGCTAGTGCTGCCATATTGATACGTTAATATTTTTGTTCAATGGGAATAGAATTATAAGAAATTAATTTTTTTATTAACCAGTGGATGAAAAATGCATTAAATATTTAAAAAAAAATAGAACATAGTCAGGAAAAAAAGCAAAGGCTTGAAATTTTCTAAGTAAAAAAGCCTTAAGAGCATGGTGTGTAACGTGACATTTTTAAAGCTTTAAAAGTTTAACACGTTCGCTGCCATGTGACTCACCGGTAATTCACACGAATTTTTGCGTGAGGCCATGTGCACCACTGGTGGGTCACACGCCACATAATATTATAAGACTGTTTTCACCACGGCCTGCGAACCAAACACTTTTTTCTCTTCGTTGGCACCTACCTGAAAGCTTTATTTTCGTTATACAAAAACAATTTGGCACCATGTGCTCTTCTGTAACACTTGAGTGCTGCGTGACTCTATATTACTACTTTATTTATTACTATTATTATTACTGATTTTATCTTTATTTATATTATTACTATTATGATGATTCTCATTGTTTTATACTGACTTTACTTTAAAAACAATATTGTAACTATAAAATCTAATATTCATTTGAAAAAAACTTCAGTCAAAAATTTTCATTCAAGAATTTATTATTGTATTGTAAAAACGTAAAATAATATAAAAAGAATAATTAATATATTTAAAAAAAAAGTATTAATTAATTTACTGGCGCAGTCGTGAGTTTTCGAACCAAACTATGTAAAAAAACAAGAAGATTTAAATCGCATTGTTATATGTACATGCGTATAAAATAAAATTGTGAAATTAAAAAAAAAAAACAAGGAAACAAATCCTTTGCAACATCATCATCCATAAGCAGTTAAATAGTGCTAAAATCATTTAAATAACCAGCCTATGAATTCAAATACTTTTGTTTTACGTAATTTTTATTTTATTTGAACTAATAGGCAAAGTCTGAAAATTTTTTTTATTATTTCGGCTTTCTAGTTCAATAATTGAATTAATATAAATTCAAATTATTTTTATTAAGAGTGGAGTGCTGGAATATTCAAATCAGATTAGCAGAACGGATCAGTACTACTGATTTCGACGGCCGCTACGCTCGTCATCATCAGCGTTCTTGTTCGCTTTTACCACTTATGAAGGTGGATGCTTTTTTCAATGAAACATCAGCTATTTAACTAATTTTTGCCAGTAAATAGAATACAAGACTTATTTTCCATGGTAAATTCTTGCATTTTTATTTCAACTAAATTTAGTCAGCTTTGAAATTTCACCTATCTGATTAATATCCAACACTACCACACTTATTGTTTTTCGCTTTTGATGAGTATTCTTTTTTAATACATTCACTCAAAGCTGTTTGATTGGAGCTGCGGAGTAAACAAAAAACTCATCAGATCTATTAATAAGGAAAATTTAAACAAGAAGTAGCAAAATAAACAACCGGAAAGAAGTCAATTAATTTCACAACAGTTTCAATTGAGAAACATTTCTGGAAGTCAAAAACAACCCAAATAATATCTTTCCATCAATACTAAGACGCATCAAACCTACAAAAGGCAAGTGAATTAACAACAATTTCAATAGCCGAAGCTACAATAAAAATTATCAATGGCATTAAATGCATTTCAATTACTGGAAGGTGTTCCAAATTTTGATGGGAAAGCAGAAGAACTCTAGATGTTCATTTTACACATCGAGGAAGTTCGAAAATATGTTGACGCAAATTTTTTACCATTGTTTGATTTGTAACAAAATTGTATCACACGCTAACATAACACTTATTAACAATAATAACCCTACAAACTGGAATGAAATAAAAGTAGTGTTAAGAATTAATTTTAATATAGCTGAAAGCATAAAAAATATTGTAAATAAAATTAAAACCGCAGAGATAAGAGCTAGCTTTAGTGACTTTTATGAATATATATTAAAGTGGTTCAACTGTAAAAATAATGAGTTAATGGTTTTGAAAATTTTCATTAGTAAACTACCCAGCGAACCAAAACTTGTACTTAATTCTAGAAATCCACACGCTTTATTGAAGGCAAAAGAAATTTTGATTGAAACAAACTATTTTTATCAAAGATATCATCAAGAACAATCTTTTTCACCAAAAAATTATAATGATAATATTCAAAGACCAAGATTTTCAAATTTCAATAACTAATTCAAATAGATATAACTTTATATCAAATACACAAAATACATATCAGCAATTTAATAATAAAAGAAGTTGCCACAATCCTTATCTTAATAGGTACGATTCAAAGAGATTTCAAAATAACCAAAACAGTTTTACAAATTTGGGTCAATATGAATGGAATAGAACAAAAAACTTTCCTAATTCACAGAACACTTCTTCAAATATTAGCTTAAATAATCAAAATAACTCAGAACATTTTATAAAAAAAAAACGATAGAAGTAATTCCCAACGAACTAATTTCAATAGTGTTAATGGAAATAGATAATATTGAAACTTCAAATTTTCAGTTATTGGCCGAAGAGCTTTTCCCTTCATAATTGTGAGAATGAAATCTACTCCAATAAAATTATTAATTGATACAGGCTCAGGGACAACCTTAATCAGGAAAGGCTTGTTCCATAACTCCTATAGTATTAAACACAATCTGCTCAAAAGCTATTACAGTTTCAAAAATTACTATACCACTTTTCAAAGAATTCAGTCGCCCTAATTCTAAAATCGATATGCTCGAAACAGACATATATAGTGAATTTGACGGAATTATAGGTTGTAACCTATTGAAACCATTAGGAGCTAAAATTGATTTTAAGAATAGTATGTTAGTAACAAATGATGCGAAAATCCCTATTATATTCGAAAATTCTTCAGAGGAAAATTTAAAGCATGATTCTGTATTAGATTCCATAATTGAAATAAACTTTAATGAACCGAGAATAGATTATTTAGTGCAAAAATGAAAAAATCAAAACTTAAACGCAGAAGAAACTAATCTTCTGACTAAACTAATCTAAGATTTCAAAAACGTATTTTATGTTGAAGGAGAAAATTTATCTGCATTATGCAAGTATAGACATAAAATTCCGACTATAAACGATATACCTGTTTATTCAAGATTATACCGCTATCCAGAAATACATAGACAAGAAGTAGATAAACAAATTGATGAAATTTTAGAATCAGGAATTTCCCACTCTAATTGGGCACAACATAAAAATCTTCAGGTCAGGTCTTGTAATATTGTTAAGTTAAATGTCATGTTAATATTACGCTAAATGCGGTTGAATTTGAACCTCCATTTTTACCATATTATCAACATTGAATTATAAATGAATGAAATTGATAGGTAGATTGGTACTTAATATCCAACCGTCAAGACGATCACTTGATTGTAACCTGTAAAGAAAATTTAAACTCATACTTACCAACTATAACTTACCATCTACTACATATTTAACTTTAATCACGAATGCTTATGTGAAGAAAGTTAACCCATCCACATTAGTCTACAGTAAAGTGGAACTGAAATCTCTAAACTGAACCTATTCTGCCTTTTTATTTACCAATGAAGTAAGCAATCTAATTGGAACACAATATCCCATTTGTGTGCATGGTCCAAGAGAGCAACAGAGGAAAGGATTACAGAAGAGTGAAGTAAAGAAAAAACCAAGTAATGAGGTAAATACAAAGTAAAGAAATGTAAAGCTCACCAGTTTGCATCAGATTCTCAACATGTACGTAAGTCAAACAAAAAGAAAATCTCTATAACAAAGAATACGTAAATTTGATTTATAGATGTATATACACATTAAATAAATTTATAATTCAAATAAGAAAAAAGCAAAAAGTTCACACAATAAGCTAAGTGCATTTACAGTGAAAAGTGCAACAAATAGAAACAAAAACCTGTGGAAAAGTGAAAACCCCTCTTGTACAAAGAAAACCCGAAATTCTAAAATAAAACAAAGAAAAATTTGAATAATGAAATCCCTTTTTTTCGTAAAAACAAAAATCCAGTAAAATTATGTACATACAATATTCCCGCGCACATAAATAAATACATATTTACTTAGATATTCACATTAGTGTATACACAAAAGTAAAAAGAAAAGGTAAACTTGAATAACCTTCAAAGTTTTCGGGTCAAGCATACATAATATATACATACATACATGTATGTACATATATACATAATTTTGCAAAATAGCAAACAGTACATATTTACATTAAATTTGATAAAATCCGCTAAGATTCATTACCCTTCAAAAATAAAAAGTGAGAATAAGAGAAATATAAAGGGAATAAATCTCTTACAATCCAAAAAAGGAAATTTTGTTCAAGTTAAAAAGAAGAGAACAATTCTTAAATAAAATAAAAAAAGTTGTGTGAATTCAGAAATCCCTTAATTCTCTCACGCGACGGTAAACAAACAAATAAAAAATAGAAAATCAACCACCATTTTCAAAGGGCTGTGTTAATGATCAAGTAAGTCACATTGTTTCATATTCATAAGCACATACATACTTTCTCTTATGATCATATATGAGTACACTTATTTGATTCACCACACTTATTAATTCATTCCCTTACACATACATTCAAACGTTTCTATTTGTGCATGAAATTTAAAAAGAGAAAAGCTGAACAAAAACAAAATAAAGCAGAAGCTGTGGATATATAAAAAAAATAAAGAACATTCTCTTCAAATGTACAAAAACTCCTGAAAGCAAAACATTATTTAACAGAGAAAAACCTCCCCTGCCTGTTAACTTTGCTCTTCAAATTAAAAAAAAATCATACAGTCCACAACAGAAGGCAAAGAGAAATTCAAAAGTGTTGCCGAAATCAAAATTTTGTTTTCCACTGTTGGAGCTGAAAAAGTACAAATAGCCAAAACATAATATAAATATTTACAAATACGCATTACTAAAATATTATGTTAAAGGGATTACAGCAAGATAAAAATTCTAAAATCCAAAAAGTGAAACTTTTACCCGTTTTGTATAATTGCACACGAAACGACAATACTGTCCGATAAATAAAATACATGCAAAGAGAATCAAAGCTCATTCCAAATAAAACCAACACAGATTAAATACTGTATCTTTGATTCGCACAACATAAATAACACAGTCAGACGAACAACTATTCGGACAAAATAAATATATATATACACAGAATATTCACATAATTGTTAGAGTAAAACAATTTAATAATTTATGTTAAAAGCTAACTACATTAATAATTTATAAAAAATTTATTATTAATACAAACTTATTTGTTAATATATTGACAAAGAAACAAAAATAAAATAAATTTTTTTTTATAATAAAATTCGTATTGATACAAACACATTTAAAATCATTATACATAATATACACAATTTTCATTACTTGCAAAAGCTTAACCCTTTAAAACCCGGTACGTCTGAAAGTGCGCACCATTCTTTCCCACTCAAAATTTTGTTTTGAGATAATAGAATACACAAGTAAGTTCGTTGTGGTGGACAAGTTTATTATAAAGTAATATTATTTTCTATGATCTTTATTACCCTATCGTGAAACTAGATATTATTCTAGTGCTATAACCCAATAGCCCCTACTCCTAAAAAGGTAATATAGAAAATAGAGTCTCAGATAATTAAATCCCAATACACTTCCTCATTTAGTGTCACAACCTAGTATTCTGTTGCCCAGCGAACATTAAAACTTTCCCATTTTTCAATAAAATTTACCCACTGTGGGCTGTTAGAACCTGAGCTCACAAAATTTTCACTCGAAGGCTATTCTGATAAATAGCATTCCTACTCAGTCTGACAAGACTACTAATATTATTACTGCTACTACTACATATAAATATTTAGATAAATTCTCTCAAATTGAAATTAAAATTTCAATAAAGGTTTAAATTCCCCATAAACCCAAATATTCATATTATTTTCAAAATGAGTACGTCATCTCAAAATGATGTCAATCAAACATCAAGTCAAAGCATGGTTAACCCTGCCCCAACCCCAAACGAGTGCTTTGTATTCGATTGCGAGTACTTGATGCAATTCTGCAAAAACTTCGAAAGCTCTACTGCTACAAACCAAACAGAGTCCATACTTGATATTAAGTCAAAGGAACTAGAGTCCCGAAAGAAAAGATTGGAAAATTCTTATGAGAATTTTATGATGCTGTGTGTAGGGGAGGAAAACAACGAAGTAAGAGAACATGCAATGATAGACTTTGACCAATGCTTAGAATCATATTATATGTGCAATGCTCTTATTGCTGAAACAATAAAAACGTTCACTGTAGATGCATCCCAAGCTATGTCATCAATGCGATACTTACTCTCAGCACCAGCCTATATTCAAAATCATCCCCAAGACAACTACAACAACTGCATAAAGCTGCCGCCCTGTGACACAGAGGTTTTCAAAGGCAGTTATGAACAATGTCCCTCATTTCGGGACATGTTTACGGCAGTATATATAAATCACTCTAAACTGTCGCCCGTCACTAAGTTATGCCACCTCCGAAATAAAACAAGAGGTGAGGCTGGTGCTATAGTCAAAAGGTACACCCTTTCCCATGAAAATTTTGAGCTAGCATGGAACGCACTCAAAAATAGGTACGAAAATAAACGCGTTCTAGTTGAAAATCAAATAAAAGTCCTGTTTGATATACCACCTGCGAAAAATGAAGACAATGAGTCAATTAGACGAATACAATCATCTGTAAGTGATTGCCTGGCAACTCTTACAACCCTCGGTATTGAAGTAGAAAGCTGGGACCCAATTCTGATTAGATTGATTTCTACGAAACTTCCAGAAATCACTCTCTCGCTTCGGGAACGGTCTCTTACATCTCCCCGTGTACTCCCAAAGTGGACTCAAATGTCTCAATTCTTAGTCGACAGGTATGAAGCAGTTGAACGTCTCAATAGCATAAAGATATCCAAAGATAGTTTTACACTCACAAACTCTCATAAACCGAAGGTACAAACATACACATCCCAAGAGAATATAAGCTCGACTGCTTGCAAATTATGCGGCGGCAACCACTCCTTGAGAATATGCCCCAAATTTCAATCTTTCTCAGTACAACAAAGAGCGGATTTTGTGTATAAAAACAAGTTTTGCAACAACTGTTTAGCCTCATCTCACCTCAAAGCAAATTAAGGTAGCAAGCATACTTGTCTACATTGTAAGAAACCGCACATATGAAGCAAAACTCGCTAAACTCTTCAAATAGCGCTAATAGTTCTCAATATAATAAAGGCTTAAAAGAAAGCAGAAGACCCGCTCACGATACATACCCTACCAGCTCTCAGTATGTTAAATCTAGAATTCAAGATGAACTGCCTCACACATCAAGTCAGGTGCAAGCTAATTGCGCTACTAGCATTAAAAATATTTTGCTACGAACAGCCTTAATACAAATAGAACACAGAGGTGAACTATTTACTGCTAGAGCTCTGATTGATCCAGGTTCTCAGAGAACTTTTTTAATGGAAAGAGTAAGAAGTCGACTACAATTACCCTATAAAAAGTCTCATTTTGAGATTGTTGGTATCGGCGGCCAAAAACAGTCGGCAACAAAGGAATGTGAATTGGTATTGTACGCAAAAAGATACAATTTGCGAGTCCCTTTTAAGGCCATAGTGCTTCCCAAAGTGACAAAACGTCTTCCAGCTTGCACCTTTGAAATACCAAACTCCACAGAAATAGAAAAACTAGACCTTGCAGATCCAAATTTCAATAAAACCTCACAGATAGATCTGATTTTGGGTAATGATTACGAGCATTTCTTGAATATTGAAGGAACCAAAAAAATATATGTGGTCAAACATCGGCCTATAATACCATTTTCGGATGGGTTCTCAGCGGTCCGATAAAAACTCAGGTCATGCAATCATTCACAACTTCAGTTGTAATGACCGAAAATTTCGAACTCAACAATATCTTGAAAAAATTTTGGGAACAAGAAGAAGTTCCCATACCTCGCCCAAGGTCAGCTGAAGATGAATTCTGCGAAAAATTCTATTCTGAAACAACCTCACGACACGAGAATGGTAGGTACATTGTGAGACTACCATTTAAGGCAGAATTCCCCGATAAAGTATTCCTCGGCTCGTCTCGATTTATAGCCTTGGCACCATACTCCAGAATGAAGAAAACTCTTGCCAAAGATCCCGAGCTTCAAGCTCAGTATAATGAATTTCTACAGGAATATTTAACCCTCGACCACATGGAAGAAACCCCATCTCATGAAATCGTATCTCATGGTAAATATGAATCATTCTACCTACCTCACCATGGAGTAGTACGCCCAGAACATAAAACTACAAAAGTTAGAGTGGTATTTAATGCGTCAAGGAAAACAAAATCTCAGTTTTCTCTGAATGACGTATTATATACAGGCCCTACTCTACAAAGCGATTTAATATCGATTATTCTGAACTGGCGAAAGTATCAATACGTTTTCAGTGGCGATGTACATAAAATGTATCGCCAAATTCTAGTTCACCCAGATGATAGACCATTCCAAAAAAAATTATATTCCAACCTCAACTTGATACCCCGGTTAAAGATTACCAATTAAAGACGGTAACTCTTGGATTCGGACCCTTCTTCAGCTCGCATCAGATTCCGAATCCGAGTACCCTAAGGCAGCATTAATCCTCCGCACAGAAACCTATGTAGATGATATCCTATCAGGAGGTTACTCATTAGAAGAAACATTAACAGCTCAAACTCAGCTGATTAACACATTAAAATCAGCTGGGCTCCCATTGAAAAAGATCACTGCAAATGATCCCCGCTTACTTGAAAATCTACCCAAAGAAGATCTATATGATCTAAATTTTCTCCGTTTCCACGACACAAGTTCAACCAAAACTCTTGGTATTAAGTGGAACGCCCTTACCGATTAGTTCACATACAATTTTGCACCGATAGAGTACTCCACAAAGGTTACTAAGCGACAGATCCTCTCATCAGTCGCAAAACTATTTGATCCCGCTGGCTGGCTCGCTCCCATAATTATCAGAGCCAAGACAATTATGCAACAACTTTGGCTAGAAGGATTAGGTTGGGATGAAGAGGTGTCTTCAGAATCGCTAATCAGATGAAACAGTTTTGTTCAAGATTTAGCACACATAGAGACAATCTCTATCCCACGGTTGCTGCAATATAATCCCTCAGATACCTTGCAAGTTCACGGTTTCGCTGATGCTTCTAAAATAGCATATTGTGCCACGGTTAATATCCGGTGTAAAACTAATACTCATAACACCTTCACAAACCTATTAACAGCGAAAAGTAAAGTAGCACCTATCCAGACAGTCTGTCTACCGCGTCTAGAATAAATGGTGCGGTTTTGTTGGCAAACCTCGTCGACTATGTTATCAAGTCTCTGGAAGTAAATACTGATGATATATATCTGTGGACTGACTCCACGATTGTGCTTGGCTGGCTCTCGAAACCGCCTTTATCATGGGAAACCTATGTTGCAGACGACAGAATTGCTCAAATGCATACTCTAGTACCCAGTGCAACATGGCGTCACGTTCCAGCCCATGATAACCCAGCAGATCTTGGAACACGCGGTTGTAAACCTCAAGAACTTACTTACAATAGCCTCTGGTGGAAAGGGCCAGCGTGGCTAAGTAATCCTCCCTCAGAGTGGCCCAAACGAAATCCCTTAAAAAATGCTGAAATCTCCAAAAAAGTAGTCCATACACTGCACTCTGAAGTGCAAGAAGATATTCTTATCAGATTCTCCTCGTATAGTAAAGCGCTACGTGTTTTAAGCTATGTTTTCCGATTTTCCCATAAGTCTTTGAAGAAAATCAGACCCGCCAGTGAATGCTCGGCTCAAAATGAGTTAACCCAAAACGAAATAAAACACGTAAAGTCTAGACTAATCGTAGTAGCTCAGAAAACTCTATATGCTGAGGAATATCAATGCTTATTAAGCACACAAAATATTCCCAACAAAAGCTCATTAAAAACTCTGAATCCATTCCTGGACTCGGCTTCTGTTATACGAGCGAACGGCAGATTAACCCGATCGTCTCTACCATATGATGAACGCTATCCTATAATTTTACCCGGCAGCTCCCGATTCTGTTAGTTATATCTCACACATTTGCATCGATTTCTTCAGCATGCGGAATGTAGTCAAATGTGTCGATTGGCACAAACAGAATTCCTTATCTTTAGACTCAAACCCCGAGTAAAAAAGATAATCCGCCAGTGCAAAACATGCACTATTTACAAACAGCAGGCATGTTCCCAAATAATAGCTCCCTTACCGCCAGAAAGATGTAATTTATCGCCTCCCTTTCAAATTACAGGAGGCCGGCAAGGCCCTTTTGAGCTCAAAACATCACACTTGAGAAATTCTCCTATCAGTAAAGGATATGCTAGCGTTTTTGTGTGTTTCAGTACAAAAGCTATACATTTGGAGCCATGTTCCGATCTCTCCTCAGCGGCTTTCCAGGCTGCATTTGTCTGATTTGTCGGGAGGCGGGGGCTCCCCCAAAGGGTAATATCTGACAATGGCAGAAATTTCTTAGGCGCCATTAGAGCGCTTGTACTCGAATTTACCAATTTTGTGCAGAACGTCGCTCAAGAAACAGCTCAAAAATATATAACTCATGGGTTTGAAAGGAAATGCATACCACCCTACGCTCCTCACATGGGCGGTTTATGGGAGGCAGCCGTTAAGAGCTTCAAGTTTCACTTGAAGCGAACCGCTGGTGCTCAAAGGTTCACCTATAAAAAATTCGCCACCATTTTAGCTCGAATTGAAGGTGTGCTTAACTCTCGGCCAATATCTGCACTGTCAGAGGATCCAGCCGATTTCACCACTCTCACTCCAGGCCATTTCCTAAGAGGTGTGCCCCCTAATGACTCTCCCAGAGCAGAATTCTCAAAATATGTCTGTCATCAATAGATGGGAAAAATTAAAGGCAATGCACCATTAATTTGCTAATAGATGGAAGGAGGATTATCTAAAATCGTTGCACAAACGGTATAAATGGAAAAACTCTCTTCCCAATATACAAATAGGCGATCTAGTGATAGTGATGGATGACCTACAACCACCGCACGAATGGCGGCTAGGATGAATAGAAAATACATTTCTCAGCTCAGATAACAATGTACGGACTGTTGACGTACGCACAGCAAGCGGGGCTATAACTCGACCAATAGTGAAGCTGTGCTATCTACCCTTTTTAAATGACGCAAATTCAGTCTGATTAATTATTTTCTAGCTCGTCATCAAACCCCTTTTATCTCTCTTCATCCCCCAGATTATATTCCTTATCCCAGCACTTTTAAAAAATCTCCTGTTCCTGTACTTACTAAGTTCTAATTAATTTTCTTTTTTGTCCACATAGCAACAGTAATCAATCCCGAGAAAAGAAACGCAAGGCAGAATTTTACAAGTGCGTCTATTGCAATCGGTTTCATTCGTTGCGCTTCTCCTACAAGTTTTTAAAAATGACAGCAGTCGAGAGGAAACTGCAGCAACTGCCTGGCCAAGAGTCACGACTTACGATCATGTCGGTTAATGGAAACGTGTAAAAAATGCCACAAATATCATCACATGTTACTGCATAAAGGCCCATACCGGCGTAACCATTCGAAAGGCATCACCACAAAAGAATTGCGTGACCGTCAAAAATCGTCCACTAGTCAACAATCCTTCAGCAAACCTTGCAATCGACAACCATCTAACAACCACCATTCAACACAACAAACAAACCTGCTCCCAGTCAAACAACCATAAACATGTGTAACAACCAGACAGCCAATCAGCAAGTTAACCATCAAGGCAAGAAATCATCAACATCGGTAACAACACCAAATGCACAACTGATAGCAGAAGCAATCATGTCGTTAGCGCAAGTCCTGTGCGCCAATGGAAAGACTTCAACAGTTGCCTAATGCCAAGGCCGCCGCTATGTCCAATCTAATTGGACACAACATAAAAATCTTCAGGTCAGGTCAGGTCTTGTAATATTGTTATGTTAAATGTCATGTTAATATTACGCTAAATGCGGTTGAATTTGAACCTGCATTTTTACCATATTATCAACATTGAATTATAAATGAATGAAATTGAAACAAAAATTGATAGGTAGATTGGTACTTAATATCCGACCGTCAAGACGATCACTTGATTGTAACCTGTAAAGAAAATTTAAACTCATACTTACCAACTATAACTTACCATCTACTACATATTTAACTTTAATCACGAATGATTATGTGAAGAAAGTTAACCCATCCACATTAGTCTACAATAAAGTGGAACCGAATTCTCTAAACTGAACCTATTCTGCCTTTTTATTTACCAATGAAGTAAGGAATATCCCACAGCAATATAATTAGAACACAATATCCCATTTGTGTGCAGGAATAATAATTAAATCTAATAGTCCGCTCCAATATGGGTTGTTCCTAAAAAAGTTGATAATTCTGGACAGCAAAAATGGAGAGTAGCTATTGATTACAGGAAATTAAACAATGTTACGATTGATGACAAATTTCCAATACCAAATAGGGAAGACTTATTTTCAAAATTAGGAAATTCCCAATATTTCAGCACAATTGATTTAGCCAAAGGATTTCACCAAATTTTTATTACACCGGAGGATAGATATAAGACTGCATTTTCAACACCAACCGGTCATTATGAATTTTAATACAATGCCATTTGTCATCATTTCAACGTACTGCAAGGTTATATAAATAATAAATGCGTGGTGTATTTAGACGATATTCTGGTATTTTCTACATCCCTTCAGGAACATGTTTCATCTTTGAGACAAATATTGAAAATATTATCAGAATACAACCTTAAAGTTCAAGTTGACAAGTGTAACTTTTTAAGACATGAATCAGAATATCTTGGACATATTATAACTCTTCAAGGAATAAGACCAAATCCAGATAAAATAAGTATCATTAAAAAAATTTTACTGCCTAGACCTGTCAAAGAAATCAGATCATTTCTAGGATTAACTGGATTTTATAGGAAATTCATTAAGGATTATAGCCAAATAGCATTACCACTGATTTCCAAACTTAAGAAAGGTTCAAAGATAAACATTAGAGATCTAAAGTATATTGATTCTTTTAATAAATTGAGAACGATTCTGTGTAATCCATCAGTTTTAGCGTACCCCAAGTTCGACAAATAATTTGTATTGACAACCGATGCCAGCAATGAAGCATTAGGTGCGGTGTTATATCAAAATGGTCACCCAATTTCCTTTTCATCACGTACGTTAAACAAACATAAGCTAAATTATAGTACTATAGAAAAAGAATTATTAGCAATAGTTTGGTGAGTAAAATATTTCAGACCATACTTATTCGGAAGAAAGTTCAAAATACAAACAGACCGTAGACCATTAGTATGGCTGAACTCAATGAAAGAACCGAACATGAAATTACAAAGATGGAAAATACATCTAAACGAATTTGATTTTGAAGTGGAGTATATTAAGGGAAAAACAAACATAACAGCAGATTATTTGAGTCGTCTTAATGTTAATGTATTAACAGCAGAAAATGACAATATTCCGTCAGATTTAGTCACAATTCATAGCGCAGAAGAAAACTTAAATGACCACATTTCTACATCGGAATCTCCTGTATACATTTATAAAAATTAAATTATAATAACTCAAGGTAATAGTTTTAAGTACAAGAAAGAAATTTTGTATAAAAAGAAAATTAGACATACAATAACAATAAAGGAATACTTTGAAGGTCAAATATTAAAATACTTAAAAAAAAATTTTCCGCTGAGAGGAACTGTAGCAATATGTTGCGAAAATTTTTATGTATTTAAAAATTTTCAGAAAACTAGT
Source organism: Panzeria rudis (assembly GCA_956483635.1). Classification (NCBI taxonomy): domain Eukaryota; kingdom Metazoa; phylum Arthropoda; class Insecta; order Diptera; family Tachinidae; genus Panzeria; species Panzeria rudis. Next base: position 10,642,310 of record OY101452.1, on the reverse strand, counting down.
ACATTATTTTTCAAACTCTCATGAAGTCAAACTTATAAATTGCTCAACATTTTTGAAAGATATTTTTAACAAAGAAACACTTTTGGAAATTATAGGCAAATATCACACTGATAAAAACCACAGAGGAATTGAAGAAACTTTCCTAGAATTAAAGAAAATAATTTACTACCCAAATTAAAAAACAGAAATTCATAAATAATTGTGTAATATGTAATATGTGTAAATACGATAGACGACAAATAAAACCCAAGTTATGTTTAACAGAAACTCCATTTAAATCAAATGAAATAATTCATTTTGATATCTGGTTCCTTAGAAAAAAATAATAATATTTTTAACATGTATTGATAAACTCACAAAACATGTTTCAATTCACTATTTAACAGACAAAAACTAATTAACTATAGTAGAAATTCTTAGAGAAAGATTTGCTATTTTAGGTAAACCGTCTAAAATTATAGCTGACAACGAGTTTAAAACAGCATATATAAAGGACTTTCTAAATTCAGAAAATGTAGACTACCATTTCACTTCCCTTAATAATCAACTGGAAATTCAGATGTAGAACGTTTCCATTTAACATTGAATGAACATATACGACTACTTAAACTAGAAAAAGAAAATAAGGATAGAAATTATAAAACTTTAGTTTTCAAATCTGTTCAAATTTATAATGATACTATACATAGTACTACCGGGTACAAACCAAATGATCTAGTACATAATAAGGTTAATAAATCTGTTGGGAAAAGTTTACATGATATTGTTCATAACAAAAAGGTTGAACGAATTAATAAAACTAACCAAAATAGAGAAGAGTGTCATGAATATAGGGAGAGAGAATTAGTAAACAATTTTGGGTTTCATAATCTTAAACAAAAACCTAAATATATTTCAAAAGAAGTGAAGTGATATAAAGTTTGAACGAAAAATTACAGGAAGAGATTATAGAAAAAAAAACAATAATAAAAATTATAATAAACCATTAAACATTATTTTCTTATTTATATTTTACGTATTCTAATTGTTAAATATTATTGTTACATTTAAAAAATATTATGGAACAAATGAACATAATGTAAAACGTGACCAAGCAATTGTCTGAACATTAACTTTTGTTTCAGTTGACGGAAAAAATTCTCCACTTATTGTTATAACATGCCTGTAATAGACAATAAATGCCAAAATTCCGCATACTTTTCTTTTGGAACTGCGTATCAACCTGAATTTCAGTTTTTTTTTACACATACTTCTTATGGCAGCCTGAAATTCAGGCAGAGCTGCATATTACGCTTAAGGCATGCTATGTACTTCCAGCCTTAAGCGGGTGACAGACGAGTCAATATTCAGCTTCTATATACGCGTTTGTTAAACGGGGTTTACACGATGCAAGTCGTATTGATCAACTTCTTATTCAGCTGTGAGAAAGACAGAGAAATTTGCACTCATTTCTCTGTCTTTTTCACAGCTGAATAAGAAGCTGATCAATAAGACTTGCACGGTCTGAACGTTGACTTATGAAAATCAAAAACATTTTGATATTCTTATACATTTCCCCTACGTATATGTATGTACAACTATTTTTTGTAAACAAACGCACACAAACATTGAAGCTAAATAATGAATCGTCAGGCACCCACTTTACTATCATTAAATCCTGGTGAAATAAGTATACAGGTGGCAGCATAACGTCAGCTGATTATTTTTTGCTCTGCTAGTTTTGTGCATAATCCAAGTCCAGCACGTATATATTTTTGACAAGCATAATCTTTTTTTTTGTTGTATTTGTTTCCCTTATGCGGTCACCTGTATACTTATTTCACCATGCATTAAATCCATTGTTGCAAATTGAGTGGCTTTCCAGCTAACTCTATCGCGGGAAAACAACAGCTTTGGCGGCCAACGAATTTTCAACAGTCTCTACAGGTAAAATTTTTGTTATGCTTTCAGATGCAAAAAAGAATTTTCTCTTCTTATTTTACGTACATATGAAAAACTTTATGAAATGCCAGTCAGCGAAACAAGCCGAGCGGCTCAAAGCCGGCTTAAGAGCCGCCGTCGACTTTCAATGTAACTTCAAGCCGCCGATCCATGCGGCTAGCCGCGGCTCAAAATTGCAGCCGGCTAATTGTTTTTTTAGTTGCAAATTTGTACTACACATTACCAATTATATGAAAATCGTTAGGTGCTCGAAAAGTTTTATATAAATATTTGTTTAACAAAACTTATAAAAAGAAAATTTAATAAAATTTCCAATAAAGAAGTTCAACATTAAAAAGTGTAATTGATTATATACATATTATCGCGAAATACAAAACCAGCCGTTGTCCGCCGGCTCAAGCCGGCTATGGGCCGCCGCCGAGTATTTTTTCCTAGCCGCCGACTTTTTAAGACGGCTTGTTTCTCTGATGCCAGCTATTGTGCAGAGAAACAAGCCGATCGGCTCAAAGCCGGCTTAAGAGCCGCCGCCGACTTTCAATCTAACTTCAAGCCGCCGCCGATCCATTCGGCTAGCCTCGGCTCAAAATTGCAGCCGGCTAATTGTTTTTTTAGTTGCTAATTTGTACTACACATTACCAATTATGTGAAAGTCGTCAGGTGTTTGAAAAATTTTACATAAAAATTTGTTTAAAAAAACTTACAAAAAGAAAATTTAATGTAATTTCGTAATAAAGAAGTTCAACATTGAAAAGAGCAATTGATTATATACATTTTATCGTGAAATATTCGCTAAATTCGCGAAATATAAAACCAGCCGCTGTCAGCCGGCTATGAGCCGTTGCCGACTATTTTTTCTAAAGCCGCCCCGCCAACTTTTTAAGACGGCTTGTTTCTCTGCTATTGTGTTTAGTAGCAAGAGTGTCCCTCCTTCTCAGCCGAGTGTGGCCTCTAAAGTTAATGATGTTTCGGGCTAGGGGATTTGGGTGCAACTCGAGTTTTTTTATGTAGCTTGTCACGTGTTTAGAAAACACTGTCTGCTGCAGTCGTATGGAGTATTTTATTTTGTTGCCTTTGAATTTTTCTACATTTGATGCCGAGGCAGTGCCCCATAACTGGATTCCGTAGGACCATATTGTTTTTATAATGGGGTTGTATAGAAGAAGGTTACAATCTAGGCTTAGAGTAGAGTTCCTTCCAATGAGCCAATTTATTTGAGCTGCCTTAAATTTCATTTGGGTCACCTTTGCATTTATGTGTGACTTCCATATTAGACGACGATCAAGATGAACACCGAGATATTTTACTTCAGTGTGTTGATGTTGGTTATTTATTTGTATAGGAGGGCAGGTTTCTTTGCACAATGTAAAAGTAATGTGTAGACATTTTTGTTCGTTAATTTTTATCCGCCATTGTTTTAGCCATTGTTCCAACTGGGGTAATCTAGCAGTTTGCGGGTGGCTTCTTAATGGCTTTTCTGAACACTTAGAAAAGCTGTATCATCAGCGAATGTTGACATGTGTATGTTACTGCTTACCGGCAAGTCAGAGGCATATATCAGATACAATACAGGACCGAGGATGCTGCCTTGAGGAACTCCGGCTTCAATGGGTTGCGGAGGGCTTAGAAAGTTACCTTCTTTAACAATAAATCTTCGCTCAGTTAAGTAGCTTTCTAAAATTTTAAGGATGTTTTCGTGTAGGTTTTGCTTTAGTTTATATTAAATAGTATATTATACCTTCGTCCCATACTTTATCAAATGCCTGAGAAACATCGATGAAGATCGCAGAGCAATATTTTTTTTCTTCGAAGGTTTTTCTTACCACGTTCACGAGTCTATGTGTTTGTTCAATCGTGCTATGTTGTCTCCTAAAACCGAATTGGTGGTCTGGAATGCATCTAGTACGATTCAGTATAGGTGTTAGCTTACTCATAAGTAGATTTTCAAATAGTTTTGACATGTTAGACAATAGGCTTATAGGCCTATAGGACTCCACCTTCGTATGATCTTTGCCTGGCTTTGGTATCATGGTAATCAGCGAAACCTTCCATACTGCGGGATAGCATTTGAGGCGCAAAATACTGTTAAAACTAAATAGAATTATCCGTTTTGCAGTATAGGGTAGCTTTAAGAGCATTGTATTGCTTATTTTATCAGCGCCTGGAGCTTTTTTCGAGTTTAAGTCCGCAATATAGTGTTCAATCTCACGAATATTGAACCTCAAAGTAACATCTGGTATAGCGAGGACTGGTATCAGACGTATTTGCAGTAAATACTTTCTGCAAGTGGTGTACAAACAGATTACCTTTTTCAGCGTCAGTTCTTGCACAGTCTCCATTCGAAGCTCGCAATGGAGGCTTATATATCACTGGTCTTTTAAAGCCTCGGGCTGCTCTTCATAGCGAATAGTCTGTTGAGGTGTTGCGTCGAGCCCATTCCGAAAGTTTTGAAGAGAATCGGTTTTTTGCTATTCTAGTAGAGTTTTCAGCTGTTTAGTACATTCCTTCAGCCTAGCTGAAGGGATCTGTAGCATTGCCATTCTCTACGAACTCTTCTTTTTTCGGATAAAAGCCGTTTCAATTTCTTAAAAGGATTGGCTCAAAGCCGGCTTAAGAGCCGCCGCCGACTTTCAATCTAACTTCAAGCCGCCGCCGATCCATTCGGTTAGCCTCGGCTCAAAATTGCAGCCGGCTAATTGTTTTTTTAGTTGCTAATTTGTACTACACATTACCAATTATGTGAAAGTCGTCAGGTGTTTGAAAAATTTTACATAAAAATTTGTTTAAAAAAACTTACAAAAAGAAAATTTAATGTAATTTCGTAATAAAGAAGTTCAACATTGAAAAGAGCAATTGATTATATACATTTTATCGTGAAATATTCGCTAAATTCGCGAAATATAAAACCAGCCGCTGTCAGCCGGCTATGAGCCGTCGCCGACTATTTTTTCTAAAGCCGCCCCGCCAACTTTTTAAGACGGCTTGTTTCTCTGCTATTGTGTTTAGAAAACAATTTTTTCAGTACAATAAATTTTTATAAATTTGCTGTTGTTCATAAAAATTTTGAAAAGCAAAGCAATGCTTAATTTCTATGCATTTTGTTTCGAGAAGAATTTGGTTGAAAAACAAAAACTAATTTTAACAACAAAATGTAATTTTTCACTTTTAGTATATATCCATGTGCTTTTGCAGCCGAATTTGAGACGCCGCCGACTATTTTTTCCCAGCCAGCCGACGCCGATCAAAACCCCTCGGCGTAAGTCTCTGCTACTCGTATCATATTTGTTTCTTTTTTGTTACTTTTCCCTTGTTCCCTTTATTATTTATACGACTGGAAAAAAGGGGGAGATGCCAGATTTATTACTATGTATGTAATAAGAACTTGTTGCACAATATATTCAAAACAGGATGCTAAATGTTCACACTTGGAAATATGTATTTGCAGCGAATCTTACCCCCGTCTCGCATATCAAAATATATGTTAACATAAATATATTGTAGCAATTTTCAATATTATGTTGTTGCTATTGGAGACAGCTCATTGCAGGTGTTTGCAATATATATTGCAATAATTGTCGACGATTTTTCGCTAACAATTATTGCAGACATAAATCGTCAAATTACATAGTAATTGGTGCTCCACATTATTGTACTGCGTTTGACGTTTTGATAAAATGAATGAAATTAATAAATATATTGAAATAATATGTTATATTGCAAAAAACATTTTTAATGTTCAATACTACTTTTTATGTTCATCGAAAACAAAAATCTATTGTTTTCTTAAAAATGCATTACATTGCACTGCGAGCTAACATATGTAGCTATATTCTCATATGGTTAACATAATAAAGCAATAAGCAACATTGCGTTGTTTTTTCTGCTAGTCGCGACAGAGGGTTAAGTCCTAAATTCGATTTGGAAAATACCCACTTTGGTTGTCAAAAAATGTACTGAAAGATATGTCAACAAAGCATTTGACATCCGAACTAAATCAAAAATACAACAGGCGAAAATAAACACAAAATATAAAAAGGAAGGTATCTTAGGACACCAGGTTAGAGCTATGCCGCTTAAGAAGGCCGTTTCAGACTATAATACAAGTATTAAAACTTTTGAAGAAAATGCCTCCCTGATATACATAATTTTTGTTTGAAAATGTTCAAAAAACTAACCAATTATCATGTCAGAGTTTCATTTTCCTCAAAAGTATTAATATGGCATTTACGGCCATACTGAGTCATTGTTTTATCAAATTTTTGAAACAAGAAATAGATCAACAACGTTGAAGAATTAAGTTGATGTTAATTTTTCCCTTGTTCCTTGGAATATTAATTTTTTTTCCGGTTATATTTATTTATTGTATCTTCAATAAAATTGAACTAACAATAAGTAACTCTAAAATTTTTATGTTTTAAGTCCAGCCAATGACAGACAAACATATTTGTTTCAGCGGTTGGTTCTTTGGTTGTTTACGTCTCTCGTGTTCGGCTGAGAGCAAGAGTGTCCCTCCTTCTCAGCCGAGTGTGGCCTCTAAAGTTAATGATGTTTCGGGCTAGGGGATTTTAATGCAACTCAAGTTTTTTTATGTAACTTGTCACTTGTTTAGAAAACACTGTCTTAACCAGCGGCACATCTAGATCTTTATGAATTCGCTTGTTTCTGACATACCATGGGGCTGCTGCAATCGTATGGAGTATTTTATTTTGTTGCCTTTGAATTTTTTCTACATTTGATGCCGAGGCAGTGCCCCATAACTGGATTCCGTAGGACCATATTGGTTTTATAATGCAGTTGTATAGAAGAAGGTAACAATCTAGGCTTAGAGTAGAGTTCCTTCCAATGAGCCAATTTATTTGAGCTGCCTTAAATTTCATTTGGGTCACCTTTGCATTTATGTGTGACTTCCATATTAGACGACGATCAAGATGAACACCGAGATATTTTACTTCAGTGGGTTGATGATGGTTATTTATTTGTATAGGAGGGCAGGTTTCTTTGCACAATGTAAAAGTAATGTGTAGACATTTTTGTTCGTTAATTTTTATCCGCCATTGTTTTAGCCATTGTTCCAACTGGGGTAATCTAGCAGTTTGCGGGTGGCTTCTTAATGGCTTTTCTGAACACTTAGAAAAGCTGTATCATCAGCGAATGTTGACATGTGTATGTTACTGCTTACCGGCAAGTCAGAGGCATATATCAGATATAATACAGGACCGAGGATGCTGCCTTGAGGAACTCCGGCTTCAATGGGTTGCGGAGGACTTAGAAAGTTACCTTCTTTAACAATAAATCTTCGCTCAGTTAAGTAGCTTTCTAAAATTTTAAGGATGTTTTCGTGTAGGTTTTGCTTTAGTTTATATTAAATAGTATATTATACCTTCGTCCCATACTTTATCAAATGCCTGAACAACATCGATGAAGATCGCAGAGTAATATTTCTTTTCTTCGAAGGTTTTTCTAACCACGTTCACGAGTCTATGTGTTTATTCAATCGTGCTATGTTGTCTCCTAAAACCGAATTGGTGGTCTGGAATGCATCTAGTACGATTCAGTATAGGTGTTAGCTTACTCATAAGTAGATTTTCAAATAGTTTTGACATGTTAGACAATAGGCTTATAGGCCTAGAGGACTCCACCTTCGTATGATCTTTGCCTGGCTTAGGTATCATGGTAATCAGCGAAACCTTCCATACTGCGGGATAGCATTTGAGGCGCAAAATACTGTTAAAAATAAATAGAATTATCCGTTTTGCAGTATAGGGTAGCTCTAAGAGAATTGTATTGCTTATTTTATCAGCGCCTGGAGGTTTTTTCGAGTTTAATTCCGCAATATAGTGTTCAATCTCACGAATATTGAACCTCAAAGTAACATCTGGTATAGCGAGGACTGGTATCAGACGTATTTGCAGTAAATACTTTCTGCAAGTGGTGTACAAACAGATTACCTTTTTCAGCGTCAGTTCTTGCACAGTCTCCATTCGAAGCTCGCAATGGAGGCTTATATATCACTGGTCTTTTAAAGCCTCGGGCTGCTCTTCATAGCGAATAGTCTGTTGAGGTGTTGCGTCGAGCCCATTCCGAAAGTTTTGAAGAGAATCGGTTTTTTGCTATTCTAGTAGAGTTTTCAGCTGTTTAGTACATTCCTTCAGCGTAGCTGAAGGGATCTGTAGCATTGCCATCCTCTTCGAACTCTTCTTTTTCGGATAAAAGCCGTTCTACATCTGCTGGAAAATATATTCTTTCTGAATATAACGTTACGAACCTTAGTCTAATAATCAACTTGGATTCACGATCAGCAAGGCATTTTCTTAAAAGGTATTAATACTTGTATTAGTCTGAAACGGCCGTAAGCAGCATAGCTCTAACCGGGTGCCCTAAGACACCTCTCTTCTTTTTTTTGGTTGGCTCAATTTTTCCTACAGCTCGCGTTCCAAACAATATTATACCATGTTCATACGAACAGCAATATTTGAGGTTCGCTCTCTCATTCACGGTTCGCGCCCCAACCATGATTGAATCTACATTTTTCGCCATACAAAATTTTGAGAGCGAAACATCTTGGTTCATTTTGAATCTACCTGCGAACCTCGAAAATTTACTATCATCTCCAATTTTGATAACAAATTATCGCTAGTTTATCTGAACTAGCTGTGAAAAAATGTAAACAAAGAAAAATCAAAAAATTAATGTGTGCAAAAAACTTAGTAAAACATTGAACAAATAAAAAGAACATAAATTTAAATATATATATTTAAACAAATATGAAAAACAAGAAATAGTGAAACGTATTTTAAAGTGTAGAGGGATTTGCATTCAAGATGAAACAAGTACAATCATTTGAACACCAAGGTTCGCAATCGCTATTCGGAGAACGAACCAAGTGGTTCATATTCCCGTATGAACTTGGTATTAACATATACATATGTAAGCAAATTTTATTTCACATTTTTAATAACCGCACAGAAATTGGCAATACTGACTCGCATCAGGGCTGCCAGTTTAGGGGTTCTGACACCAAATTAGGGGAATTGTCATCAAAAAAAGGATGAAAATTTTCATTTGGGGTTTGGGGCTTACATTGGGATTATTTAAAAAATATATTGGGATTTTTGGGGATATTCCTTAAAAGTTTATTTCCTTTGATCTATAATTAAAACTACTTCTGCTAAAATATTATTAAACTACGAACATATATTGAGATATAGTACTCAGATATCGTACTAATCCCTATTAACACAAAGTTTAGTCATATCAATTTTATTTAACCTTCATAAGGTCCTCAAAGTTACTGACGTTAATGTTCTTCGGGTCAAATTTGACCCATATAGAAAATTGTATATGAAGACAATAATTTACTTTACTTAAGTGTATTGTTAGTGTTTATATATTATTTCTAGCTATAATTAGAGTACATAAGCTGCAGTTTTTGCAAACATTTATTGATTTTATATGTACATATGTGAATATATAAATATTTAATGTTACATCGATATTGTTCTTAATTATTACATTGGCTACATAAAATAATTGTTTTAGAGTGCTGTTTGCATATAAATTTTTTACACAACTAATGGCGTTTTATTATCGGTTTTGGGCCAAAATTGGCAACGACTTCTTTTGTTGCAGTTTTGATTTGCTTGAAGTTGACGGCAAAATTTTTCTCTGCTTTATATAAGGCGTGGTAAGCTGCATACGAAAATTTTCTAAGAAGTGTCTACGTTTGACAAAACAGCAAGAAATACTCTGGCCTTCATTATTGGTATATTTCAAAATAATGTTCATACCAGGAGGTGGGAAAAATAATTGAAAACTGGAAATCTCTTCCTTTGTAATTCTTGAACAAGAATAACCTGTCAAGTCTAGCGCCATACTGGTTACATTCTCGGTTCGGACTCTTCCATATCTATATTTAAGAGGTTCCTTGAAATATCTTATTTCACCATTTTTTGATGGCACTGTCTGAGTTGGCGCAACCCCACTTTCACTAGAACTGTCAGGCAGCTCAGAATATTCTGGATGATCTTCATTTTATGAACAAGTTTCTTCCTCGTCTGATAGCGCATTCAGCATAATGTTTTTTGACTCGTCAATTTTTCTACAAGAAATAGCAATCAAAGACTTCCAAGCTTTTCCACGTTTCATTCGTTCCGCGTTTATTCTATGAGTGATATTGCAGTAAGCAAACAAGTGAAATATTGTTCGTTTTCATAGAAATACGGCCACGTTACAGAGTTTAATTCCGCCCGGAAACGGAATTCAATCTACCCCAAGCTGTCAAACCCTAGCCGAAGCATACCCCAGAATACCCGCGCCGCCAACAGTCTGGACACACCTGACAAATTTGCGTATTTTAGTTTTCTTTTTTAGACACCAGCTGCTACAAAAATGGGGTGGATGAATTCCGTTTCCGAACGGAATTGAACTCTGTGACATGGCCGATAATGTTCGCTAAATATGATGAGGAAAAGAGATAGACATATGTATGTACGTATTCAGTGGTACCAAAGCTTACGATATATATATAGTTTTACCAGATCGCCAAATATGTCCCAAATTGTGCTGTTCAGCATAAAAAAACTCGAGCTTTTCACTCCAGGTCAAATTTGACCCGAAGACCTTTACTGTAAAAAAATTCATAAATGATTTTATTGCATATATATTATTCCGAAAGCCTAATGTGGCTGTTGATATTTTAAATTAAATAAAAGTCATAAAATATAAAAAGCAAAAACCAAAAATTTTCGGAAAAAACCCAATTTTTTTCTTAAAATGGGTCAAAATTGACCCGAAGACCTTATGAAGGTTAATATTTTACTAACTCTCAGTTTGCATGCAATTAAGTTTTATCTGAAAGTTTAACATTTTATTGGTGCTTTACCAAGTCATCAGTAGACTTCAACCATAATTTTGAAAAGTTTCAAACCTATTGCCTTATTCACAAGCTTTCAAAAACCATTTGAGAATTACAAATACGTAGTACGTTTAGAAACTTATGCAAAGCACAACAAACAAATTGTATACGATATGAATCTATCTTATTTTTCATATCGAATATACATAATTCGGATTCAGGTCATCGAAATACATGCAGGTACATGCACAGTAGCGTGCCCCGAAAATATTATTTTTTGATTATTAATATGATTATTTCGAACGTATTTGCTTTGTGAATCAAAATTGATTTTTAGGCTAAGGTTCGTAACGTTATTCAGAAAGAATTGGGCATGATTAATATTCCAAGGAACAAGGGAAAAATTAACATCAACCTAATTTTTTCAACGTACACAGCAGAACAGAGTAGCGCTACTTTCGGAAGCCGCTACACTTTCATCGTCAGTGCTCACGTGTATTTGCTTATTACCACTTGTGAGGTGGCTCTGTTGAATGTGATTTTAATTGTTATATATACAACTTTTTCGTGCAAATTGAATACGAGAATTAAATCGCTCTCCAGCTGATATTAAAGTGCACTTTCCCAGCGTTGCCATCGGTTTATTTTTCTTCATTCCGATATTTCTGATTTTTGTTCTACTCAAGACAAACAGAGCCACCTCACAATTGGTGATAAGCAAATACACGTGAGCACTGACGATGCAAGTGTAGCGGCTTCCGAAAGTGGCGCTACTCTGTTCTGTTGTGTACGTTGAAAAAATTAAGTTGATGTTAATTTTTCCCTTGTTCCTTGGAATATTAATCATGCCCAATTCTTTCTGAATATAACGTTACGAACCTTAGCCTAATAATCAATTTGGATTCACAACACAAATACGTTCGAAATAATCATATTAATAATTAATTAGCTACTGGCTGGAGCTTTTCACATGTTTACATGTTCATATATACTTAAGTATAAAATCAAACCAAAAAAGTTTGTCTTGAGTAGAACAAAAATCAGAAAAATGGTAATGAAGAAAAATAAACCGATGGCAACGCTGGGAAAGTGCACTTTAATATCAGCTTGAGAGTGATATAATTCTCGTATTCAATTTTCACGAAAAAGTTGAATATATAAGAATTAAAATCACATTCAACAGAGCCACCTGACAAGTGGTGATAAGCAAATACACGTGAGCACTGACGATGGAAGTGTAGCGGCTTCCGAAAGTGGCGCTACTCTGTTCTGCTGTGTACGTTGAAAAAATTAAGTTGATGTTAATTTTTCCTTTGTTCCTTGGAATATTAATCATGCCCAATTCTTTCTGAATATAGCGTTACGAACCTTAGCCTAATAATCAATTTGGATTCACAATATTATTTTTTGGTTTTCCATAACGCAAGACCCCTCAAAAATATAAAAAGTGTCATTTTAAGGGTGCCAACAATCTTTAAAGTTTGGATTTCCGTGGTGATATAGAACTATCCTTACCCTACTTGACTAATTTAATTTGCAATTTATTTTGTAAATAAAAACATAATTACATGTTTTACATATAAAGTATTAAGATAAATATTATAGTTATTATAACTTACTACAGTGATTTTTCTTTTGCTTGAAGAATTATCTAGTAGTGGTTGTATCTCTTTATGCATAAAATATGTATGTGTATTAAAAATAACTGTACCAAACTGTGAGACCAAATGTCGTGCATGGTAGAATAATATACAAGGTAGCCGCATAACTAATACAGATGTACATTCGAGGTCCGAAATGTCAAACATTAATAGAGAGTGTATGTGTGTGTTTGTATAACAGAAGCAACAAACATATGTGTTGTATTGTGTGTGCAACGTAGTTATTTCAAATATACACAACATTTGATAGTTCGTACCATGAAAAAAAATAATCAGCTGACGTTCCAGAACTACCTTGTATATTATTCTACCATGATGTCGTGTATGACAAACTAGGGATGGTCAATTGAAAAAATATATAGATATGTATCGATATCGATATATTTTTATATATCGATCGGCATCTATATATATCGAATACAAAATATCGCTATTTCGATATATATCGATATTTTTTCGAGCATGATTATTCATACATAATACCATAATTTTTTGAAAATTAAACACAAAAAGTACTTTTCTTATAAATAATTGACCCCAAACGAGTTTGTTAGAAACAGTACGCTTATTGAAGTCAGGTCATGTGGCTCACTTTGGAAATAACTTAATATTTTTAAGAATATTTTTTAGTAAGTGGTTTCAAAATTGTTTTAGATATAGATTTGTTTTTGATCAGTCTTTGCTTTTTGGATAAATCTTTGTGTTTTGGAGAAGCTTTTGTATTTGTTCGTCTTTTAAATACTTTCAAATAAAAAATAAATAAAAAGATAGAAGCATTTTATATTAACACAGCATGAATTTACAACTTTTTTTCTTTAACAAGCTAGGCCTCCTACTGGTAAAGGTAATTCGAGTACCCTGATTTTAATTTATCGAAGTTAGCGCTCGTATTCGCAGCGTTCGCGATTCACAATTTATATGTTAAAATACTGTAAAACCATATTTTTGTAATTTTGCGAACATTTTCGGATTTAAATCGGTTAAACAAACACAAAAAACACGACAGTGATTTTAATTTTTTTTTTTTGAAAAATTTACTTTTTTCGCAATATATAATATTGTTACGAAATGAAAATGCAGATTCAAATGTAACGACACAAACTGACAACCCGATCATTATCTGCTTTATACCCCTAAATCACTGTAATAAAATCAAAACCTGGCAACCAAGTACCACAATTAAACTTGGCATCACTCGACAACTGCCAATAGAATTCAAAATAACGGAAAATGGAAGTTTCCGGAATCTTCAGGAAGCGATAGCTAGAACTTTCAAGATTATTCGAGACTGCTTAATCGCAATTACAAACAGTGACATTAAACTTAAACTGCAAGAGATGTAGACTTGATGACAGCGTCTTTTGTTAAGTTGCAAGCATTAGAGTATGTGTGTGTGCGAAGATAAACAAACAGAAGAATAATCTCATGCATCTACACACGCACATGCATTGCACCATAGCAAGACCAAAATGATCATGCCGTACACTTAAAGATGAAAAGAGACCTGAATTACAGTACAGTTAAAGATAAAGAGAGACGGCTGTATTCCAGAAAGTTAGCGAAGTTACCAGAAGGTTTTATAATTGACTATATAAGGGGAGGCTGCCAGACGACATGGATAAGTGTGTTTTTAAACTTAGACGAGTAAACATCGCCAAGAATAGTTAGTGTGTACATCGCGTTTAGTTGTACGTGTTTTTAAAGTAATAAATAAAGTGTTACTGAGAATTTATTTGTAAAATAAAAAAAAAAAAAAAAAAAAAAAAAATAAAAAAAAAAAATAAAAAAAAAAAAAAAAAATAAATATCTGTGTTTTATTTTATTGCAATTCAACGAATCCTGTGAAAATAATAAAACCGTTTTTATGTAAAGGACTAAAAACGTAACAATTGGTGTCAGAAGTGGGATTGCAAAATAAAATAAAAAGGACATTATTAATTAATAAAATAAAAAAGGACATTATTAAATAATAAAAAGGACATTAAAAAAATAGAAGCCATGAAGTTTGAAGAGCTAAAAGTTGAGCAGCTAAAAAAAGAGCTGAGTAAGTTGGAACTGCCAACAACAGGCAATAAAGTGGAACTTCAGAAGAGGCTGATAGATGAGTTCAAGCAGCGTGGCATCGACATCGGGACATACGAATTTGAGGATAAAGAGGAAATAGAGGTATGTACTCGTGCCACGACAAGCAGCATGGACTTAAGTACAATGTTCGCCGCTATGATGCAAAAATTTGAAGAAACATCTAAAACCACAAATGAGAAATTTGAAGAAACATCTAGAGCTAACAATGAGAGAATGCTGGCTGAAGTCAAGGCCGAAGTTCAAGAAACATCTAAGGCCACAAATGAGAAACTTCAAGAAACATCTAAGGCCACAAATGAGAAACTTCAAGAAATTTCTGAGGCCATAAATAGAAGAGTAGATGGCATTGAAGTACAAGTCAGCAAATTTGACGAGAAACTCTCAGAACTAGAGAACAAACTCCATAGCCTAGAAATTGGCGGCGTCGAAGTGCATGTAAAAGATGTGGACGAGAAATTACATGAACTGGAAGCAAAAATTGTTAATCTTCAGTGTCAAGGAGGGCCAGTGAGAGTTATTCCAGAGGCTTCCAGCAGAGTAAAGACGCCTTGTTTCGATGGCAGCGCACCTTTGAACATCTTCAAGTTCCAGTTCGAAACAGTTGCCAGCAAAAATGGTTGGAACAGTGAAGAAAAGGCCATAGAGCTGATTTTGGCCTTAAAAGGAGCCGCAGCAGAAGTACTTGAAACCGTACCAGGGAGCTGCAGAAATAATTTTGATGACATAATGGCGGCACTGCAGCGGAAATATGGTGGCGAACATAAGCGAGATATATACCGCATGGAATTGCGATGTAGAGGACAAAAGCCCAATGAGTCTCTACAAGATTTCGCAATGGAAATTGAGCGGTTAGTGCAGCTTACGTATCCAGGTGAAAACCACCCATTCCTGGATCATGTCAAAACAGAGGCGTTTGTTAATGGCATCCGTGATCCTGACATCAAGCTTGCAGTGTGTGCTACACAAAAGGCTACATTCGCAGAAATGGTTTCATTTGCACTAGCTCAGGAGACTGCTAGGGTGATTTGGAAGCCACAGGTGTGCAAGGTGCGGAACGTGGAGGTCATTGCCGAAAATGAGAGTGATCTAGTCTCTAGCATCAAGGAGGCAGTGAGACAAGCATTGGCGGAGAAGGACGGCAAAGTAAAAGCTAAGTGTTATAACTGCGGCAAAATTGGCCACTTCCAGCGCAACTGCAAGGCGCCAAGAAAAAGAGCCAGATCTGTTTCGCCACCAAGGAATAGTAAACGGGTGAACCAACAAACAACACAAGAGTCCCCGTTAAACTAAAACGAGCTAGCACTAAGGGGCAAGAGCTAGCTCCCACAAACGACGGCCCCACAATCTCCATATCAGTAATGCAGCAGAAAAATAGCAACCTTACTGCATGTGGATACATCAACGGCGAAAAGCACATCTTCACCATAGACACAGGAGCGTCGCAGTCAATAATCAGGCCCGATATAGTGAAGGGGAAGTGTGAACCTTTAAGGAATATAAGACTACGTACAGCTACTGGGGAGCCTGCCACTGTCTACGGTAAGACTGAAGCGAAGGTGACTATAGCCAATATAAGCGTGAAACATGTGTTTATCGTTGCCGATATTGTTGACGAGGTTATTATTGGAGCCGATTTTATGATAAACCATGGCATCAACCTGCATATGGGGCAACAAGTGATGATTTGGCGTAATGTTGAAATACCGCTTGATGTTGGATATGACAATCAAACGCACGTAAGGAAACTAGTTGCTATTGAAAACCAGACGATACCACCGCAGTCTGAATCAGTAATATGGGCACGCATGGAGGGAGATTGTGAGGACAATCGGTTGTGGGTAGTAGAACCAACAGAAATTAAGAGCGAGCTATTAACAGCAAAAGCCCTCGTAAAAACTTCCAAAGGAGGGAAGATCCCTATAAGAGTACTTAATTTATCAGGCAACAAAAAAGTCGTCAGCGGAAATTCTGCTATAGGCCAATGTACTCCACCAGAGGCAATAATAAACTGCGAGCGAAAGCCTGAACCAGCCAATATGTCCGCAAAAGAGCGTGAACAATTTGAAGAACACGTGGGGAAATGGGTAGCAGAATTAGCAGCTCCTGATAGAAATAAAGCTAAACAGCTGCTAAAAAGGCACACCAGCGTCTTCGCCTTGAAAGATCAAAGCCAAGGGAGAACGGCAATAGTGAAACATGAAATAAATACAGGCGAAGCGAGGCCGATCAAACAGCCACCCAGAAGTGTACCCCTAGCAAAACGGAATGAGGTAAAAGAACTTGTTCATGAAATGGAGCGGAGTGGTGTAATCGAGCCATCTTCAAGTCCTTGGAGTTCGCCCGTTGTCTTAGTCAAAAAGAAGGATGGCAGTACGAGATTCTGCGTTGACTACAGAAAGCTCAATGACGTTACTAAGAAGGACAGTTATCCACTACCAAGAATTGACGACACCTTAGACACGCTGGCTGGAACGAAATGGTTCTCCACGTTAGACCTACAAAGCGGATATTGGCAGGTGGAGATTGCAGAGAAAGATAAGGAGAAAACTGCTTTTAGCGCGAGCGATGGATTATGGCAGTTTAAAGTTATGCCATTCGGGCTCTGCAATGCTCCAGCTACTTTTGAACGCCTAATGGAACGAGTGCTGAAAGGACTTCACTGGAAGACTTGCTTGGTGTACCTTGATGACATCGTCGTGATGGGAAAGACTTTTGATGAGCACCTCAAAAATTTGGCAGAGGTTCTTCAACGCATATCATCAGCTGGTTTAAAACTTAGCGTCAAGAAATGTGCATTGTTCCAGAGAGAAGTAAAGTATTTGGGCCATCGAGTTACAGCAGACGGAATCTCAACGGATGAAGATAAAATACGAGCAGTAAAGGACTGGCCTCGTCCGAAAAATCTTCATGAACTGCGCAGCTTTCTGGGCCTTTGTACCTACTACAGACGCTTTGTACCAAATTTTGCCAACGTCGCTGCAAGCCTGCATGAGCTGACCAAGAAGTCGAGGCCGTATCACTGGGGCGAACAGCAGGAGAATGCGTTCCAGACACTAAAGGATTTACTGAGTACGTCACTAGTACTAGCTTACCCCATAGCTGGAGAAAAATTTTTGCTTGATACCGATGCGAGCGGCTATGGCATAGGAGGTGTGTTGTCGCAAGTTGTCAATGGCACAGAAAAAGTGATAGGCTATTATAGCCGTATACTCTCAAAGCCTGAAAGAAACTACTGTGTGACACGACGTGAGCTTTTGGCAGTGTTGGAGTGCATAAAACACTACCATAAGTACCTGTATGGCCAACACTTTACGCTGAGGACCGACCATTCTGCATTGAGATGGCTGTTGCAGTTTAAAAATCCTGAAGGGCAGCTAGCGCGCTGGATTGAACGTCTTCAAAGCTACGACTTCAGCATCGAGCATAGAAGGGGCGTAAAGCATAACAATGCAGATGCTTTATCACGACGGCCCTGCAGCTTGGAGTGCAGACATTGTGTTAAGGCCGAAAAGAAGGAATGCGTTATTGATGTTCGGCTAACGCACATCGATTCCGATGAGGACTGGTCAGCGGCACAGAGAAACGACACCATATTGGCGACAATTATAGCAGCCAAAGAGGAAAATAGAAGACCTGCTCGCAATGTAATATCAGCTGAAAGCCCACTTGTGAAATCTTATTGGGCTCAGTGGAATAGCCTGAAGCTGATAAACGGGTGCTTGTACCGCGTATGGGAAAGTGCAGATGGTAAAATGGCTTCCAACCTAATAGTTGTGCCATCCTCCAAGGTGAATAAGGTTTTGCACGAGTTCCACAATGGTCCTAGTGGCGGTCATCTGGGAGTGACAAAAACGCTGGAGAAGCTAAAACAGCGTTTTTATTGGGTTGGGTGTCAACAAGCCGTAGCCGACTGGATAGCAAACTGCCCACAGTGCATCGCAGCAAAAGGACCAGCAAGAAAAAGTCGAGGACAGCTGCAACAGTACAACTCAGGTGCACCATTTGAGCGGATAGCAATGGATATAGCAGGTCCTTTTCCCGTCAGCGACGCCGGGAATCGCTATGTTCTTGTGGTGATGGACTATTTTAGTAAATGGCCAGAAGTATATGCCATACCCAATCAAGAAGCAAGGACAGTTTTGAATGTATTTGTCAACAACTGGGTATGTCGCTATGGTGTTCCAATAGAATTACATTCTGACCAAGGTAGAAACTTCGAGTCTGCTATATTCCGGGAAATGTGCGAATTATATGGGATAAAGAAAACAAGAACGACGCCGCTGCACCCACAGTCCGATGGTATGGTAGAAAGATTTAATCGCACTCTAGAGGAGTACCTGCGAAAAGTGGTAAGCGCGCATCAAAGGGACTGGGACGAGCACATTCCCAAATTTTTGTTGGCATATAGGTCAGCTGTACATGACTCGACATCACGAACACCTGCTAAAATTGTCTTCGGGACGGAATTAAAATTGCCTGGTGATTTGGAATTTGGCGTTAAGCCTACACCAACAAGTGAAGAAGGCACCAGCTCTTCCCAAGAGCAAGAAAATTTAAATGAGCTACATGAATTTGTACGCAACCGAATTAGAATGGCCAGTGACAAGATGAAGGCTAGATATGACCGAGCTGCAAATTCTGAGGGATTCAATGAGGGTCAATTGGTTCTACTTTACAACCCACAACGAAAGAAGGGATTGTCTCCAAAATTGCAGACTCATTGGGATGGACCGTATAAGGTTATTAAAAGGTTGAACGATGTCGTCTATAGGATACAGAAGTACAACAGCCCAAGGTCCAAAATGAAAATCGTACACCTGGAACGACTGGCGCACTATGGAAAAGGTGATTGTGTGCCTATTCGGGACGAACAGGCTTAAGTGGGCGGCAGTGTTACGAAATGAAAATGCAGATTCAAATGTAACGACACAAACTGACAACCCGATCATTATCTGCTTTATACCCCTAAATCACTGTAATAAAATCAAAACCTGGCAACCAAGTACCACAATTAAACTTGGCATCACTCGACAACTGCCAATAGAATTCAAAATAACGGAAAATGGAAGTTTCCGGAATCTTCAGGAAGCGATAGCTAGAACTTTCAAGATTATTCGAGACTGCTTAATCGCAATTACAAACAGTGACATTAAACTTAAACTGCAAGAGATGTAGACTTGATGACAGCGTCTTTTGTTAAGTTGCAAGCATTAGAGTATGTGTGTGTGCGAAGATAAACAAACAGAAGAATAATCTCATGCATCTACACACGCACATGCATTGCACCATAGCAAGACCAAAATGATCATGCCGTACACTTAAAGATGAAAAGAGACCTGAATTACAGTACAGTTAAAGATAAAGAGAGACGGCTGTATTCCAGAAAGTTAGCGAAGTTACCAGAAGGTTTTATAATTGACTATATAAGGGGAGGCTGCCAGACGACATGGATAAGTGTGTTTTTAAACTTAGACGAGTAAACATCGCCAAGAATAGTTAGTGTGTACATCGCGTTTAGTTGTACGTGTTTTTAAAGTAATAAATAAAGTGTTACTGAGAATTTATTTGTAAAATAAATATCTGTGTTTTATTTTATTGCAATTCAACGAATCCTGTGAAAATAATAAAACCGTTTTTATGTAAAGGACTAAAAACGTAACAATATATATAATGCAAACTTTACAATTTTCGAGTTTAGTCATCTAAATTCTCTTAAGCTGACATAAAACAAAATGGCACTGTAATTTTCACTCGTAAAAAATAGATTTTAGCAAGAAAATTAAAAAAAAAATTTCCTAAATAAAATTTTAATTTTTGGGAAAAAAAAATGTCACACAATCTCTTGATGTTGTGCATACATAATAAAATTAGCTAAATTTAAATTTGAAAATTATCCTAAAAGTATAAAAAATCATTTTTATGGTAATTTACTACGAAAAATTGAAGTCGCGAATATCGCGAATACGAACATTAACTTCGAAAAACGACTAAACCATTGAATTCAGGGGTTTTACTCTGTATTGCAATTCGAAAGCATTTGCTTTCGATTCGAAATACAGAGTAACCCCCCAGGGTACTCGAACTAACTTTACCAGTAGGGAGCCCAACTTGTTAAATTTTGCGACTTGCATAGTGTAATTTATTTTAAAAAATCTTTACTTTCGTAACACTTTATATGTGATAACAATTATCTCCTGATACATAATATATAAGTCCGTGAATAATATAGACTAAATTTAAATATTGAAATATTTCATGACACATTTTTATTTGCTTCTTGCAACTGTGGAGATGGGACAAAGATCGTCAAAAGAAAACAGCACCTAAACGAAAAAACATCAAAACTAAAAAAATTTACATTAAAAAATCGCTAGAATGAAAAAATTGCTAAAACAAAAAAAGACACCAAAACGAAGAAAACTGCCAAAATTAAAAAAATTGTCAAAACGAAATAAAATCGAAAAACTAGAAAAATTTCCAAAAATTAAAAAGGTCGCCAAAACAAAAATGCACATAAACGAAAAAAAAAACACCAAAACAAAAAAAAAGTAGACAATAGTAAAAATATCCAGAATTAAAACAAGCGCTAAAACAAATTAAAAAATACCATAACTAAGTAAAACCACAATTAAAAATCTCAAAAACGAAAATAACCAAAACGAAAAAGCTATCATAAGTAAAAAATTGCCAACTCAAAAAATTATAAAAACAAAGAAGCGGTTGAAAATAAAAAAGCACCAAAAAATCGCCAAATTAAAAAAAAAGCCAAAGCTAAGAAATCACTAAAATGAAAAAAGAGCTTAAACGAAAAAAGCACCAAAATGGTAAAAACCACTAACTTAAAACGACTAAATATAAAAAAATCGTCAAATCGAAATAAAAAATCGGCAGAATAAAAGAAATCGCTAAAACTAAATAAATCGCTAAAAACGAAAAAAATTCGTTAACACGAAAAAAGGCGGGGGCACCAGGTTATAGCTATGATTCTTGTCTATATAAAAATAAAAAGATGATTATAGATTAAAACTAACAAAAACAAACCAAACGAATTTAAATAACTATTTCCTTTTATCTAATAAAATATGTAGAAAGGATATTCCCTAATATATGCTTTGGAACTTCTTTAATTAGGACAAAATTCTAAATTTGTGCTACATTGTTTGAAGAGGGAAAAATAAGTAAAAAAATTTTCAATTAAAAAATTCGAATTCCAAAAAATTCCAATTAAAAAATAATAAATAGATAAATATCTATACAATTAATAGGAAAACACGTTTTTGATCCCTTTTACTCCTGGAATACTGAACCGATTTTGGACAATCTTAATTTTACTTCAATTGTTTCAGTACTTTAGGGGTAATATGACTATAAAATTTTTATTAACACCAATAAACATATACATGTAGTTATATTTTTCTCAGCTACTAGTAAAATACACAAGTAAATATTCGATTGTTTTTGCACAAATGAAAAGCAAAAATAAAAAAATTGAGTCAAGTATAGAGTTTTTTCTCTTTAAAAGAGAATTAAAATCAAGTTCTAGCGTACATGTTTACGTACTTACATAGTCACCCCTATTCAGCGTCACGATTCGAAAAGAAATTTTCTCCGTTTGGCAACTTTGGTATTCTGCGTTCCGTTCCCCCGTGTCATTTCGATTTCTTTTTCGATTGTATGTATTCTGCATTACGATCGTAGCTACGTTTTTGCAAGTTGTTTATTTACTGACAGAAAGTTTTTCGATTTTTGTTTGTGTGGTTAAAAAAGTGTACAATCAAATAAAATATAAGTATAAAATGCTTTAAATTTATTTTGTAATACATTTTTTATTATTTTTTCGAATTTTAAAGGTTTATTTAATTTATTGTTGGTCGGAAAACACAACACCTGATCAATATGAAAAGCTGGCGAATTTAATGGCAACGAAGGATGATATTGCATTTGGATATCATAAGCGTCCCAAGAAAGAAGTGCAGTGTGTTTATTTAATATATGTTTTCACAGTATTGAAGCTTTATTTATTTTCTTTATCACCTCCGCCGCAACAGGATTCCTCACACTTAATTAGTTTGGGCACAAACACTGCTTACTTGTATTCTGGCTTTTTCCTTTCTTTCTCCACTTAACTGATGTTTTTAAATTTATTATAGCTATCACAATATTTAGTTTTTACATATTTATCACTGTGTTTTCACTAAATTAAATTTTTTACCATTTAACAATTACAATGTTTACAAAATTACTTATTTTTTCTGTTTCTATTTCATACGTTTCGTAGCAAAAACAGCTGGCTTAAACGTACTCTTCTCTTCTTCTTTTTCTTTCGATTAGGTTTTGTTCAGAATAGCATTTTTCGATTCGAGCGTAACTGAATGCGGGAACGTAATCGAAACGCAAAATAGGCGTGAGTATCTGTAACTTGGTGCTAAAAGGGCCAATGTCAAAATATTCACTTCTATTCTGCGTTTCAATCCCGTTCCCGCATTCAGTTACGCTTGAAACGAAAAATGGCATTCCAAGAAATAACCTAATCGAAAGAAAAAGAAGAATAGAAGAGTATGTATAAACCAGATGTTTGCTATGAAACGTATGAAATAGAAGCAGAAAAATAAGCAATTTTGTAAACATTGTAATTGCTAAATTGTAAAAAGTAAAATTTAGTGAAATAAACAGTGATAAACATATAAAAACTAAGCATTGTGATAACTTTTATTAAATAAACTCATCAGTGTATTTAGGAAATAAAGAAAAAATACAGAATATAAGTAAGCAGTATTTGTGGTCAAACTATTCAAGAGTGAGGAATTCTGTCGCGGCGGAGGTGGTAAATAAAACTTCAATACTGTGAAAACATTTATTAAATAAACACATTGTTCTTCTTCCTTGGAACAATTATAATATCCAGACGCAATATCATCCTTCGTTGCCATTGAATTCGCCAGCTTTTCATATTGCGCAGGTTTTGTGTTTTTCGACCTGCAATAAATTAAATAAAGCTTTAAAATTGAAGAAAATGAATAAAAAGTGTATTACAAAATTAATTTATAGCATTTTATACTTACATTTTATATAATTGGACACTTTTTAACCACACAAACAAAAATCAAAAAACTTTCCGTCAGTAAACAAACAAATTGCAAAAACGTAGTTACGATCGTAATGGAGAATACACACAATCGAAAAAGAAATCGAAATGTCACGGGGGAACGGAACGCAGTATACCAAAGTTGCCAAACGGAGAAAATTTCGATTCGAATCGTAACGCAAATAGGGGTGATTGAGTTTTGAGAAAAAGACAATTTAAGTTTAAGGTGCCTATTATGAGCAACATTCGATTTCCGATTGTGGTCGAATTAACTGATCGAACGAATTTTCATTTGGTATTATGGCGCACAATTTATTTTGTAATACATTTTTATTATTTTTTCAAATTTTAAAGGTTTATTTAATTTATTGTTGTTCGGAAAACACAACACCTGATCAATATGAAAAGCTGGCGAATTTAATGGCAACGAAGGATAATATTGCGTTTGGATATCATAAGCGTTCGAAGAAAGAAGTGCAGTGTGTTTATTTAATAAATGTTTTCACAGTATTGAAGTTTTATTTATTTTCTTTATCACCTCCGCCGCAACAGGATTCCTCACACTTAATTAGTTTGGGCACAAGCACTGCTTAATTGTATTCTGGCTTTTTCCTTTCTTTCTGCACTTAACTGATGTTTTTAATTAATTATAGCTATCACAATATTTAGTTTTTATATACATATTTATCACTGTGTTTTCACTAAATTAAATTTTTTACAATTTAACAATTACGATGTTTAAAAAATTACTTACTTTTTGTGTTTCTATTTCATACGTTTCGTAGCAAAAATGTACCCTTATCTTCTTCTTTTTCTTTCGATTAGGTTTTTTTCAGAATAGCATTTTTCGATTCGAGCGTAACTGAATGCGGGAACGTAATCGAAACGCAAAATAGGCGTGAGTATCTCTGTGACTTGGTGCTAAAAGGGCCAATGTCAAAATACTCACCCCTATTCTGCGTTTCGATTACGTTCCCGCATTCAGTTACGCTTGAAACGTAAAATGGCATTCCATGAAATAACCTAATCGAAAGAAAAAG
This sequence comes from Panzeria rudis, assembly GCA_956483635.1. Lineage (NCBI taxonomy): Eukaryota > Metazoa > Arthropoda > Insecta > Diptera > Tachinidae > Panzeria > Panzeria rudis. The sequence goes on along the minus strand of OY101452.1, from coordinate 10,617,647 downwards.
AAGAAGAGAAGAGTATGTATAAACCAGATGTTTGCTATGAAACGTATGAAATAGAAGCAGAAAAATAAGCAATTTTGTAAACATTGTAATTGCTAAATTGTAAAAAGTAAAATTTAGTGAAATAAACAGTGATAAACATATAAAAACTAAGCATTGTGATAACTTTTATTAAATAAACTCATCAGTGTATTTAGGAAATAAAGAAAAAATACAGAATATAAGTAAGCAGTATTTGTGGTCAAACTATTCAAGAGTGTGGAATCCTGTCGCGGCGGAGGTGGTAAATAAAACTTCAATACTGTGAAAACATTTATTAAATAAACACATTGTTCTTCTTCCTTGGAACTCTTATAATATCCAGACGCAATATCATCCTTCGTTGCCATTGAATTCGCCAGCTTTTCATATTTCGCAGGTTTTGTGTTTTTCGACCTGCAATAAATTAAATAAAGCTTTAAATTTGAAGAAAATAAATAAAAACTGTATTACAAAATAAATTTATAGCATTTTATACTTATATTTTATATAATTGGACACTTTTTAACCACACAAACAAAAATCGAAGAACTTTCCGTCAGTAAACAAACAAATTGCAAAGCGTAGTTACGATCGTAATGCAGAATACACACAATCGAAAAAGAAATCGAAATGTCACGGGGGAACGGAACGCAGAATACCAAAGTTGCCAAACGGATTAAATTTCGATTCGAATCGTAACGCAATTAAGGGTGATTGAGTTTTGAGAAAAAGACAATTTAAGTTTAAGGTGCCTATTATGAGCAACATTCGATTTCCGATTGTGGTCGAATTAACTGATCGAACGAATTTTCATTTGGTATTATGGCGCACATTCGATAAAAAATAGCCTATTGTGAATTTCACTTTCTTGGATTGTTCACAATAGTACATATTTATCATCTGGCACCAGCGTTGCCACTGAAAAAAATTTCCTACCAAATTTTCCACAAAAATCTACCAAACTGTTTTAAGCCTATCAATATCTTAAAATACATTGATTGCGATTTTAAAGCATTCGTGTAGTCAAGTTTGAAATACATCTTTAATAAAATTTTGGAGCTTTAATGGATTTATTGCACACGCATATTCCGATCGGAACGCTCTTGATTTCGTACTTTTATTCCTATCGTTTTCGTTTTACCATCTTCAGATTCGGTTCAATTTACAGCGATAAAGTTGTCATATCTCGAACTTATTTTGAAAACTCTAAATATAAATACAATCGTTAAAAAATATGCATCATGGTATTTAATATATCAATAAAATGGTGCATCAAATGATCATTAAGGAATAGAAAAAATTCGTTACGAAAGACAAAAAACTAAAAAAAAATACTTAGTCCGAACTATGGACTGATTGGTAGCAATGCTAGCGAGTCAGTCCAAAGGTCTCGGGTTCGATTCCCGATATAGAAACTGGGTGTTCTTCCAGACAAGCTACAAAAATCGCGGGTTGTGCTTGTGAATTTAAAAATAAATAAAATAAAAAGAATTTAATATGGATTTGAAAATTTGTTTAGTTACGAGAGCTTGCAATTTTCCATAAAAAGTTAAAGAATTTTTGCAGTTTATCTAGAAAAGAAAACCACAAAGGCTAACGAAAATTTAATACATATTCTGCAAGATCGAAAAAATTTTTTATATAATTTATTAAATGTTTACAAGCTGCATTGAAAACCTTTTTTAATAGTTATGCATAAATATATTTGTTAAGTTTGATGTTAAATTCTAGGTACATAAGCCAAGAATTTGTTTGGTATCACAAGGTACTTTGGACCATGTAACACTTTAGGCAAAATTGATCCGAAGATGGGCTCCATATTAGTCCCAGTGCCTTGATTGATGCATTTTCGAAATCAAGATTGACTTCTTGATGTTCTTGTGGTATATCTTGGAGTAGATGGCGATGGTTTGCACACCATTTACGTAACTTGCAACCAGCTTCCTTGAGCAAGTTTGTTAGTTGGGATTGCATTTCCTTAGCTGTTGCTAAACTATTAGAACCACTTATTCCGTCATCAACGTAGAAGTCCTGGCCCAAGATCGTTGCACCCAGCGGATATTTGTCCATACGAGTGGCCGCTAGCCTTTGTAAACATTTCGTCGCCAGATACGGGGCTGATGATGTGCCATATGTAACGGTGTTTATTTGAAAATGGCGTAGAGGCTGGCCAGGATTCTCTCTCCACAGAATTAGTTGAAGGTTCCTGTCTCGTTCGTCTATGAGGATCTGACGGTACATTTTTTCAATGTCTGTGGTAAAGACAAATCTGGGTAAACGGAAACGTAGAAGCATTCCGAAGAGGTCCCCCTGCACGGTTGGACCTGTAAATAAAATGGCGTTTAATGAACGATCTGCTGATGTTTTCGCCGATGCATCAAAAACGACTCTGAGCTTAGTTGTGCTACTTTCTGGACGCATAATGCAATGATGTGGAATGTAGTAACGTGGGCCGTAGAGAGTTTTTGGGTCGATATGAGTCATGTAACCAAGATCTTCATATGACTTCATTAAGTCGTTGTATTGTATTTCGAGCTTTTCATCTCGTCTGAATCGTCGTTCCAAAGCACGGAACCTGGAATATGCTATTGGTTCTGATTCGCCAAGTGCTGCCGCGTCTTCAGATAAAGGTAAACGAACAACAAATCTTCCATTGGGATTTCTGGGTGTGGTTTGAATAAAGTGAGTTTCACATGCTTGTTCAGCGGGTGTATAATTGCTTTCTGTAGGAACATTTTCAACCTTCCAGAATTTTTCAATTAGTTCGTCAGTTGACACATCCTCTTCACTAAAAACTGCGCATGTCGCTTCAGTTGTGCTGTTTTCCGATACTCTGCCACTGGCGATCCATCCAAGTTTTGTGTTCCACAATATTGGCAGATTATCGGCCAACTCTATTTTCCCGTTTTGCATAAGACTGAAGTAGTATTCGGCGCCTAGCAGAATACCCAACTTTCCTGGTTGGTCGAAATATGGGTCAGCTAAGTCTACATTTGGGATTTGCCAATTTGAAATGTCAATTTGTTGATTTGGTTGTGGAGGGATGATTGTAGGGAGAACAAAAGCGTCTAAGTTAGTTGCAAAATTGTTATTTCTGGCTTGCAAATTTATCATTTATGCGCTTTGTGGCCCTTCTTCGTGCGTTTCCAATACCATCAATGCATAAAAGGGCTTCAGGTGAAGATAAAGAAAATCTTTTTACGACACGATCGGATACTAGATTCACCTGAGACCCGGAATCCAATATTGCTCTAAATTCTCCTGAATTTCCGTTGGCCACTGTTAACCTTACTCTTGCTGTTGCAAGTAGTACATAACCCTGGCGCGACGTCGGGTTGTTTGTGGCAGCTGATGTAACAGTCACATTAGTAGTGTTAGGTGCAACATCTGTTTTCCGTATATCACTTGAGTGCTGATCTGCGGTTTTGACTTGATTACCATGTTTTGATGAATTGTGTGGTTTGGAATTTGAAACAAAATGCAATAATGTATTATGTATTTTGTTACATTTTTTGCAAGGTATTGATGTGATCAGCTCTGAAACAGTTTACACACAGTCTTTGTTGTTGTACCCAGCTTAGCCGCTTTGCTTCTGATAGTTGTAGAAATTTCTGGCAATGGAAGAGTCCGTGGTCGCCGGCCGTGCATAATTTACAGGAAACATAGTGTTCATTGGCAGTGATTGCAGATGATGACACAACCTTAGGTGATGACTTATTCCTTTGGCGGATTGATTCCAATGATTGAAACTCAAATTCCAAGAATGATAAAAACTCAGCTAGAACTGGCACGTTCCTTAGATTGGTTAACGATTGCATGTACCTTACATGTGTGCTTCTATCAAGTTTCCTCATCAGAAGCTAAATAAGAATTGCATCCCATGAGAGTAGTAGGGAACTATTCGTGCGGTGGCGATTAAAATTTTAAAATTTGGGTAATTAAAATTTGAAATTTTAATTGTTAAATAAACAAAAGTGTAATTTGATACCCGTGGGAAAAAAATGAAAGTACCCTGTAGGCAAAATGTTGGTAAAAATTTGTGATGAATTATTATTGAGTTAAAGTGTTAGTGTGAAATTATATTATAGATAATGTTTTGTGTTATATGAATTTCGGATATGGGTGTATCTGTGGGTGAGTGGGGTTCGATACCTATCATAGACCCTGGATGTTTTCCGTTGATTCGTGGGTTGTGTTGAGATAGTGACCTAGGAACAATTGATTGAGTATAGACTAGATGGTTCTTATGGGGTCATATTGAGAGATTGGGTAGTGTTTTAGATTATATGTGGGTTTATTGTGTGGCTATTATTATTTTTTTGTTCTTGATCATTTTTTGTGGTGCTTGTGTTTACATTTAAAATGTAGTTGTGCTTATGTAAGCATGTCCGTCCACCAATTGACTGGTGGAGGGTTTGTATATTTTCAGAATGTGATTATGGAAGTGTGAGAGGGGGGGGGGTGTTAAGAATGTGGTTATGGAAGTGTTAGAGGGGAGGGTGTTAAGTTCCAATTAATATGTATGCATATATGTACATACGTACATACAATAAGCGTTTGCTTTTTGTTTATAATGTTTTTTTATGACAAGTGGGGGTATTTGTTTTTTTCATCAAATAATCGCATGATCGTTTGGATTTGTAGCTGTGTTGCTTAGTATGACAGGTGGTCTGAAATGTTTGTTTACGTTAAATATGCATGCTTAATCTTGTTGGTGTTTTTGTTTATTCAGGTCGATGTGTTGGAGAATGAGTCATCATCTTAATTTTTGTTTGTTTGTTGGAGGGGGTTGGTTAGAGGTTGTGTTTACATAAAGAGTCTGTACATGTGGATTGATGTCTGTCTGTCCATATTAAAATCTTGCTTAATCTTGTTTATTTTTTGACAATGGAATTTGAATTTCACAACATTATGAAATTGTAGTGTGTGTATGTGGGTGTGTGTGTGCATATAGTTGCGTATGGCTACATCTATATACATACATTTGTATGTGTTGCCCTTGATTTTGTGCTGATCGTGCGAATTCTTGCTGTTGCTATGTATATAAATTTAATCATATTTCTACATCTGAATTGATGTCTGTCCGTGAGAATATATATTTGTGTATGTGAGATGTTCATAGCTTGATGTTTTTTCAATTTGTTAGTGTAAGTATGTCTGTTAGTGTAAGTCTGTTAGCGTAAGTCTGTCTGTGGGAATTTCTATATGTCTGAATGTATGAATTTGAGTCTGTCCATGATTTGGAGGTATGTTGTTAATAGTTTGAATTCTTTTTTGTAGGCGCCATGTGATGTACATATCTAGTATAAAATGTTCTCATGTATGTGACCTTCCCTATTTTTTATATGTTTATGCTAAAATCCGTTTGATTACATCTGTGTTTTATAATACTGTGGACGATGACATTTTTTTATTTTGTCAATCTTATCTTTGTTCTATGTATGTTAAATTCAATTTGTTTATATTTAAAGTTTTAAAATGTTTTGTTTCTATTTATTTAAACGTGTCCGTCCATTTTTGACTCAACGTCAGTCGGTTGGTAAACGGTTTGTAAATTTTCATTATGTGGTTATGGAAGTGTGAGAAGAGAGGAGGATCTGTGTTAAGTTCTACTAAATGTTCCGAGTACGCAATCGCATGGGTATGACATTTGACAATATGTGTACATACTTATGTACATATCTGCAAATTTATTTGATGTATGCATATACATACATACAAATAAGTGTTTGATCTATGTTTGTATTAATTTTTTTCAAGTGAGAACTTTTGTTTTTTTGTTGCAAAATATTCGCATGATCGTTTGGATTTATAGTTGTGTGTAGCTAATAAATATGTTGATATATTTTATTTGAAATATGTATTTTGTTTGCAGAGGTTTTTTTATGTACAAATGCATTTCAGTTGTTCAATATTTTGGTACCATAACCAGAGTTTTTGAATAGGGTTAATGAACTTGTGATGTATATTTTGATTTCTTTATTTTAATGTAACAATTGTAGATAGATGTTAAGGTGTCATTATTATTTTATGGGGTTTAGTGTGTCCGACTATTGCTTCGTTGGTGAGACGAAGGTGTCGTTATGGCACCTTCGTTTGTTTATTTATTTAAGAAATAGTGTTTCGTATTGCTAGACAAAGGAATTTGAATTGCACAATGCATAGTATAAATTTTATTATATGTTATGTTTGTGTATGAGTATTACGTCATCACTTTTTTGTAGGTGTGTGTTGGGTTGAGTGTGTGTATACGATATATGTCTGTTGTGATCGATCTAGTATCTATATAAATTTTGCTATTTTGTAGGTTGTTGTTTATGTATGTATGTATATAAATTTCTTTTTGAGGTTGTACATATTATGTTTTTTCTTTTAAAATTTTTTTATGTATTCTTAATTCTGCTGACTTCGATATTTTTGTTTATTATTTGAACTTTACAGATAAAGATTGTATAGTTTTGAGCTTATAGTGGTAGTTGTTGTGCATGTACATACTGTTTTTTATCACTGTGTGTGATTGTTTTACAATGAGCTCTACACGAGGACCAGAAGATTAATTTTTTTTGGGAGGAAGTCATGGAAGGTTTTCATTACTCAGAAAATTTATTTTAGTATTCGACGGTTATATTTTTGAGGGTGAAAGATCTATCAATATACTTATTACATGGTTGTTGTTCTTTAATTTGAAAGCTTATACCTATACATGGAAGACAGGAACATTAATTATTTCTATCACTTTTACATCCGATATTTTTAATAATTTTAATGAGTTTATTTGATATACAAAGATATTTCTTTACATTAAATATTTTATCAAGTACGGATTTTATAAGTTAATTTTTCTCTTGACCGTTGGAAAGTAGTAGATGGTATTAGTATGCTGTGATCGATAGATAATCTTTGTATTGATGTGTTCTATTGTTTGAGTTTTGTTTTATTTTTCTGAAGCGTGTCATTGAACGTACATATGTATGTATATTACTTAATAATACATAAATTTTCTTATACTGATTTGCTAAACAAGGTTAGTTTTATTTTTTTTTATTTTTGATGTGCAGAGTAAAGCTGGTTGTTTTAAAACACCAGCGTTTAATAAGACATTCTAAAAATATGAAAGAAGCAAGTGTTTATTATAGAGATTGTGATGATTACATGTTTGAAAAATTTTGATACAAATAAATGCAAAATCTAAGATGAAAGTAATTATTTAGGCTTCCTAGTTCAATTATTTGAATTAATGTAAATTCAAATTATTATTATGAATGAGATTCTGTAAAATCTGTTGACTAATTCCATACCGAAACTGAATATACAAATACGTACTATTTTTAAAACTCATATTACAACACATATCCTTGAAAATTCAATTTAATTGTAGATATATTTCGGAATATTATTACTCGATATCTTTTTAAATATTATTAAATTACAGGTTGATAAGAAGTCAACTACCAAAATATTCCCATTAGATTCATGTGCTTAATTCAATACCATAATGGGATAGTCTTAATAAAAACATAAGGGGAGAACTTAAAAAAGCAAATATATAGGACTTTTATAGTATACATGTGCAGATTTCGATTGTATTTAAGAATCAGTGAATATACCAAACTCAAATATTGTTAGATAATTGTAAAAGCATATTCCATTTGCTTACAGTTATCATATTAAGTATTCCTTTAATTCAACATTAGACATATGTACTATATATACATGCATATTTAGAATATTTATAAGAGAATTTTTAAATAATTATGTATCTATGCATATTCATATTAAAGAAAATTATAGTGAACGATAAAAACGCATTATTAAACTATATTTTATTGACTAATTTCGATTTATATTATCAAGGTATCAAGTTCGAACACACTAGAAGGCTTTTTATACGATGATGGTTGATATGATGACGTTGCTAACAAAATAACTGAATTGGCGATGAATTCTACTTAATTATATGTACAGGCATCTCCTCGTGTAATCATCTGAATTAGTTTCGAAGAAATGATTACTAATTAGTCATATATTAAGGATGATTATGAATATGTTGGAAAAGTATGTACTACATTCAAATGTAGTACTATGATGTAACACAGAACTTTACAAATAAATCAAATTATCTAAGTTATTTAGTTGTAAACAACTTGTATGACTATGGTATATATATTATTACCTACCATATTCCATTCTTCATTGGTTGAAGATTCATAAAATTTTAATTTAGATGATGTAAGGTTAGCTTACATCATTTACAAACATTTGGATACATATTAGATTAGACCCATAGAAATTTAATAACTTAATTGTTATTAGATTAGACTTAAAATACCTTCAAGATTACACAATTGTCAAAATGCTTTATCATTTTGTGTAGAAAACAAGAAAATTCAAAGCATGAAACAATTTAAATTTATAACGCATTTAAGTAAAACAAATACTATTAGATAAAAATTCATATTAGCAAAAATTTTTTATTAAAGAATGCCGTCGGAAAAAAGATTTTGAAATAGTGTGTGTGAATGAAAGAATATAGCTAAAAGGTTGTATGCTTTAGCCCTTGTCTTACAGATCGTTTTTTATTGTTTTGAAGCATATCAGGATTATTATGTATGCAGTACTCGATCTATGTTTGCGGGTTAAATTATTAGATTATTATAGTTTTAATAATTGTCTTTGTTGTTCACCTTTTTAATAATAATATCCGTTAAACTTTCATTTTATTGATAATTTCAAGTAAATATATTATAAGGTGAAGAAGTAACATTGGTTTAAAAGTGATAGAAAGAAACATAATTAGGTTATATCTGTTATTTTGAAAGCGTGTATTATTCTAATATTCTGATAAAGCTAATATATATATGTATGTTAGTATATAAGAGCAATATATAATTGTATATATGTATGTATGTACGCACCTATTGTCGGGGGCATCAGTTTTTCTGACATCTTATACGTAAGCCCTTCTTTCAGAAAAATATTTAAATATTCTTCGATAAAGATGGATTCAAGCACATCCCTTAACTTGAGTATCCACTCATAGAGCAGAACAACTTAGCACAGATATGGATAGAAGTTCATTTGAGATCGATGATGATCTTTCGATTAATTCCCCAGAAAAGCAAAGCATATTTAATTGATATAACTAGATCCCTTATCTTACAGTCGAGGGACCTGAAAACTGATATATGTGTCTAATGTTAGTTAAAGTATCCAGACTGTAGAGTAAAGTCTAACGAAATATAACTATATGGAGGGATTAAACACAATCTGATCCTACACAGTTCGTTCCTCTTCGATGTCTAGTTGAGTCAAGCTAGATTGCTCGAGTAGCATATCTGGTAAAAAAAGTACATGCAATAACAATTAGCAGCTTCCACTCGTTTGCAAAAGCGTGCGAAGCGCTATTGTATCAAAAATATTCATATAAACAATGGTTCGGGATACATTGTAGCTCATGATGAGCCTCAAATTTAACCGAATTATGTGCTTATATATGTAAATATGCGCTAATAGCTAATATGTACGAGTATCTATAATATTTGATTTATGTGCTTATTAAAAAGGTGAACAACAAAGACAATTATTAAAACTCTAATAATCTAATAATTTAACCCGCAAACATAGATCGAGTACTGCATACATAATAATCCTGATATGCTTCAAAACAATAAAAAACGATCTGTAAGACAAGGGCTAAAGCATACAACCTTTTAGCTATATTCTTTCATTCACACACACTATTTCAAAATCTTTTTTCCGACGGCATTCTTTAATAAAAAATTTTTGCTAAAATGAATTTTTATCTAATAATCGATGGCGGATATTGAAACTAGTATTCTTCCCTAACCCATTCAATTACCCTAGAGAGAGAAGAGGACCTGTCACAAGACAGGTCACGGGACTGGTTCCCCAAGGGGTCAATTGACTTAATTAAGATACCCACTGATAGGTTCTAGACCCAAACTTAAGCTACTTGTCATGTGATGGGGTCTTAATACTAGTTAAATTACTGTACTATAAACAAATGATTTTAATTTGGAACAAAATCTGCTGTATAATGAAGGAATTTTCCTATCATTTTTGTTCTAGTTTTGTGATGTGATTATTTTCACCGGTTACAACTCAGGAAGATTTTGTACCATTCCCATTTTCACTAGTCATACAACAAGTACGTTCAAGACAATTGGTATAACATTTCCCTTAGAGCAGTTAAACTTAAGAGTTCTATGTGTTTTATTTGAAATGAGTCCTTGTTGAATACATTGTTAGATATTTCTAAAGTTAGTGAGCTACATCTTATATATAAATAGACTACACAATTTTGTCGTACACTTTTAAGTATCTTATTGTCCAGCAATATTAATGAAACATACATATATGGTTAAAAAGATATTTGTGTATAGATGTGCGCAATATATTTTTTTACCGAAAATCCACAAAGTTCGAGAAGTTCCCCAAAAATATCCCCGTTTGAATTTCGGCCACCCGGCGATCCTAGTATTTGTTTTACTTAAATGCGTTATAAATTTAATTTGTTTCATGCTTTGAATTTTCTTGTTTTCTACACAAAATGATAAAGCATTTTGACAATTGTGTAATCTTGAAGGTATTTTAAGTCTAATCTAATAACAATTAAGTTATTAAATTTCTATGGGTCTAATCTAATATGTATCCAAATGTTTGTAAATGATGTAAGCTAACCTTACATCATCTAAATTAAAATTTTATGAATCTTCAACCAATGAAGAATGGAATATGGTAGGTAATAATATATATACCATAGTCATACAAGTTGTTTACAACTAAATAACTTAGATAATTTGATTTATTTGTAAAGTTCTGTGTTACATCATAGTACTACATTTGAATGTAGTACATACTTTTCCAACATATTCATAATCATCCTTAATATATGACTAATTAGTAATCATTTCTTCGAAACTAATTCAGATGATTACACGAGGAGATACCTGTACATATAATTAAGTAGAATTCATCGCCAATTCAGTTATTTTGTTAGCAACGTCATCATATCAACCATCATCGTATAAAAAGCCTTCTAGTGTGTTCGAACTTGATACCTTGATAATATAAATCGAAATTAGTCAATAAAATATAGTTTAATAATGCGTTTTTATCGTTCACTATAATTTTCTTTAATATGAATATGCATAGATACATAATTATTTAAAAATTCTCTTATAAATATTCTAAATATGCATGTATATATAGTACATATGTCTAATGTTGAATTAAAGGAATACTTAATATGATAACTGTAAGCAAATGGAATATGCTTTTACAATTATCTAACAATATTTGAGTTTGGTATATTCACTGATGCCTAAATACATTCGAAATCTGTACATGTATACTATAAAAGGCCTATATATTTGCTTTTTTAAGTTCTCCCCTTATGTTTTTATTAAGACTATCCCATTATGGTATTGAATTAAGCACATGAATCTAATGGGAATATTTTGGTAGTTGACTTCCTATCAACCTGTAATTTAATAATATTCAAAAAGATATCGAGTAATAATATTCCGAAATATATCTACAATTAAATTGAATTTTCAAGGATATGTGTTGTAATATGAGTTTTAAAAATAGTACGTATTTGTATATTCAGTTTCGGTATGGAATTAGTCAACAGATTTTACAGAATCTCATTCATAATAATAATTTGAATTAACATTAATTCAAATAATTGAACTAGAAAGCCTAAATAATTACTTTCATCTTAGATTTTGCATTTATTTGTATCAAAATTTTTCAAACATGTAATCATCACAATCTCTATAATAAACACTTGCTTCTTTCATATTTTTAGAATGTCTTATTAAACGCTGGTGTTTTAAAACAACCAGCTTTACTCTGCACATCAAAAATAAAAAAAAATAAAACTAACCTTGTTTAGCAAATCAGTATAAGAAAATTTATGTATTACTAAGTAATATACATACATATGTACGTTCAATGACACGCTTCAGAAAAATAAAACAAAACTCAAACAATAGAACACATCAATACAAAGATTATCTATCGATCACAGCATACTAATACCATCTACTACTTTCCAACGGTCAAGAGAAAAATTAACTTATAAAATCCGTACTTGATAAAATATTTAATATAAAGAAATATCTTTGTATATCAAATAAACTCATTAAAATTATTAAAAATATCGGATGTAAAAGTGATAGAAATAAGTAATTAATGTTCCTGTCTTCCATGTACAGGTATAAGCTTTCAAATTAAAGAACAACAACCATGTAATAAGTATATCGATAGACCTTTCACCCTCAAAAATATAACCGTCGAATACTAAAATAAATTTTCTGAGTAATGAAAATCTTCCATGACTTCCTCCCAAAAAAATTAATCTTCTGGTCCTCGTGTAGAGCTCATTGTAAAACAATCACACAAAGTGAAAAAAATAGTATGTACATGCACAACAACTACCACTATAAGCTCAAAACTATACAATCTTTATCTGTAAAGTTCAAATAATAAATAAAAATATCCAAGTCAGCAGAATTAAGAATACATAAAAAAATTTTAAAAGAAAAAACATAATATGTACAACCTCAAAAAGAAATTTATATACATACATACATAAACAACAACCTACAAAATAGCAAAATTTATATAGATACTAGATCGATCACAACAGACATATATCGTATACACACACTCAACCCAACACACACCTACAAAAAAGTAATGACGTAATACTCATACACAAACATAACATATAATAAAATTTATACTATGTATTGTGCAATTCAAATTCCTTTGTCTAGCAATACGAAACACTATTTCTTAAATAAATAAACAAACGAAGGTGCCATAACGACACCTTCGTCTCACCAACGAAGCAATAGTCGGACACACTAAACCCCATAAAATAATAATGGCACCTTAACATCTATCTACAATTGTTACATTAAAATAAAGAAATCAAAATATACATCACAAGTTCATTAACCCTATTCAAAAACTCTGGTTATGGTACCAAAATATTGAACAACTGAAATGCATTTGTAATAGGGATGTAACGAATACCGATACCGATACCGATATATCGGCGATACTTCAGATTTTCCGATACATCGGTATCGGCGATATTTTACTGTCGATACGACGATACTTTAAAAAAAATTTTCAGAGTTTTTTTTAACAAGTAATTTATTTTGGTTCGATTTTACCATGAATTAAATTCACTTCGTTATCTTTTAAATCTTATTAATATCAATTTTAAAAATTAATAACATTTTATGCTGTTATTTTGTAAAAAAAATTATTTATTTTTTGTTAATTTTATCATGAATTCAAATTCAAGTCGTTGTTTTTTAAATCTTATTCCAAAGAAGTCATGAAAATATAGAATTCGCGGTCTGGAATTATTGCAAATTTGGATAATTTCTAATTAGTTTTACATATCCTTGCCATTGCAAGAGGTTCTGTTTTTCGATTACCAATCGTCAAGGAAAAAGGATAAAAAATTACCCATTTTCAAAATTTTTTTTTTATGCGAATTAAAACTCAGAACTGCATTTTCATGTAAATTTAAGTGAATAAATATAAACTTAGAAGTCTTTTAATAATAATAAATGTCCTTTAAAAAATCAATTTTTTAAAAAGCATGGCGAGTATTTTTTTAAATTATAAAGGAATTAAAAATTTTTCTTGCTTTTCTAATAATTATCTGCATATTTTTAACATAAATTTTTTGGAAGCAAAGAAAATGTAGCTCCTTAAAAATTATTTCCAATGTTTTATCAATTTTAAATACTCTCTCTTATAATGTAATTTTACATAATAAAAAAATTACACTTGAGTTTTGTTAATCTAAACTTGAACTCAATTTCAATATTCGTATCGGTATCGGAATCGGTATCGGCGATATTTATTTTTAAATATCGGTATCGGATCGGCAAAACGGCGTATCGTTACATCCCTAATTTGTACATAAAATAACCTCTGCAAACAAAATACATATTTCAAATAAAATATATCAACATATTTATTAGCTACACACAACTATAAATCCAAACGATCATGCGAATATTTTGCAACAAAAAAACAAAAGTTCTCACTTGAAAAAAATTAATACAAACATAGATCAAACACTTATTTGTATGTATGTACATGCATACATCAAATAAATTTGCAGATATGTACATAAGTATGTACACATATTGTCAAATTTCATATCCATGCGATTGCGTACTCAGAACATTTAGTAGAACTTAACACAGATCCTCCTCTCCTCTCACACTTCCATAACCACATAATGAAAATTTACAAACCGTTTACCAACCGACTGACGTTGAGTCAAAAATGGACGGACACGTTTAAATAAATAGAAACAAAACATTTTAAAACTTTTAATATAAACAAATTGAATTTAACATATATACAAGTTCCCTGCCCTGGTAATAATGAAATATTGTCCCAATGGTATGTACATTGGAATGTTGAGAGAAGTCTACAATTTATACCTCCTCATTATTATCATATACTCTCATTATCATCTCAACTGCATAATATGTACATTTAATCCTACATTTTTTTATATATACATACATATTGTTTAGTTTTTTGCGTTTTTATATATTTTACTTTGAATTGTAAAACGGTTTCATTCGATCATTCGATCACAAGAATTATTAAAGAACAGTACTATTACTAAAAGTGTCTTGTTTTATTACAATAACCAAAAGAGTTTTTTTTCATAATTTTCAACACTTAAACGAGCAATAATATCATTTACCAAACCTAGACCCCAATTGTCATTGCAATTCCTGCACATATTTAATGGTGGCCCATGAGGGGATCAGTCATACTTCATATAATTTTTATTAAATAATTGAAAGTCAAATATTATTGATATATTTTGTGAAGTCTAAAACGTTCATCATTTCTTCATATTATCAACGTAAGCAGAGACAGACGATAAGCCAGCGAATTAAGCAGAGCAACGGCATATGTACATATGTATGTACAAACGACAACGAGAAACCAGGTAAGAGTGCTTTATTGTATCGATTATAAATTGAGTGTTCATAAAGAAGAATCAATTTTTATGTACATATAATATATGTATGTATACTTATAAATATTTGCACATTTATATAAATACATATATTTAACACTGCACGAGCTTTGAATAAGTGAAAATAATGGCAACTAATGAAAATGAGGTTGAGTTAACATCGATGGACAAATTATATGCTGAACAATATGATCGAAACGAGACGCTTACTCAATAGCATAGGAATTTCAAAAAAGATTCAAGCAGTAGAAAAACCAATTCATATTGTCAAATTCGACTTGAAAAGCTTGAAAGCTTATATAACCATTTTACATCTACGCATGAAAAATTAGTTTACGCAGGAGCGATCCTCAAAGTATTTCTCTACGGATCTTTCAACGCAATTTGAATACACTTATTTTGAATTTAGATGTGGATTGGTAGAAACTCTTAAAGATCTAACATCAAAGACACTACCACCTGAATCAGACCCTGTGAACATTACCAAAACCGTATCGCCTATTGAAATGCCTAAACTGCCATTACCGTCGTTCTCTGGTAGATTTATCGATTGGCCAGCTTTTCATGATGCCTTTGTTCGTCTTGTTCATTCTAATACCGACTTAAACTTAATTCAAAAGTTTCATTTCTTAAAAAAAAGCATTGCCTGCGTGTAGCGATAGTGACATTCGTCAAATGGCACTTTCCGAATCAAACTATCCAATTGCTTGGAATTTAATTATAAAACGCTATAATAATCCTCGATTACTGTTTATGCAACATATGAATAAATTATTTAGCTTATCGCCTTTAATAAAAGAAAATGCTGATGATATAAAATCGTTGTTAAACGCATCAAAAGTGTGCATTAATGAATTTCAACGCCTCGGCGTATCGATTTCAGAGTGTGATCAATGGATCGTATATTAAATAGCAACTAAACTACCAAAAGACACGCATCAAGCCTGGGAACATCACTTGGGAAGCAGTACGAGTATTCCAAAATTTTAAGCTCTTGAGACATTCTTAAATAATCGCCTTGTGACGATTAATGTGATTGAGAATCGCACTATCACACATGATAATGCAATATCGTCCAAGCAAAGTCATAGCGATAAACACACATTTTCTCGCAATAGCCATCAACGACATGAAAATCAAATAAAAAGGAAATCATTTCACATTACAGCTCAATCACCCAATGCCATTGTATGCCCTTTATGCAAATGCCCACATATTTTACGTCGTTGTCCGACGTTTTTATCAAAGACCTGCTTTGATCGGAAAACTATTGTAGACCAAAACAAACATTGTTTAAACTGCTTGAGTCACGCTCACCCAGTCTCAAAATGCACAAGCGCAAAAAATTTTCTCCAATGTGGCCAACGCCACCATACCTTGCTACATTTTCCACAGAAAAATAATGTAGTAGCTTCTACTCAATATCATGAAGGCACATCAAACTTAAATCCGACAACTGCAATATTTCACCCCGAAAATGTAACTACTCTTTCATCAAATAGATCCTTATCTACACTAACAACTCACACTGCTCATTTCGTACCAGAAAAAGAAACCGTTTACCCAACACAAAAGGTTCTATTGGCTACAGCACTGGTGTGGCTTATAAATGACCGCACCGGAGAGCAAATTCAAGCAAAAGCCCTCATAGATCAAGGCTCAGAAGGCACCCTCATTTCGGAAGGAGCCGTACAAGTGTTATCGTTGCCTCGAACACGCACATTAGCAGAAATATCAGGAGTTGGAAATAATTTTGTGAATCAATGTAAGTTTGTTGTTCAACTAACAATTGCTTCCTGTATCTATCGCGCAATACATCTTCCTGTAAATGCGGCCTATGTTTTGGCGAAACTCACCACCACTTTGCCAACTCAAGCTATTGCACCAAAAAGGTGGAAACATATAAACGATTTACCTTTAGCCGATCCCCTGTATTATAAGCAAGAAAAAATTGATTTGATCATTGGGGCCGACATGCTCGCAAGTGTATTATTACCAGAAATGCGAATCGGAGAGGTAGATGAGCCAATAGCTCAAAATACCCGCCTTTGTTGGATTCTAAGTGGCAACACAGTAAGTAAGCAGTCAATAAATATTCGTTGTCATCATGCTACCTTGCAATTAGAATCCTTAGTGCAACGGCTCTACGAAACCGAACAAGTTCCTCTTGAACAGCCATTAACAGACGAAGAATTATGGTGTGAGAATCATTTCAAGCAAACACACACTCGAAAAGAAAATGGGAAGTTTTTAGTTCCACTATCGTTAAAATGCCTATTCGATGAAACAAAAAGTTTAGGCTATTCACGGCAAACCGCATTAAATCGTTTCTACAGCTTAGAACGGAAATTTCATCAAAACGAAGAATTTAAAAATCGTTATCATGAAGGCATTCAAGAGTATTTTCAGCTTAATCAAATTGTTGCCGTGAAAGATTGTGAAAGTAAATCTAGTAACATGTCGTCCAATAATAAAACAAAAATAACATCTTGTGTATTACCACATCACGCCGTTCAGAAAGCAGATAGCCTAACCACGAAATTCCGCATTGTATTTGATGCCTCCTGCAAAACCTCAAATGGTCGGTCCTTAAATGATATTCTGTGTGTTGGACCAAAGCTACAAAATGAATTACCAGCAGTTATTATGAATTGGCGGAAGCACAAATATGCATTTACGGCTGACATCCAAAAGATGTACAGATGTACAGATGTATTGATATGCACCCAGAAGATGCCCAATACCAGCGCATATTGTGGCGAGATACGAACAATCTCATACAAGAATATTGTCTGACAACAGTGACTTTTGGTACTGCTTCTGCGCCATTTACTGCCATAAAAGTCTTACATCAACTAGCTGAAGATGAGGAAAGTACATACCCATTGGCAACATCAGTTCTTAAAAACGAAATTTACGTTGATGATGTTTTTTTCGGGAAGTGATTCTCTTCATTTAGCAAAAGAAAATTGTAGTCAACTTACTGCCGCTTTACAATCAGCTGGTATGGAACTTCGAAAATGGAGTAGCAATTCAAAGATATTGATCCAAGATATTCCAAAAGAGCATTTGTCAAATCAAAATCAGTTTGATATTACAAGTAAGGAAACTATTAAAACATTGGGTATATATTGGCAACCTAATGAAGACAATTTTACGTTTAAAATAAATTTCAAAATAGATCAACCCTATACAAAAAGGTCGATTTTATCTACAATAGCAAAACTGTATGATCCGTTAGGTTTCATCGCACCAGTTCTCATCAGCGCAAAAATCATTCTCAAGACACTGTGGACAACAAAGTTAGTAAGACAAGATGATAGCAGTACTTCACTCGAATGGGACGAGAAGCTACCACTTGACTTACATAGCAAATGACATCGATTCGGTACAACATTACCAACACTTTCATGTATAAAGCTTCCGAGATGGATTCGATACGAATCAACAAATATTGAATCCCTTCAACTGCATACGTTTTGCGATGGTTCATTACATGCATATGCGGCAGCTGCTTATTTACGTGTCAAACTTACGGATGGCAGAATATACATCAATCTTATAACAGCGAAAACAAAGATGACACCAACAAAAGCATTAACGGTGCCGCGTATCGAGCTTTCCGGAGCGGTGTTAGCAGCACAATTAGCAGATTGGATTCAACGATCGTTTTCAATACCCAATATAACTTTAGCCAGATATTTTTGGACTGATGCTTCAATCGTTCTTTATTGGTTAAGTGGAGATCCGAACATATGGCAAACTTGGGTGTCCAATCGTGTGATGAAAATTCGAAACTTATCTACCATCACGCAATGGAATCATGTAGATACAACTCAAAATCCTGCCGATTGTGCCACTCGTGGACTAACACCAACTTGTCTTGCCACATTTGCATTGTGGTGGTCGAGTCCCGAGTGGTTAAAGCACGAGGAATCGATGTGGCCCAAATTTGAGTTATATAAGATTAACATTGATGAGAGTTTAAATGAAAGAAAACAATGCTGCATCACAGTAAACGTTTCTATCCCTCAGGACTCAGTTCTGCATCAGTATTCATCGTTTACAAAAACAATTAGAGTCTGTGCTCGTATATGGCGTTTCATAGACAATGCTCGGAAACCAAAATTAATGCGAGAAATCGGACCTTTATCAGTACTTGAATTACAATTAGCAACTGAGAAGGTCATTAGGCTTGTACAACATGAGGCCTTTTCAACAGAAATTACTTCCATAAAAAACGGCCAACCACTTCCCCATAAAAGTAAGTTACGAAGCTTATCACCATTTATTGACGATCGGCAATTATTACGAGTGCGAGGTCGAATTCAGTACGCTACGTGTCCCTTCGATAGAAAACATCCTATCATCTTACCAAGTTATCATAATTTTACAGATTTATTGACTAAAAACGCACACCTGAACACTGCACGGAAATATTCAACTCACTTCAGCGTATTTACGCCAAAGATATTGGATAGTCAACACACGAAGAACCGTTAAACGTGAGATGCGAAAATGTGTAACATGTTTTCGAAACAATCCCAAGATTGCTACACAACTTATGGGCAATCTTCCCTATCACCGTGTTAACCCACCATTACGCCCATTTTTAGCAACTGGAATAGATTACACAGGTGCAATATCGCTCAAAGCTTCAAGATTTCGTGGAGCTACAACGTATAAAGACTATATAGCAATTTTCATCTGTCTAGCAACAAAGTGTGTTCACTTAGAAGCGGTGACCGGCATGTCCACCGAACATTTTTTAATGGCATTGCAAAGATTCATTGGACGACGCGGGATCTGCCAAGACATTTTCAGCGACAATGGAACAAATTTCGTGGGTGCTGACAAACTCATTCAAATGAATAACAAAACTTTTGTAGAAGCTATTAACGCACACGTTACACCTAAGCTCGTAGATAAAGGAATCCAATGGCACTTCAATCCGCCTCATTCGCCAAACTTCGGAGGAATATGGGAGGCGAATGTCAAATCTATAAAAATCATTTAAAGCGTATATGCACTAATCTTGACTTACGAAGAGTTATCAACATTATTAGCCGGCATAGAATCGTGTTTGAACTCAAGGCCGCTGTGCCCGTTAACATCCGATCCTAATGATTTAATGGTACTGACACCAGCTCACTTTTTAATTGGCGACTCATTACTTTCAGCCCCAGATTTTGCAGCCACTGATCCGATATCGTTAACTCAACACTTCAAATAAAGACACCGCTTATCACGACAATTTTGGAAATATTGGTCATCAGATTGGTTATCGCATCTACAACATCGACCCAAATGGCCTGAATCACAACCAAGTCTGCAAATTGGCGATTTAGTATTATTAAAAGAGGATAAGTTACCACCAAATCAGTGGTGTATGGGTCGTATATTGGATGTTCATCCAGGTAAAGATCACTTAGTCCGAGTCGCAACCGTTCGTACATCGCACGGCAATTTCAAACGTTGCATTTCAAAACTTTGCCCTTTGCCGATTCCTCGAGAAACTCAATAACATTCGATTAATCATACAATATTTAACACTCTTTTCAGCCTGTTCATCAAGATCATCAAAATACCTAAAAAAAAATATCCTGTGGATGTTATGCTGGAGTCAGCATGGGGGCGGCATGTACAAGTTCCCTGCCCTGGTAATAATGAAATATTGTCCCAATGGTATGTACATTGGAATGTTGAGAGAAGTCTACAATTTATACCTCCTCATTATTATCATATACTCTCATTATCATCTCAACTGCATAATATGTACATTTAATCCTAAATTTTTTTTATATATACATATATATTGTTTAGTTTTTTGCGTTTTTATATATTTTACTTTGAATTGTAAAACGGTTCCATTCGATCATTCGATCACAAGAATTATTAAAGAACAGTACTATTACTAAAAGTGTCTTGTTTTATTACAATAACCAAAAGAGGTTTTTTTTGTCATAATTTTCAACACTTAAACGAGCAATAATATAATTTACCAAACCTAGACCCCAATTGTCATTGCAATTCCTGCACAACATACGTAGAACAAAGATAAGATTGACAAAATAAAAAAATGTCATCGTCCACAGTATTATAAAACACAGATGTAATCAAACGGATTTTAGCATAAACATATAAAAAATAGGGATGGTCACACACATGAGAGCATTTTATACTACATATGTACATCACATGGCGCCTACAAAAAACAATTCAAACTATTTTAACAACATACCTCCAAATCATGGACAGACTCAAATTCATACATTCAGATATATAGAAATTTTCACGCGCCCCGTACTTACACTAACAAATTGCAAAAACATCAAGCTACGAACATCTCACATACACAAATATATATTCTCACGGACAGACATCAATCCAGATGTAGAAATATGATTAAATGTATATACATAGCAACAGCAAGAATTCGCACGATCAGCACAAAATCAAGGGCAACACATACAAATGTATGTATGTAGATGTAGCCATACGCAACTATATGCACACACACACACACATACACACACTACAATTTCATAATGTTGTGAAATTCAAATTCCATTGTCAAAAAATAAACAAGATTAAGAAGATTTTAATATGGACAGACAGACATCAATCCACATGTACAGACTCGTTATGTAAACACAACCTCTAACCAACCCCCACCAACAAACAAACAAAAATTAGGATGATGACTCATTCTCCAACACATCCACCTGAATAAACAAAAACACCAACAAGATTAAGCATGCATATTTAACGTAAACAAACATTTCAGACTATCTGTCATACTAAGCAACACAGCTACAAATCCAAACGATCATGCGATTATTTGATGCAAAGAAACAAATACCCCCACTTGACATAAAAAATATTATAAACAAAAAGCAAACGCTTATTGTATGTACGTATGTATATGCATACAAATTAATTTGAACTTAACACCCTCCCCTCTAACACTTCCATACCCACATTCTTAACACCCCCCCCCCCCCCCCTCTCACACTTCCATAATCACATTCTGAAAATATACAAACCCTCCACCAGTCAATTGGTGGACGGACATGCTTAAATAAACACAACTACATTTTAAATGTAAACACAAGCACCACAAAAAATGATCAAGAACAAAAAAATAATAATAGCCACACAATAAACCCCGTAGGAACCCAAGTCGACTTTTTTATCTACAAGTTTGGTGACGTTGTCACCAAACTTGTCTACACTCTTTATTTCCACATATAATCTAAAACACTGCCCAATCTCTCAATATGACCCCATAAGAACCATCTAGTCTATACTCAATCAATTATTCCTAGGTCACTATCTCAACACAACCACAACCCACGAAGCAACGGAAAACATCCAGGGTCTATGGTAGGTATCGAACCCCACTCACCCACAGATACACCCACATCCGAAATTCATATAACACAAAACATTATCGATAATATAATTTCACACTAACACTTTAACTCAATAATAATTCATCACAATTTTTTACTAACATTTTGCCTACAGGGTACTTTCATTTTTTTTCCCACGGGTATCAAATTACACTTTTGTTTATTTAACAATTAAAATTTCAAATTTTAATTACCCAAATTTTAAAATTTTAATGGCCGCCGCACGACTAGTTCCCTACTACTCAAGAGGCTGTTGCAATTCCTAAATTGTTTAAAGGCAACATACACTCCTTGGTGGTGTCATGAAGAGTCTTAATCGCTGAAGCAGATGACGTAGCTGCAGCCTGATCAATTAATTTCTCTACCAGGTTTGCCACAAGAACTCTTTTATTGTTGTAGCGGTCCTTGAGTGTTTGCCAGGCAGTGGCGTACTTCGTTTCTGATAATGACAACTGACTTATTAGACGTTCAGCTTCGCCGGATAAGTTACTTTTTAAATACCACATTTTCTGAATAGCTGGTATTGGTTGCTTGTCTACCATTTCAGAAAATAAGTCATGGAATTGACGCCATTTCAGGTAATCCCCACTAAATTGAGGTATCGTTAAATTTGGTTGTTGTAACGATTTGACTTTACAACTGTTTGTCATTAATTCTGGTGCTGCTGTTTGAATGTGCATATCATTCAGTTGAAGGTTGTCTGCCTGCACGAAAATATTGACTAGAGTTTGCTTCATCAAATCATATAACGCTTCATATTCATTCTGATCAAGTCCATACGCAGCTGGAATTGTAAACTGCTCATGAACTTCATCATATAGAATTTCTATTTTCTCCCATAATTTCTTAATATAACTTATGTTCAGGTCCAAAAACAGTTTTGGCTTATCCCCTATGAATGTCAATGAATTTAATAGCCGTTTCAGAGCTGCTAAACGTATATTTAATTTGCGGAGGATGCCAGGAGTACTATTAGGATCGTCAGGCATAGGTGTAACTCCTTGTGCTTTAGTTGTAGCCTTCGAAATTCCACTGGACCTAGTGGCAGCTTCAGGTTGATCTTTATGTTCAGCCCTAAGACGTTTAGTTTCCTGATTAAACATGTCCAAGTATTCCTCTGTTATTTTTTTGATTTTGCCATAGTAGCCCTCCATGAAGTAGTCGAATTTCATTGGGTCATTGCAATCTTCCCGAATATCCGAATCCGTGTTTTGAAATTTATCCCAACACTCCTGAAGACGTCTCGAACGTTCCTCGAAGTAAGCCGCTGTTTTTCTTTCAGCTGGGTCCTTTTTGAAATTTCTTATTATCTTCTGGATATCTTCGCCCGTTGAGATTTGAAGGTCCAATCATTTTTGAATTGTCTCCATTTTTACCGTTTACCCAGATTATTTGTTATAAAAACGTTTTGTATCACCAATGTTATGGTGCTTGTTCGCGCAGGTAGCGTGTTAAATTCAGCAATGAGTGCTTACAAGATGCTTATCGCTGGTGGGGGGACGTTGTCACCAAACTTGACGTTGTCACCAAACTTGTCTACACTCTTTATTTCCACATATAATCTAAAACACTACCCAATCTCTCAATATGACCCCATAAGAACCATCTAGTCTATACTCAATCAATTGTGCCTAGGTCACTATCTCAACACAACCACAACCCACGAAGCAACGGAAAACATCCAGGTTCTATGGTAGGTATCGAACCCCACTCACCCACAGATACACCCATATCCGAAATTCATATAACACAAAACATTATCTATAATATAATTTCACACTAACACTTTAACTCAATAATAATTCATCACAATTTTTTACCAACATTTTACCTACAGGGTACTTTCATTTTTTTTCCCACGGGTATCAAATTACACTTTTGTTTATTTAACAATTAAAATTTAAAAATTTCAAATTTTAATTACCCAAATTTTAAAATTTTAATGGCCGACGCACGAATAGTTCCCTACTACTCCTGAGGCTGTTGCAATTCCTAAATTGTTTAAAGCCAACATACACTCCTTGCGTTATGTATTAGTTATATAATGTATGTCCTAGTTATATATTTATGTTTATCCATTTCATTATACTTTAGTACAGTACTTTTATATGTATCTACTTTATAAAATACAAACATATTTTTTTTATATACATATAAATATCTGTTTTGTTGTCAATCATATTTTTTCATTAACTATTAAGTTGTCATATAAATAACATTCAATTTATATATTTTCTTTACTTTTAAAAAATAATTATTATAAAAATTATAAAAAAATCAATATTAAGAAATTTAATAAATAATTTATTTAGTTAAATAAAAACATTAATAATTGTTTCTAAACAATTAATTGGCGCAGTCGGGCTTGCGAACCACAAACAGCAAACACTTATAATTTCAAATAACTAAAATTAAAAGAAAAATCTCATAAAAGAAGCAACAAGAAAGCCGAAAATTTGTTACATATTTTCAAAAACATAGTTTTTGCCAGCCAAACAGTCAGCCAACCAGTCATTTAATCAAAATTTCAACACTGGTCTTACTGACAAGTCAAAGTGCAATAAAAGATCGGAACACCATCTACCACTACTATTGAAAGCTAAAAAAAAAAATTTTTGCAAAAATCCAAAACAAACACAAACAAGAAGTTAAAATGTCGACAACAACAATGATTCCTTTCCAATTACTAGCTGATATTCCTAAATTTAGTGGAAACCCAGAAGAGTTGGAAATATTCATAATGAATATTGAAGGAGTGCGAAAATATGTGGAAGCAACATATATTGAACTATTTGATCTGAGAATACGCAACAAAATTATAGAAGCCGCAAACATCACACTGATTAACAACAACAATCCAACAAAGTGGGAAGAAGTTAAGGTAATTTTAAGAATAAATTTTAGTATAACAGATAGTGTAGAGAGTATAATTAATAAAATTAAGACAGCTGAATTAAAAACTTCTGTGAACCAATTCTTTGACTATGTAGAAACTTTAAAAACAAAACTTAATTTAAAAACTAGTGTTGATAAAAACAATGAACAATGGTTTAGTTGTGCAAATAATGAAAAAATGGTTTCGAAAATTTTCATTAGCAAGTTGCCTAATGAACCTAAATTAATTTTACAATCTAGGAATCCTAATTCATTATTAAAAGCAACAGAAATACTTGTTGAAACTGGCTACTTTTATGTTAGTAGATCACAAGGTTCAATATTTTTGCAATCTTCTTCATCCAAACCAAATATTTATTCTAACTTTAGTCGTAACAAAAATTATTCCCAATATTCAAATCCATATAATGATGGTCAATACAATTCAGATAGTTTTAGTAAAAATAATTTTTGCAATGGTCATGAACATAGAAATTTTGAACATTTTAGTAACAATAATTTTAGAAGGCAAAATTTTAATAATAACGGAAATTATAATACAGGACGAAATTATAACAACGTATATAATGGAAGTGGAAACATTAGTAATGGAATTGCAAATTGAAGTATGTCAAACAATAGTAATGTACATTCTCGATTATGTTTGAATAGAACTACTCCAATGGATGTAGATTCTGTTGAAGTGTCAAATTTTCAATTACAGGCCGAACAAATTTACCCTGCATAGTGTTAAAAACAAAATCAACTCCCATAAGACTACTAATAGATACAGGTTCAGGTACTAGTCTGATAAGAAAAGGTCTATTTCATTCTTCATTCCAATCGGTATTAAGTTGCCCTATTGTTTTAAATACCATTTGTTCTAAGACAATTACAACAACAAAAATTACAATCCCGTTCTTCAAAGAATTTAATTTACCCAATTGCAAAATTGAGATGATAGAAACGGAATTATTTAGTGACTTTGATGGTATTATAGGTTGTAATATTCTGAAACCAATAGGTGCGAAAATCGATTTGAAAGAAAATGTATTGATAACTGATAGTGCGAAAATTCCCTTAGTATTTGAAAATGTTACTGAACCATACGATGGGAATGATATAACATATTTTAATAATATAATTATGGATATACATTTTAATGAGCCGCGAATGGACTATATTATTGACAAATTGAAAACTGAACACTTGAATGATGAAGAAATAAAAGAGCTGACAAAATTAATTAAAAAATTTAATACTGTATTTTATATTGAGGATGAACATCTATCTTCAGTTTGTAAATACAAACACAAAATACCCACAATAAATGATATTCCAGTGTATTGTAGAACGTACCGTTTTCCGGAAATTCATAAAGATGAGGTCGAAAAACAAGTGAGTGAAATGTTAAATTCAGGTTTTATAACTAAATCTTGTAGTCCATATAATGCTCCCATTTGGGTTGTGCCTAAGAAACTTGACAATTCTGGTAAACAGAAATGGAGAGTTGTAGTGGATTATAGGAAATTAAATGATGTAACAATTGAGGACAAATTTCCTATTCCTAATATGGAGGATCTATTTGCGAAGTTAGGAAACTCTCAATATTTTAGCACACTCGATTTAGCAAAAGGATTCCACCAAATACCAATTTTGCCAGAAGATAAGAATAAAACTGCGTTTTCTACTTCAACAGGACATTACGAGTTTACACGTATGCCCTTTGGATTAAAGAATGCAACCGCATCTTTCCAAAGAATGATGAACGAAATACTTCATGATTTTATAAATAACATTTGCGTTGTATACTTAGATGATATTTTGGTATTTTCTACGTCACTTCAAGAACATACTGATTCTTTGAAGAAAATATTTAAAAGATTATTAGAATATAATCTTAAAGTACAAGTTGACAAGTGTAATTTCTTTAAACACGAATCTGAGTATTTAGGACATATAATAACACCGAATGGTATAAAACCAAATCCTGAGAAAATAAAGGCAATTCAAAAGATTCCATTACCGAAAACAATAAAAGAGATCAGATCATTTTTAGGTTTAACTGGTTTTTATCGGAAATTTATCAAGGATTATAGCAGAGTAGCTCTTCCTATGATTTCGAATTTAAAAAAAGGTTCAGTTATTGATCTCAAAAATTCTAACTACATTGATGCATTTAACAAATTAAAGAAAATTTTGTGCACTAGTCCAGTCTTAGCGTATCCCAAGTTTGATAAATTATTTACCTTAACAACAGATGCTAGCAATGGAGCCTTAGGAGCAGTGCTTTCACAAAACGGTCATCCCGTTTCGTACACATCACGAACATTAAATAAACATGAGCTGAACTACAGCGCAATTGAAAAAGAACTACTAGCAATTGTTTGGTCAGTTAAATACTTCAGGCCATATCTTTTTGGTAGAAAGTTTAAAATCCAAACAGACCATCGACCACTTATATGGTTGAATTCCCTGAAAGAACCTAACATGAAATTACAAAGATGGAAAATAAAACTTAATGAATATAATTTTGAAATAGAGTACATTAAGGGTAAAACCAATAAGTAGCAGATTATCTTAGTCGCCTAGAAATTAATGTTTTACAAGAAGAAGAAGGACAGAATCTCAGCTCAAATTTAGCAACAATTCATAGTGGACAAGAAAATTTAAATGATCATATTTTTATTTCTGAATCACCAATCAATATATACAAGAACCAAATTATAGTTAATTTAGGAAATACTTATAAACACAAAATTGAAACTTTGCATAACAAAAATAATAGACACACAATTACATTAAAGAATTATTTTGAAGAAAAAGTAATAGAATATTTTAAAAAAATTTTTCCTATAAAAGGAACAGTGGGAATTTTTTGTAGTAATTTTAATATCTATAAAAATTTTCAACAAACTTTAATACATTATTTTTCCAATGTGCCAGGAATGAAATTCGTTCGATGCACTAAATTCATAAAAGATGTTTCTGATAGAGAAAATCTCTTAACAATACTAGAGAAATATCACAATGACAAAAACCACAGAGGTATTGAAGAAACATTCTTGGAATTAAAAAATATTGTTTATTATCCGAATTTAAGAAGAGAAATTCAAAAGTTCATTAATAATTGTGTTATCTGTAATATGTGTAAGTTTGATAGACGACCTAATAAAACTAAATTTTGTGTGACTGAGACTCCTGTGGAATCAAATGAAATAGTTGACACGGATATATGGTTTTTTAACAAAAATACAATATTTCTATCATGTATAGATAAGTTAACAAAACACGTATCTATACACTATTTGAGTGATAAAAATTCTTTAAGTATTGTCGAAAAAATTAGGGAAAGATTTGCAATTTTGGGGAAACCAAATAAAATTATTGCGGACAATGAATTTAATACAGCACTTATTAGAGAGTTTTTAAAATCAGAGGATATAGAATACCATTTTACATCTCCAAATACACACACGGGAAATGCTGACATTGAGCGATTTCATCTTACACTTAACGAGCATATAAGGTTGTTTAAATTGCAGCAAAATGATCACGATCTAGACGATAAAGCTATAGCATATAAGTCTGTTCAACTTTATAATGACACAATTCATAGTACAACAGGTGCTAAACCAAACGCATTGTTGCACAACGAACTTATATAAATCAGTTTGGGAAAAATTACATAATGTTGTACATAAAGAAAAAGTAAAAAGGATTGAGAAAATTAATGAAAGTAGAGAAGATTGTTACGAATACAGAGAAAGAGAACTGGTAAAGAATCTAGGATTTAATAATTTAAAACAGAAACCGAAATATATAATAAAACAAATACAAACAAAAAATAACACAAACTTTTTGGATGAAAAAGGTTGTAAACGCGATAGGCAAATTGTGAAGAGAATTTTTAAATATCAAAACGAAATACCAGATACTAAATACGAAAGAAAAATAACTGGTAGGAATTATTCGAAAAATACAAGAAAATAAATTTAAATTAGCTCTCATATGAAAATTGTTCATTTTGGTTATCATATATAAGTAAAAAAATATTTAAAGAAAAAACAAAGAAAAATATTGTGCAACCTTAAAAACCTTTTATATAAAAACATTATTATATACTTTAAATTCATAAAATGTAAAATCATTTTATTACATCTAACTTTTATATCTTATGAAGAATTATTATGTACGACACATTCCTGGAGTAATGTATGTTCAAAGGGTAGGGGAGTTATGTATTAGTTATATAATGTATGTTCTAGTTATATATTTATGCTTATCCATTTCATTATACTTTAGTACAGTACTTTTATATGTATCTACTTTATAAAATATAAACATTTTTTTTTATATACATATAAATATCTGTTTTGTTGTCAATCATATTTTTTCATTAACTATTAAGTTGTCATATAAATAACATTAAATTTATATATTTTCTTTACTTTTAAAAAATAATTATTATAAAAATTATAAAAAAATCAATATTAAGAAATTTAATAAATAATTTATTTAGTTAAATAAAAACATTAATAATTGTTTCTAAACAATTAATTCTTGGTGGTGTCATGAAGAGTCTTAATCGCTGAAGCAGATGACGTAGCTGCAGGCTGATCAATTAATTTCTCTACCAGGTTTGCCACAAGAACTCTTTTATTGTTGTAGCGGTGCTTGAGTGTTTGCCAGGCAGTGGCATAATTCGTTTCTGATAATGACAACTGACTTATTAGACGTTCACCTTCGCCAAATAAGTTACTTTTCAAATACCAAATTTTCTGAATAGCTGGTATTGGCTACTTGTCTACCATTTCAGAAAATAAGTCATGGAATTGACGACATTTCAGGTAATCCCCACTAAATTGAGGTATCGTTAAATTTGCTAGTTGTAACGATTTGACTTTACAACTGTTTGTCATTAATTCTGGTGCTGCGGTTTGAGTGTGCATATCATTCGGTTGAAGGTTGTCTGCCTGCACGAAAATATTGACTAGAGT
Organism: Panzeria rudis; assembly: GCA_956483635.1. Taxonomy (NCBI): domain Eukaryota; kingdom Metazoa; phylum Arthropoda; class Insecta; order Diptera; family Tachinidae; genus Panzeria; species Panzeria rudis. The sequence goes on along the minus strand of OY101452.1, from coordinate 10,587,279 downwards.
TTGCTGCATCAAATCATATAACGCTTCATATTCATTCTGATCAAGTCCATACGCAGCTGGAATTGTAAACTGCTCATGAACTTCATCATATAGAATTTCTATTTTCTCCCATAATTTCTTTATATAACTTATGTTCAGGTAAAAAAAACTCTTTTGGCTTATCCTCTATGAATGTCAATGAATTTAATACCCGTTTCATAGCCGTTTCATATTTTATTTGCGGATGATGCCAGGAGTACTATTAGGATCGTCAGGCATAGGTGTAACTCCTTGTGCTTTAGTTGTAGCCTTCGAAATTCCACTGGACCTAGTGACAGCTTCAGGTTGATCTTTATGTTCAGCCCTAAGACGTTTAGTTTCCTGATTAAACATGTCCAAGTATTCCTCTGTTATTTTTTTGATTTTGTTATAGTAGCCCTCCGTGAAGTAGTCGAATTTCATTGGGTCATCGCAATCTTCCCGAATATCCGAATCCGTGTTTTGAAATTTATCCCAACACTCCTGAAGACTTCTCGAACGTTCCTCGAAGTAAGCCGCTGTTTTTCTTTCAGCTGGGTCCTTTTTGAAATTTCTTATTATCTTCTGGATATCTTCGCCCGTTGAGATTTGAAGGTGCAATAATTTTTGAATTGTCTCCATTTTTACCGTTTACCCAGAGTATTTGTTATAAAAACGTTTTGTATCACCAATGTTATGGTGCTTGATCGCTCAGGTGGCGTGTGAAATTCAGCAATGAGTGCTTACAAGATCCTTACCGCTGGTGGGGGGAACTTGAAGTTCAGAACTGTTTGGGGTCACCAATGTTAAGTTTGATGTTAAATTCTAGGTACATAAACCCAGAATTTGTTTGGTATCACAAGGTACTTTGGACCATGTAACAAAAGTGCAATAAAACAAGTCAATTTGTCTACTACCCATGTCTTTATTTTTCTTCTATATTTATACAAAATATTATAGCTCATTAGACTTATACGCTAAATAATTATGTCACTTATTAATGCAAGGTGTAAAAAATAACTAGAAATGCTGAATTTGTAAAGTCGCTGACCATTGAAGACATTGAACTTATGTTCTTTATTGTGGTCATTGACTGCTGTTTAATAAACAAAAAAAAAACTTATTGGTAATATGACTACACATGTGTATGCATGAGTGTATGTTATGCTGTGACTGCAATATGATTCTTCGGTCACTAACCATTAATGCATTGCACTTATTGTTTGTGTTCTTTTTTTATAAACAAACAATTGCAAATGCATTTACATACATACACATGTGTTTGGATGTTTATGAATTTAATTTTAATGAGTTGAATAATTATGATGAACTTAATTTAAGGGTTGCCAACAATATTCTCAAACCTACCCTAAAAAGATTTATCCTACCATCCTACCAAACGAAAAAAATCCTACCAAATTCGGTAGGAACCTACCAACAATGGCAACGCTGATCAGCATGTGCTACTAATAATTATTGTAGTGCATGCATAGTTGACTTGTGGGTTGTACTAGAGTATGCATAGTATACATGTGAGGTACACTACACAAATAGTCTTGCAAAAATGCAAATGCAATTTATCGTACCATTTTTATAAAATCTTTCGCATTTTGCTATAGTATTTCTTAAAAATGCTATGATATTTTGCATTTGCAAATGCCATTTGCATCAAACATTGAACTCCGCTATTCTAAGTTTTTCAAATAAATTGGTACCTCATATCTCCAAAAAAAAAGTCCAGCTTAGCGAAATGCATTTTAAGTTTTTCAAATGTTAGCATAGCAAAATGTGAAAGATTTTATAAAAATGGTACGATAATTTGCATTTGCATTTTTGCAAGACTATTTGTGTAGTGTACCTCACATGTATACTATGCATACTGCAGTACAATCCACAAGTCAACTATGCATGCACTACAATAATTATTAGTAGCACATGCTGATCAATCATAATAGTTGAGTGACACATATTTGAGTGTCAAATTAAATTGAGTGCATTCCAATGCAATACATTATGATTGGTCAATGAAATGAAACAAATATAATGTTAACAATAAGCTAGTATAAGTTAGAAAGGTTAAGTTTAATTCTCAAAAGTATTATATAAGCCGTAGAAAATATTTAATAAAACAGACTTTGATTTGAATAACTAAATCGGCAACATCTCCCTGTCTTTCCTTCATTAGTCTCACCATCTTTTGGCAGTTCCTTTGAACGCCTACTTATTAGCTGAAACCCTTTCAGCTATGTAAAGTAAACATAAGGGCTATAGAGACACAGTAAACATTAATACGAAATCATCCTTTACCCCCACATGGTGATCCTGCCATTCCAATAGAAACAAAACTTATTACATTTGCAACAAACATTTGAGCATTGTTTTCTAGTGTTTAACATTTTTATATTTTTTAAATAATGGAGATGAAGAGGTTTAAGAAACTTGTAATACCAAAAATATTAATATACAAATAATTAAGTGTGACATAACTATCCCTTTTACTCCTTACTTTTATTACATGTTGTAGCAGAAGCTGCGAAGCTCTGGATCAAGTTCAACATTTTTTAAGTTCTAAAAAATTGTGTCAACTTATAATACCAGTTGTCAAAATGCTATTTTTGACACCATAAATCGTCAAAATGACGAAAAATCGTCACATCTGGCAACCGTGGTGTTGACAACTAGTTCAGGTAAACTAGCGATGAATGCGATGAAACTTAGAGAAGATAGCAATTATTCGTGCTTCGCAAGTAGATTCAAAATGAAGCATCTTAAAAGAAGGTGCTTGGCTCTCAAAATTTTGTATGGCGATGCACGTTGTTTTTATTAGAGATGTGCAAATACCGTGAATTTTTCGTGTCAGGCGTGATGCACCCGTGATCGTGATTGAATTAAAATATAATCACGCAATAGTGCGTGAGCGTGATTTAAAAATAGTACCGTGCGTGATCGTACGTGATTTTAAAAATATAATTTTCACGCACTCATGAAATAAAATTTCGTGGCTTGTTGGAAAAAAATTCTTCTTTTGTCTTACAATATTTTGATTTTATTTGCAAATTTTATACGACATTTCTGATAAATTTGTAACATAAGATCCGACATTAATACGAAAGAATGAGTTAAATCGGAAAAGCTTTTGATTATTTCTAAGAAATTTTCCGACATTGTTTAGACATGTCGGAAACTCCTTTAGAGTTTCCCTAGAAGATTCTTCAGAATTCGTAAACAATTTTCTCAGACATTTCTTCAAAGTTTTTAGAATTTCCTCAGACAAAGGGGTTCGTTTCCTTGTCAACCACTCATATGATTTGCGGTAGGTTATGTGACCTTACGAATTCGGCATCTTGTGCAGACTTTCTGAATGTTTTTCTGGATATGCCTATTAAGTACGTGTGCCTACAACAAAACAAACACAGTGAACATATTATGCCATCATGTCTGACGTCAGCAAAAATATTTTTGAAAACTGAGTGGTTGTTGAATATGAAGCTGAAAACATACAAAGACAAACTCAGCAATGTCTTCTACAAAAATTAAAATTCATAAGAAAATGTATTGAGCGTTACGTTAACAAAATATTTAAATATAATTTATCCACAAGTTTTAGGACGGTAAGAAAAAGTTAACACTAGCGGAAAGGCAGAAACGATATAAAGAGCATTATCCGTTAAGAAATTTCTGATTTGCTTTCAAAAAATGTTGATTCTACCGCACGGTGCGTTGTTATATTATCGAAAAATTTCTCATTTTGGTACGAATAATTATTTGAATTTGCCATAACTTTAACGATTGTCGGTCTATTTTATTAAAGTTGGTCTCATTTGCAAGAAGAATTAGCCTGCTTTTTGTTCATGTATAACTCTTTGTAAAGAATGATTTTAAAAAATAAAAATTTTTTTACTTTTCTATGTGAACCCAAGTCAAAATTAAAAAATTGTTTTAACTTTTAATTTCATGCTACGATTTTAGCGAGTAGATATGAATTGCTTTAAAAGCCTGAATTAACTTTTTTGGTGTATTTTTTTTCGCAAAAATCATTCCCAGAACAACCGTGAAAGCAAATGTAACGCTTAATACACAAAAATGTTACAAAATCGAGAAATATAACTTGATATCAGGATCCATTGAATGAGGCGAAAACTATAACATGGATCCTCCCTTCTCATATTTCTATTAATTAAATTGGTAAAGTTAAAAGCAAAAACCGACAATGTACACTCAAAATGAGAATCACACATGTACCTATATATTATTTCATTGGGCCAAAAACTCGTTTCATATGAACACTAAAAATTTCTTCAAACCTTAAACATATTATGTTTTCTGGGATATACAAAAATAAGTGCATATCGTGAAAGCATACGTACATATTTGTCGTGTGTGAGCGTGCGTGATAAAATCAATATTGATCGTGAGTATGCGTGGTCGTGATATTCTTAAAAATTGATGTGCGTGAAAAAAATATCCTTTTCGTGATCGTGAGGGAAAACTCATTCACGTGCACATCGAATGAGAGAGCGAAGCACGCATTTGCGTTCCCGTGTGAACATAGCATAAGTTTTAATCTTAGTCTAGACGGTATGTTGAATCAGCAAATATATGCTAATACAGAGTTCACACGACGAAATGAAGCACTTCCTTCGCTCTTTCAATTACGATTGCGTATCACACTGTTCTCACGACGCATTCTTGCTTCGTTTCAATGGTTCAGCGTTGCCACTAGAAATTTTTTTTACAAAGTTCTACCGACACCGTTTAAAACCTACAAATTGCTTAATATTTATTGTTTCCGTTTCTAACACCCCGACTTCACGAGACATAAGTTTGAAAATTTGTGTGTTAGCAATTGTCAAAATTCTGTCCTAAAACAAGAAATTAACGTGTGGACCGAATGTGTTTGTGTTCTAACACATGTTTGGAAATCAATGTTAAAACACAAGCCCGAGAAAATATCTTAGAACACAAGCTGTCAAATTTAGTATGTATGTGTGTTTTTTTTTACAATTTGTTTGATTTTATTGAAAAAAGAACAAAAAAAGTTAATAAATAAATGTTTTTTTATTTTTTGCATATTATTTATGTTCATATTCATAAAATTTTTACAAACAGAAAAATAATAAAGTGAAATCAAAAAAAAAATTACAAAATGCCGTGCAAATTTACTATATGAATATATAAAATTTGTGTCCAAACATGAGTACGTTTACTCCACCCTTAACAAAAGTTTGAACACATGAATTTTTTGTGACGTCATTCTGCCGACGTTATTTCTTATGTTAAGAAATATCAAATGTCTCGTGAAGACGGGGTGTAAAGCATTCTGGTAGTCAAGTTTGAAAAACATCTTTAAAAATATTTTTAAATATATTAATTTAATTTTTTATGCTTTTATGTAAATTTATTAATTTTTTACTTCTTTATTATAATTAAATGAGAATAAAACGTTTCCATGTAACTTTTTTATTAAAAAATTTTATATTTTCATGAAAAAATCAAGAAAAATCAGAGCATTTATATAGAAAAAAAGATTAGATTTGAGTCGCTTCGGCTTGCGTCGCATTTCACCGGTCCCCATTAACGACGCAAATCGGGGCTGTGTGATACGCAATCGTAATTGAAAGAGCGAAGGAAGTGCTTCATTTCGTCGTGTGAACTCTGTATTAGCATATATGTATGTATATAATTATATAAGAATATATATGTAACATATATGGAAGCATATATCCTCAATTTTCGATTGGAGACTTTTACATAAGATTTTTATTGCTCGGTCTTCTTGTCTGTCTACAATTATACGTATGTGTAATACGTATAATTGTTTCAAAGAGTAACATTATATCTTCGCATCTGACTACCGCCGACAAGAAACGAAAAATTGTGAAACATCAGCTCTATCGAAAAAATGTAAAATTGTAAACAAGCTCTAAAATTGATTTAACATCGCTATAGTTGGAAAGAATTCCAAAAGCTCGGAAGAAATCACGAAAATGACGAAAAATCGCAACAAAAAAACTTGCTAACATGTAAAAGTTATTGATTAAAAATCGCTAAAACTGCAAAAAGGCAAAAAACTGACAGAAAAAAACTTTCTATGGCAAAAATAGTGAAAATGCGCGAAAGTTGTAAACAAGCCCTGAAATTGCTAAAAAAAATATCTAAAATTGGGGGAAATGCCAAAAACAAGGAAAAAATCGCTAAAATTGTGAAAAATCGCTAAAAGTTGCGAAAGAATTTTGTTTACGAAAATGCCTAAACTCGGCTAAAAATATATGTATGCAATTAAAATAAAAATAATAATAATCTTGTACAAATTTTTTTATTATCCTAAAAATATATCCCATGTATTGAACTCTTCAGATTCTTTAGAAACCGTCTAAATTTCCGCCTATGCTGCATTAACAAAATTTTTGACAAGATATTATAGTTTTATTGATTGAATAGATTTTGAGCTTTTTCCAATTTTTTTTCAACTTTTTTTTATCGTTTATGCGTTTTTTCTGAGCTTTTGGCATTCTTTATAGTTTCAGCGATGCTTAATCAATTTTAGAGCTGGTTTGCAATTTTCCAATTTTTCGAGAATTTTCGTCATTTTAGCGATTTTTACCAGTTCTTGGCATACCTCCCAATTTGAGATGTTTTTATTTTTCGCGAATTTTCGGCGAATATTGGATCAAATATTCGTATTCGTGTTCGCGAATATTAAAAATTGATACTTCTAACATCACTAATAGATACATATCGCCCTTTTAATGTAACATAAGCATATCTAAACAATTTGAAGTTACTTTAGTAAAAGTATTCATTAATGCTTTCTTTATGCGTAAATATTTTTTCAGAAACAAATGTTAACCACTTAAGGCCCTTTCACATTGTAATACAAGCTTTGAGATTTTTATTAGATTTTGTAAGACGAAAATCAAATCAAAATCAGTCTGACTGTCAAAAAATCTTAAAGAAACTTTTCTCATTACATTTTGTTTCTACACTATCACATTCCAAATAAAACGTAACATAAATAATTTGCAATAAAGCAAATTTTTTCGTACTTCTATTACTTTATTTAAGCCGGCAAACAAATACATAACTGTTTTTGTTATTGCTATGTTTGTTTGTGCAAAAGACAACCATGATAAAAAGAAAAATATGATTGTTTAGAAATTTTCCTAAAAATGACGAATATCATAATACTGTCAAAAATCCTTTCGTATTATTTGACAAATCATAACAATTTGTTTTCACACTGTTGGATTTTTACTTAAGATTTGAGTTTTTGACAAGTAATTATTAAAGCTAAATCTAATAGTCTGAAGGCCGCTTTAAAAGCGAATAACAGCCATATCTATGCTAACATTTGAAAAACGTTAAATACATTTCGCTAAGCTTCACTTTTTTGAGATATGAGGTACCAACATATTTGAAAAACTTAGAATAGCGGAGTTCAGTGTTTGTTTGATGCAAATGGACTTTGCAAATGCAAAATATCGTAGAATTTTTAAGAAATACTAAAACAAAATGCAAAATATTTTATAAAAAAGCTACGATAATTTGCATTTGCACTTTTGCAAGACTGTTTGTATCAAACACTGAACTCCGTTAATTTCTTTGTAAATATTTGAGCATTGTTTTCTAGTGCTTAAAATTTTTATATTTGATAAACTATGGAGATGAAGAGGTTTAAAAAACTTATAATACCAAAAATATCAACATACAAATAATTAAGTGTGACATAACTTTTACCTTTTTTACTCCTTACTTTTATTACATATTGTAGCAGAAGATGCGAAGGTCTTGATCGAGTTCAAAATTTTTTAAGTTCTAAAAAATTGTGCCAACTTATAGTTTCAGTCGCCTAAATGTCATTTTTGACACCCAAAATCTTCAAAATGACGATAAATCGTCACATCTGGCAACCGTGGTGTTGACAACTAGTTCAGGTAAACTAGCAATGAACTGCGATAAAACTTAGAGAATACAGCAAGTTTTCGTGCTTCGCAAGTATATCCTAAAGCTGAAAGTCCATAACACGCGTTACACATGGTAACGCGTTATAAGCGGCTGTCAAAAAAGTAGAATCAGTGTAAATGTATGTGACGAGTTACATAACACAAAGCGTAAAACGCTTGACGCGAAAAGTAGGTTTACTTTCTACTTTTGTATGCGTCGCATGCGCCATGAAAAAATGACAGCTGTTTTTGATAGCCAGGGATGACAAATTATATTATATTTTCAATGTTATCGATAAATATGTTTGTATGGTGGATTATATTTTTTAAATTTTATTTACAAAAAAGAAGTCTTTATTAAAAAAACCCTATCGCAATAGAGTTTACAAATGTTTTCAAGAATAAAATACATTAAAATTAATTTTTAACACATCAACAAAATTTTCATTTTATTTATCGATTAATTTTATGTAATAAGTTTCATCTCTGTTATGTTTAATAATTTTATCAATTTATCTTTATACTTTATTCAATATGTACCGACACAATTAAATTTACATTAAAGTCAAGAAGAGCCGACAATATGTCGGAATAGCTCTCGCTATTCCAACACTCACTTCCCGTTCCAAATACAAGGGACGCACCCAAAACCGTCTCGTTTTATTTTGGAACTTTGAGTATGTCCTTGTTGCACAATATATTATATGTATTTATTAACTCAATAAATTCCACAAATTCTTTTAACATTTCAATTTCAATGAACATTTTTGCAAAAATTATTTTTATTTGATAAAAATATTTACACTACAGCTGATCAAAACATAAACATTGGCGCACAAAAAGCGTTGCATGTAACTTGAATTTAGAAAGGCGTCTAAAGTATGAAACACACAAAACGCGCAACACACGAAACGCATGTTATGGACTTTGAGCTTAAATGAAGCATCTTAAAAGAAGGTGTTTCTCTCTCAAAATTTTGTATGGCGAAGCACGTTGTTTTTATCATGATTAGGGTGCGAAGCACAAATGAGAGAGCGAAGCACGAATTTGCGTTACCATGTGAACATAGCACATATGATTTAAAATAACAACAAATGCGCCTGTCAGCATATTCAATATGCTAAAGGTACTTCCCTGCAAAAATTATTGGTCTACATGGTCCATTTTAGCTGATATGGACTAGTTACAACATGGTCATATGTAATGCAGCAATTACGTAGACTACAAAGTGAAAATGAAAACTAGTTTTCTGTTTGTGAACCATGGAGTAGTGACATAGAGTAGTTTCAAAATTAGCCCTTGTAGGTGCTCCATGGAGTAGTTACATGGTCTAGCTTTTGGGTTACCCCGATGAAATGCAAAGCTGGACCACGTGGTCCGGTCCTAGGAGCAATGTTAAATGGACCACGTCTAATGCATACGTTTTAGGTAGTTTGGGACTAGTCCTGGCCCATTATGGAGTAGTCCTTACACGCATGTATGGACTAGTCGCGATTTTTGCAGGGTTTTAGACACTATGTATTTTACAGTGTGCTTCTCAAATTTCCCACTGCATGGTGTGTAAAAGCAAAGAAAATTTGCTTCTGTAAATGTCAGCCTGCTTTTACAGTGTAAAAATTTTCAATTAGAGCGTGCTCTGTTTTGAACTGACAAAGCACCTGATATCAGCTGTTTTGCAAGTCAATTGTTTGTGGCACCAAGAACATAGTGTTTGTGATTCGGCAAATATATATTAAAATCCATCTATTTATACATATTCTTTAAAAAAATTAAATTTATAACTAATTTAATTACAAATTGAATACAAGAACACAAAACTCTCGCGACAAATAAAAAAATTATCACAACAAGCTGTTGTAAACTATTATACGTTATGTCAGATGGAACTAAAAACATAAGTGTAAAAGCAAAAATTATAAGCCGCCTGTAAATTGCCAATTTTGACAGACATGCACAATTACAGATGGATCGTCAAGCTGACAAGGCCACTGTAAAATACGTAGTGTGTAAAAGTAGCTTAAGCGTCTAGACGGTATGCTGAAAGTACCAAATTTTTTTAAGTCAACATACATATAACAGCAAATGATATGTCAACATATCAGATAGCATACAATTTTTGCATCTACATGATACATATGTTGTATTCCGTATGATGATATACATATATGCAGAGTCGTGTAAACATTTGTTTATAAACTTCAAATAAATTTTACAATACTCTTTATTACTTATGCTGACTTTAGACGACATGTTTTTTACATATGGCTTGTTAGGTGTGTGAGCCATATGTAACTTCGCATGTTTGTCAAAATTGTCAATTTACAGACGGTTTATAATATTTGCTTTCACACGTACATGTGCAATTACATCTGATATAACCTCTGAGTGTTCACAACAGCTGAGTTTTTGCACAATTTTCGTAAATATATAAAGCGCTCTTTGCTTTTTAATGTTTTTTCAGCCAAACCACACTTTTGATAATTTAATACAGCTGATGTCAGATGCCTTGTCAGATGAAAATAGAACACGCTCTAATTGAAAATTTTTCATCTGACTTTGCTTCTGTAAATGTCATCTGACAATGTTACATATTTTTCACACGGCATGTATCACTTTTGCAGTAGGAAATTTGACAAGTCAGATGTAAAATACATGTCGTCTAAAGTCAGCATTATTTCTATCAATTATCGCTTTTAGTGCAAAATTAATATTTTTAGCGCGAAATAAATTTTTTAAATTAAATATAATCTTAACAAAGGATGTACATTAGGGCGTCTCGAAAAAAAAAGTTCGCCGTACACCACCGAATACGAAGTAATGTTGTAAGACATATTCAAAAAAAAAATTTTTAATTTTTTTTGCCGAAAGTAGGGGTCGCCAAAATACATTTTTCGTTATATCTTCGACATTTATAGTCCTATCTCAAAGTGTGATATATCGATGTTTTCGTCTTGAGGAGGCCAATATTTTGATTTAATAGTCATTAACCTCAAATATCTCATTCTAGTATTTACCTACCAGATCTCAGTTTCTACCACCCTAATGTACCACCCTATTGTCAGAAAATTAAAGCCCGCAAAAAATCATTAAACTTTTGTTAAAGAAGTTTTTCGATATTTCCAACAGAACTGTTAAAAAATACAATTTATGTTTTTTGCCGAATGTAGGGGTTACCTTTTTGAGTATTTTTGTCAGATTTTCTGTATTTACTGTCGGATCTCACAGTGCGATATATCGATGTTTTTGTCTCGAGGAGGCCAATCGTCATCTTTAATATTCATTGACCTCAATATAACCGTTCTAATAGTTAAGGCTGTTCTTATGAAATATTTCCATAATTCCGGTAGATCTATAAGAAAAAAATTCATGTTTTTTGTCGAGCCTAGTGAAGAAGAGCAGGAGTTTGAGGAAAATTTTAACGATGTATCACAGACTTTAAAAAAATTTGTAGTGGCTGACATTTCATTGCATAATTTTAGTTCAGCTTTGGATCGCAGCGACACATCAGTTCGATACGGTGCCTTACTTGCGACCATGTTAATTAAAGATTTAAAGTTGTCGATTACCGCAAAAGCAAATGAAGAGTTATCACAAGAAACTGCCGAAAGCATATGCGAGTTTTTTGATGGACTTGTCATCGACAAAAACAAAATATTTAGGGAACGTGTAAAATTCCGTAAGCAAGCAACAGTCGCAGCAAAATGTAACGATTTAATAACGTGCATTTCTTTCGATGGTAAAAAAGAGCCTTCTTTGAAAAGAATAACGGAGGCAAATGTGACTCGGAATGTTGTTGTCAATGAAGAGCATATCACTGTATTGAAAGAGCCACACTCCAAATTCATTGGCTATGCTACGCCCACTGACAGCACCGCTATGGAAATCCAGAAGATGTTCAACAGATACTTCGTCCGTCGATAGAAAATAACGCGTACTTTTTCCACCCCGAGAATGTATTGTTATCGATGATAACGGACCAAGATCCGCTAGTACGTTCAGACGGCTATAACAAGATTTTGTCTGCGCGAAATGAAGCAGCAGTAGGCATTCGTCAAATGTACGGTGCACAAGTTAAAAATTTCATAGACTTCGAAAGTGACTCATATTACCATATGATCAATTGGACCAAATTTGAATTGACTGAGCCGCCGTGCTTGCAGTTCTATATGCAAGACCAGCTGGAAGCATTACAGTTTTCAAAAGAAATAATCGAGATACCAGGTAGCACAAGAAAAACAACTTTGTTTGATAGTTTTGTTGACTAACCTTAATTAATTTCACAGAATATCCGTGCCATTCTCAAAACACCGAGCGTTTTGTTCATGTAGTACATGAGTCTGCCATGGCTGTTACCGATGAGCAACGCCTAGGCCACATTTTTTCCAAGCTCGAAAGCCGTGAAAAATATAGCCAACTTGGGTCATTTCAAAATATGATTAAATAAAATTGTTTTAATATACACAGATCTTTGAATTTTTATTGTATTGGTACAGATATTATGGTAAGTTCGAAAAGAGTGTATCACTATTTAAAAAAGAAGATACTAGGCAAAAACATCGATATATAATACTATAAAATCCGACTGTGAATACCGAATATATGATAACTGTTTAAAAAGTCAACCCCTACATTCGGCAAAAAACATAAATTATATTTTTTTAACACTTCTGTTGGAACTATCGAAAAACTTCTTTAACAAAAGTTTAATGATTTTTTGCGGGCTTTAATTTTCTGCTATTAGGGTGGTACATTAGGGTGGTAGAAAATGAGATCTGGTGGGTAAATACTAGAACGGGATACAAAATACCATTGACTATTAAAGCAAAACATTGGTCTCTTTGAGACAAAAACATCGATATATCACACTTTGAGATCCGACTGTAAATGCCGAAGATATAACGAAAAATGTATTTTGGCGACCCCTACTTTCGGCAAAAAAAATTAAAAAAATTTTTTTTGAAAATGTCTTACAACATTACTTCGTATTCGGTGGTGTACGGCGAACTTTTTTTTTCTTGCCTATATGGCGAGACGCTCTAATGTACATATCACTAGCATTGTTCTGAAGAACGCAAAAAATTAGAAAATACGCGAAAAATCGCTAAAATGTGTTGAAGAAATGGCTTAAGTCAGGAATGCCAACGCTGTTGAAAAAAAAATAATAATTAATTAAAATATTGAACTAAAAAGCCGAAATAATAAGATTTCAGACAAAATAAAATTACGTAAAAAAAATAATAATAATCATGAGGTAATAGCTAGAGTATGCAAAACCCGGAAACCGGGTTTTCCCTTTCTGAAAATTAACTTGTTTCGAATAATATATGATTTCGAATAATTCGGCATGTCGGCTTTTATGTGTTGATTAACCGGTTTTTCAAGAAAAAAAATTTTCTAGATTTTGATGAACAAGAATAAATAAAGTTTTTATATTTATATTTAAAAAAGATGCCCCAAATAGAATTTTCCCATTTCTTTCTTAACTTTTATTTCACCTAACGTTTATTCTACCTCTAGTTTAATTAAAAATATGAGAAAAAAAATTTCAAATATCGTCATCCTGTCCAATATATTATTTTTAAAATATTATGTAAAAAACATATACAGAACTTTTTAAATTTATCAAACCAAAAAGAAAAAATTTGCGTTACATACTTGAAGTTATTTCTCTAAAAGTTATTAAAATCTGAAAAAATTTATTTTTTGAAGAAATTGCTTATATGCTTTAAAACAAAAACTTTAATTGCTATTAATTACGCATTAAAATTTACCCTCAGATTTATTCAGTGCTGATAGCTTACCGACTTGTCCCACCTTACATATCAAAAAGTTTATTGCGTGCTCTATTTTATTGACAATTAGTAACAAAATGAAAATTTTATAAATATCGCTCCAGTAGTTTAAATTCTAATAGATTTCCAACGAATATACAAATACCATTTACTGAAAGACCATAATTTTACCTCATTAGTAGCATTTCAAACATTTGTCTTTCATACAAGCTTCGTCCTGAGGTCTTGAATATAACAACAACAAAAAGAATAATCCATTTTCAGTCAAATTTCTTTAGGAAATAAATTTATTTTTTGTTTCAAAATATTTAAAACGAACGTACCTTTTAAGTGTGTGGATGTATTCACTTAATTGCTAATAAAATCAACACTTGTCCATCGATTTTCATGATATATGGTTAATTTTGTTCGTAAGACACCTGTCCCGAAGAACAATAATTAACAGGGGAAGTGCTTGCAATTTTAAATGTTTTATGAGTTTCTATAAAGAAAAAAATTGTTAATTTGTAAAAAATCGGAAGGAGTTGATCATACATTAGGATAATTTTCAGGTAATTGTGTAAGGCATCTTTTGATGTTTTTTGGTCAAAATATTAGACATGCCGATTAAAAAAGATTGTAGCTGGTAGGAAAAAACTGAGGACTCTATTTTTAGCGCAATAAATAGCTTAGCTTATTCTGACTTTAGACGACATGTTTTTTACATATGGCTTGTAAAGTGTGTGAGACATATGTAACTTCACATGTTTGTCAAAATTGTCAATTTACAGACGGTTTATAATATTTGGTTTCACACGTACATGTGCAATTACATCAGACCTATTATACATACGTACATACATATCGTCACATAAAATGCAAAAAGGCCTATCTACATTTTTAAAAAGGTTTCAGGAGAGATAAAAAACTTAATAAAAAGCAAACTATTGTGATTATAAAAACGATTTTTTCTAGGTAGTATCCTTTATAAGGTCTGAATTAATGATGCTATGCTGAAAAAATAATCATAATAGTTTGCTTTTTATTAAGTTTTTTCTTTCTGAAAATTTTTTCTAAATGTAGATAGGCCCTTTTGCATTTTATATGACGATATATTAAATGTAGACAAGCGCAAAATGTCGCAAATTGTCTTCATTGACTGAGACCACGTCTTGACGGGGCTGAAGTTTGCATACACAAAATGCAAATTAATATCGTCAATTGAAACGAAAAACAATGTAAATTACAAGTTATTATTTTTTATCTCTCTTGAAAATTTTTTCAAAATGTAGATAAATAACTTGTCATTTATATTGGGTTACGTTTCAGTTGACGATATTTAGTTTGCATATTGTCTATGGAAACTTTTGTCCCGACAAGACCTTTGGCCCATTTTTCAACACTACAAGTTACAAATCTACAAGTAAAATACTTACAAAACAAAAACACTTACAAAATTTGTAGTTGTTTTGTGGGTTTACTTGTAGTTTTGAGAAATGGGTCCGTGGGATTATAACAAAATAACATAAAAAAAATTTCTTTGACTAGTAAAAAATGTGTTAAAACTTGTCCTCAGTGATTTAGAAAAACAAAACGAATTACTAATATTGTTTAAATATTTACATTTCTGCAATTCTTGCGTAAGCGATAAAGCTCTTGCATGATGCCCGCTTGGAAATCGTCCTTAATTTTCACTGGCAGGTCTTTCATCAAACATAGCACTGTCTTCATGAACACCTCATCTGTTTTCTCCTTCTCTAGCGGTGCTGCTAAGGTCCTTTCGATATTTTCTATAGTCTTACCAAATTTTTGACAGAGACTGTCCAGGGTAGGTTTAAACTTCTTTGGAGGGGTTGGAGACGGTATAAGAGGTTGCAGCAAACTGTCTTCAATTAATATGGATTGGTGAAAGACCGTTTCTGTGTCCTGTTCCTGAACGTTATCACGAGTTCTACAAAAATATGTGCGTTTTGAAAATAAGGAACAAGAAAAAATTTATATATGCATGTACATACCGGCGCGGTGCAAGAGAGCCCCTTAAAAAGAGCATAGGCTGCAGGAACCTCCATTCTTCTAGGTAGTACATCCCACTGCCTGATGGAGCTTCCATTCTTTTGAGCTCCTTACAGAAACGTTCGCGGAGTAATTTCCATTTGTGCTTGCATTCCGCTCCTTTTAATTCAGGTAAATGTGAAAAATTAATAAACAAACACTTGTAATGTATTGCATACATACCACTTTTGCTACAGATTTCCCCTATTTCCTTCCATGCCCTTTCCTTAACATTTTTGTTGAAGTAAAAAGGATCTCTTTTGTCATACAGGCACTTCTTTTTTTCCACATTTTCTATTAAGTTTAAAGTAAAACCTGATTCGTCGTCTTTTCCCATTGTAATTTATTTTAATTTTATGCAAACAATATGCAAACAGCTGACTCCGTACGGAATATGCGTTCAGTTTGGCACTTTGCTTAAGCAAATGACATCTGACGAAACTTGACGAAATGTTTCATTAAGCACATTATGGTTGGCCACATACATTTTATATGTATTCGCAGAGTTGCTTAAGCTGGCTTAAGCCAGCAAATGCACATTATGGTTGGGCCTTTAGTAATAATTTTTATGGGCGTGGCGCCGCCCACTTTTTCAAGTACAAAATTGTGTAGTCATTATAAAAGAAAGTGTTTAACCAATCTCAGATCAATCGGTTAACGGGAACGATCTAAAACTAAATATTACTTTTCATGAGCGTGGCGCATCCCACTTTTCTAATCACATTATTAATTTGTCATCAGCCATAGGGTGCTCCTGTGGCTGAGTGATAGCGATGCTTGCCTGTCAGTCCAGAGGTTGTGGGTTCGATTCCCGCAATAGAAAGGGGCTTACCAAATTTCAAATGAATTGGTCAACAGGAAGGGGCTGAATTTTTAATTATTTGATTTGAACCACACTCCACAAACACGGCAAGCCAAATAAAACGATTTAAAAATGAAGTCCCTAAAGTAGTGTCTGAAACAATCGATGGTACTATCGACACTATCGATAGTTTTCAATACTATTGATAGTTGACGATAGTTTTTGTTTTTTTTTAATTATTAGGTTCGATAGCGTATCTTTTGGGTAAACTTTGGTAAAATGAGGGTAACCAAGAATTAATCCCACTAAACACAAAATTACGGGAACAGCAAAAACAACTTTCAGTTGTAGGGAACGACAAAATTTACCAAAGCTTTTTGAAATATTAATTGCTATGTGCTTTTTTCGATGTTGCTGTTTATTTTGTTATATATGAGATTTAAAAAAGTGGGTAAGGTATTGAGGTTCAATATATTAAGATGAAAATTCCCGGGAATTCCCGCACTAATTTTCCGGGAATTGGGATTGCGGAATTCCCGGGAAATCGTGTGAAAAGCTGTAGTGACATGTCCAAAATTTTTATTTTTTTCCGCTCTCCGGTCAAAAAATATGAAGTGCACAAAAATCTATTGAAGTCTAAAACCAGTCCGTTTGCATTTAGGAGATCAAAATGTATGCGTCAAAAAACTGCTAACGGCCAATCGTCGGCTAAGAACTTATATGAAGAAAATGTTTCTGATTTTACTACCAGAAAAAAGTATTGAACTTAATTGGTAAAAACTTTTAGTGTAAGACTTATGGGTAAGTTAAGCTGTATGGCTATTTAGGGTATTTTTGGGTCGGTCTATACTTTAGAAACTTATTTTTTGCTCACTTTGAATTTCGGGGAAAAATAATATTTGCACATATGTGGATGTCGTCTAATGTAAATATATGTATAAATTTTTATTTTTTTATAACTCTTATTAATAAATTTACTCAGTTCGTAAGAAATATATTTCTTTTACAAATATACCAAGTACAACATATGTATGTATGTATAGTAGGGTATAACTTTTTGCAATTTTTGCGAATATCAAATTCTTCATCGCATAGCCGTATAGACCATGAAAAAATATTAAGAAATGATGTAGTACCTTTTCGCGATCGTTGAGAAAGTTTCCGGACCAAACGCGATGAAGTTTTGATTTAAATTTTTCTCCCAAGTATACAAAATTAACATTTAATAACAAAATGTTCAGTATTTTCTAATAATTTCATGCATATAACAAGATCTTATCATTTGTACGGAAGAAGGGTGAAAAAAATTGCGATATTATGACTCTATTTCACGTTTTTTTAATAAACAAAATTTTAATGTCAAATGATAGATGTTGTTATAGATGAGTTGTTTGGCGGATATTATATGAAACAGTGATAATTTTCAGAAAAAAATACCTTTACAGGTAAAAGTTTTATTTAATTTTCTTTTGGACTTTTCGGACTAATTTTATTTTTTACTTTTGGTACACACCAATGTACTAAAAAAATCTACTTAATTTTTTAGTAAATATGAGTTGAATCAAGGGAGGTGTCGAAATTTTTATTACAAGTGTTTTAATTATTGTTGTTTGTATTATATCGGGATTTTTTTCTTTATTCGTTATTTAAAATGAAATTTAAAAAAAGTTCAACAGCTATTAAAAAAATTCCACTGCCATCACTGAGCGTGTTGGTATTGGTCTCATTTGAAAGCGACACATCTCATGACGTCAGGAACGTGTTGGTCAACCTTGAAAACGCGCGTAGGTCGTCCCTACCTCTTGTTTTGTGTAGTTGGTTTTTACTGTTTTCTACCTAGCGCGCTGTTTCCATGAGTTTGATATCAATTTTGCCCGCGCTTTTTCGAATCCAGGTTTATTTTCTGAAATTATTAATTGTGAATTATAATAAATACTCATTTATAATTCTTTTAAATCGTGAATATCACTCTGTTAGTACGAAAACTTTTTCACATAACCGTATTATGTTATTCGCGAAAATAATTTAAAAATAATAACATTCTTACTGGCTGTTTTAGGATGAAATGGTGGACGAATTCGAAGAAGTAGATTTACTTTATCGCTTCCCTGATGACGAGGATGATGACGATCACTTCTCAGAATTATCGGATAGTGACTCCGAAGATGATACCGATAATATGTACCTTGATTTACGCGAAGAAAAGGTAGTGGCTGGACTGTATGGTTCAAAAATACCTCCGTGTTGTTAAAATCAATGCAATGAAGTGATCCCTAAGAAGATGGCTGTGGATTTTCGTACGTCTGTCATGAATTTAGATAAGGAATGCCAAGATTTAATTATTCTCGCACATCTGGCAGCTCACCGTGACAATGCAATGCTCAGGTCAAAAGTTGGTGATTGATCGCGAGCTATGAAGAAACGGGACAATCAGATATATTATTTTCGAAGTTTGCCGATATGCCGTGATATGTACTTGTTCCTGTATACAATGGGAATGAAACGCTACAAAAATCGAATCGAACATTACGAATAAAATGGTGTTTATCCACGCGAACATGGCATGACGAATAAAATTAATCGTACAGATGCTTTAACTACTTTGGAAAAAAAGAAATTGTTTCATTTATCTGCTGTTTTGCTGAAACTGTTGCTATCACTTTACCTGGACGTCAACCAAATCATCGTGATTATCGTTTATTGAAACTTCCAACTACGGAAAGTAAGACTTCTGTTTACACTAGATACACCAACAGCGTCGAACCGGATGGTAAAATCGTAAAACTTCGCACTTTCCAAACGCTGTGGAAGAAATATTGTCCCTACTTCGTCACTATGAAGCCGGCATACGATTTGTGCGAATTGTGTCTAAATCATGCAAAAGATGCTGTTAATACAGTAAACGTTACTGAAGTTGAAAAAGAAGCAGCATTGAAGGTGTATTCTGATCATTTGCAATCTGCCAGCACTCAGCGAGAGTACTATAACGACTTGAGAACATTAGTCAAGCCTGATCCAAATGCCATGTATCCAGGTATTCCAGAGGAGGATTATCTAGTAATATCTATGGATTACGCTCAAAATGTTAGCTTTCCGTCGGGTCCACAGCAAATAGGAACTACATACTTTAAATCAGGTCGCAAAACAGCAATTTTTGGAATTACAAACGAACGTCAAAATGTTCAACACATCTTCTGTATTGACGAAAGCGATTCCATTGGAAAAGGTCCGAATTCAGTAATATCAATGCTTGATTACTAGTGATATTCGCTGATAACTGTGTTTCACAAAATAAAAATAATGCGATTATACGATATTTACAACATCTTGTCGATACTTCCAGAAGTGAGTCAGTTGAATTGAACTTTTTGTTAAGCGGACATACAAAGTTTTCACCTGATCGTTTATTCGAAGTTTTCAAATCAAAATATGCCCAAACTAATGTCGACTGCTTCATGGATGTAGTTGATTGTGTTAGCAAATCATCTCGTAATGGATTTAATGTTCCTGTACCTATTCGACTTCCAAACTAAAGTGAGCCTGTTGTTGAGTAGAGAAAATGGGACGAATACTTCTCCACTAAATATAAAACTTTAATTGGAATATCGAAGTACCATCACTTTGTATTTATTGCTCAGTCACCAGTGCAATGTAAACTGTTTGCGAATTCAGCCATCATAAATGAAAACATACATCTGAGTAACAATATCAGTTTCGATGACAAACCAATTATAATTCCGTCACCAGGGTTATCGATGAAGCGTCAATGGTACTTGTATAAAGAGATCCGGGGTTTATGTTTTCACGATTAAAAAAAAGATTCGGTTGCTCCTCTTCCTTTGGTCTCTGGAAATGGAAACGAAGAGGAAGATTCGGTGGAAGTGGACAATCCTCAAGAAGTGGAGGCAGCAGACGTTAAGAAGAAATCGAAAAAAATAAAGGACCGGTACCGTCAAGTTCTAAGGAACCAATTCGCAAGAACCGTCGATTGAAATGATTTTTCAATTTTTTTAAATTGTTCATAAGGAAAAAAAATAAATGAAAATAAATAAATGTTACCGTTAGGTCCCTTTCTATTTGCGCTTAGAATCGTCGAATTCAATTTCATAAAACGCGCATATCTCTGGGAGGGAACACTTTTGGGGCATGGGATCGGAAAATTGATTTTTTTACCCTTATGTCCCTTTCCCTATGCGCTGTCACATATATAATGTGTATGGAAATAAAAAAATAATTTTTTTTGAGGAGCTTTAGAAATTGCATTTGGTGCGTAAACTTTTTTGGACAAAATGGCCTAAAAATTATTTTTATTATCAATGCTAAATTGCCCATCGCGTGGTGGGATGAAGAAATTTTGTCCAAAAAAGTTATTACACTAATGTATAGCCAAATTGTGGTTTTAAGACTATCGAAAACTATCGATAGTTATGGAAACTATCGATAGTATTTGAAAAACTATCGCATGCTATCGACAGCGCAGACTATCGATAGTTTTATACCACTACCATAAAGTATGCTTCGAATTTTTATACGAATAGTAAACGCTAAAAACAAGATCAAAAATTTATAATAAACATTTCTATCAAACAACAACAATTGCAAATGAAATGAGAAATGAAAACAAAAAGAAACAAATACATACCTTCGTCTCGTGCCTTAATGATAATAAACAAAAACAAACTTATATGTATTAAACTTCGGGTTCTAAGCACAAACAAAGCAAAACAAAAAGAAATTTATAACTGTAACAGTCTCGATTATTTTTGTTACGAAACAAAATTTCTCCCTCGTAGTCCGCCATAAATAGAATAGCTATAAAAATATTGAATCAAGTACACAATTCTTCAATTAAGTACAAAAATTCTTATAAGAAGTATGACTAGTATATAAACTTTATACACAGTCGTACTGTGTTGTTGTTTGTTTGCTTTGATGATAGCCAAAATGGGGTTTGATGTGCTACCTCACCGCCAGAATCGGTCTATATATATATATATATATATATATATATATATATATATATATATATATATATATATATATATATATATATATATTATATATATATATATATATATATATATATATATATATATATATATATATATATATATATATATATATATATATATATATATATATATATATATATATATATATATATATATATATATATATATATATATATATATATATATATATATATATATATATATATATATATATATATATATTTATTTTTTTAACATTTGGGGGGAAGGGTACTCGCCACACAAATCAATTTTTAATTTCCCTGCATCTATTGGCGCAGCAGAGAATTTTTCAAGAGGGGCTAAAGCCCTCATTAATGCCTAAAGTTTGCTTATATTATATAATTACTCTAATATTTTGCATTTTTAG
>OY101452.1:10542415-10565114 GCA_956483635.1 Panzeria rudis | reverse complement strand
ATATATATATATATATATATATATATATATATATATATATATATATATATATATATATATATATATATATATATATATATATATATATATATATATATATATATATATATATATATATATATATATATATATATATATATATATATATATATATATATATATATATATATATATATATATATATATATATATATATATATATATATATATATATATACAGGGTGTTTTTTTTAGAGGTATAGAACTTCGAATTGAAATAAAACACAAGAAAATCGCTTTAATGTCCATCAATTTGGCTTTATTGGAAGGATAATTTTATGCCATTAATGTTTAAATATGATTTCGGGCATGTGGCCGCCGCGGCTGGCTCGAATAAAACCAATTCTACAGGTCCAATTTTCAACCACTTTTTCGAGTATATGGGGCCGTATGTTGGCAATAACGCCACGAATGTTGGCTTCCAAGTCCCCTAACGTTTCTGGTTTGTTGGCGTAGACGAGCGACTTCACATAACCCTAAAGAAAATAATCCAATGGTGTCAAATCACACGATGAAAATGAGCCTCATCACTGAACAAAATTTTGCGATGAAAATCAGCATCGAGATCAATCTCATTTTCGGCCCATACACCAAAATCACGACGCATTGCATGGTCTCGCGGCTTTAATTCTTGCACAAGCTTGTAAGGTCGCAAGCCAAGATCTTTGCGCAAAATCTTCCATAAAGTTGATGGACAAAGCTCCAACTGCTGTGCACGGTGGCGAATCGATTCATTCGGGTCCTCTTCAACACTTTGCTCTACAGCGGCAATTGTTTCTTCGGTGCGCACTGTTCGACGTCTCTGCGGATGCGTATTATCACATAGAGTAAACGTAGTGCGAAAACGCTCCATGGTTAACCGAATTAATTGCTCTGATGGACGATTATGTCGACCATAAAATGGACGGAGCTTGCGGTAAACTTCGCGAACTGAACCATTATATTCGAAATAAATTTGCACGATTTGCAAGCGTTGTTCTTTTGTCAACCTGTTCATGATGAAATGGCAAACCAAACTAAATATTAATCACTTGACAGCTGACAAAATGGCCGCCAGTTAAAAAAGTGATGCCAACTTAAAGTTCTATACCTCAATAAAAAACACCCAATATATATATATATATATATATATATATATATATATATATATATATATATATATATATATATATATATATATATATATATATATATATATATATATATATATATATATATATATATATATATATATATATATATATATATATATATATATATATATATGTATATATATATATATATATATATATATATATATATATATATATATATATATATATATATATATATATATATATATATATATATATATATATTTATATATATATATATATATATATATATATATATATATATATATATATATATATATATATATATATATATATATATATATATATATATATATATATATATATATATATATATATATATATATATATATATATATATACACTCAGAAAAAAAACACTTTAAACTCACTTTAAATTCAGTACAAGGGACTTTAAAATGGAAATTATTAATGTTAGCACTTTGAATATTAAAGTGAAAACTTTACATTTTAATATGCGCATTCTCGAATATAATTTAAACACTTTTGATTTTAAAGTTCACACTTTTAACCCAATTTAAAAATGTTTGTAGTTAAATTAAAAGTTTACACAATCTCAAATTAAAAGCGTTAGCTTTTATTTTAAGAGTGAACACTTTCAAATGCAATTTAAAAGTGTTCACTATAAACTTTAAAGGAAACATATTGTTTTAATTGTTTTTAATTCACATTTTTTTTATTCAAACATATTTAAATTTATTTTATATTTATGAAATAACTTATTTATAACACATTAATAAACTCATTAAATAAAATAATTTAATTTAAATTTAAAAAATAAATCATTATGTTATCATATCTTTTTTAATCTTGCATATGTCTTTCCATTGTTAATTTGATGTAAATTCATAGGAAGGCTTGTGAAATGTGAAATGTTAATCAGTTTTAGGCAATTTTGTCTTATACCAGTCTCGTAGGCTTAAAAATGTACATCAAATTTAATAATTTCAATAGGATAACATAGAACGTAAATAATTTCATTTTCGTAAATAAAAAGTTTGATTTTATAGATACAACAATTTATTTCATTCAGTAAGCTAAAAAATTATTTTGTTTATACTCGAACAATTATTTTGTTTATATAGTCGAAACATAAACCGATTGATAGTCAATATTTTCAAAGTTTAATATTAGAGGAAAATATTATTCTTTTGTTAAGTCTTTTGTAATAAGTGTTTCAGTGTTAAAAGCATGCGGAAACCCATTTTTATACTTTTGTAAAAAATTTTAAAAACAAAAAGAACTTTTCATAGCCGCTGTACAAGCAGGATTTAATCGAGATGTTATATTATTAAAATATATTTTTGCATCTTTATGTTTTGCCTCGAAACGCATCGCCCAGACAAACTTAAGGGGACCACATTTCTCAATTTCGCGAGGGTAGTGCACCAAAAAATTATCCTTAGGTTTCAGATCACCGTAAAGTAGAATATATAATTGATGATGTGTTTTAATTAAATTTTTCAACTTATCTAGATCGAAAGTGGAAAAACTAGAATCAAATAATAAATCTACTATTTCTATTAGCAACACCAATAGTTTCCAATGCCTCACATCCGGTGAAATTAAATCTGCTATCATAAGTGGAAGAAAATTTGTAAAGCACAAAACCTCACTAGCTGTTATTTTTAAGTTGTATGATTGAAGTCGGTCCATAAGAAGAGGCTGCGAAATATTTCCTATTTCAATATTTCCTATTTCAATATATCCAAACTGAAAAAAAATTGTCTGCTGTTAATAATGTCTAATGAAATAATTTTGTGATTTACTAAACCCAAGATTGTGTTGCAAATATCATATACGCAAATCGCTTCTAAAACATCATGCATAATGTCAAAGCAAATGTTATTTGTTACGTGAAAGCTTCTTAACTCATTAAAAATACAAACTGTTTTGACACCTGTGTCTAGAAATTTATTGTTAAATAAGTCATCTTCGTATTGAATCCGAATTCTTAGCAGTTGTTCGTTTTCTGAAACATCAATTTTAATTTTATCTTTAGTAGTTGTACATGCTCGACAGTAACGCTTGGCATTAAAAGATTGCACAAGACCCAAAATACTATTTATACCTAAATTATCTCCTACTACAAGGCTTAAAACGAAATGTACTTTGAAAGTCTGATCAAATGATTGAATTAATATCCCTTAAGCTCTTCAAGTAAATGGAAGAGGGACGTTCAGTTTCCACAAACATTTCAAATCTTTTGTAGATATAAAAGCAGCATTAAAAATAAAATAAAGTTTTGAGAGCAGTGTTCGAAAATAAACCGAACGTTATTTTGTGTACTGTATACACAAGCAGAAACGATATCTATTTTTTTAGTGTTTGTGTATATTTACACAACCCGAACACAACACATAACGATTTTTTAATGCAAGTAACAAACATTATGTAGCGTTTTGTTTTTTGTCAAAAAAAGACAGTACAATTGTAGTGTTTGCGTACTACATACATTATATTTTAGAGTTTTATAGTGTTCTTTTTTCATCATATACAACTACGCACTCAAGTATACATGCACGAGAGCCAATTGAATACTAATGCTAAACACACAAAATATACATTAAGAATAATGTTCTGTGCCGAACACAACGAAGTTTACTGTTTTTCAACGAAAAACAGAACACTATTAAATGTTCTTATCTTTATATTGAGTTTGATAAAAACAGTATTTTTGTTGGGTACAAGATCACTAACAGAAATACCATACTTCTTTTTTAATGTATTTCCTACACAACCACTATTTGCGTTTGTGTATTACAATATTCTACCGTTTCTTGGAAAATTCCGGTTTTTGCATACTCTAGTAATAGCTCTTTTTATACAAACAATTTTAGTGAATTTTTTTCGGCGCTCTCTTTTGATTCCAGAGTTACGAGGCTTAAAACTTTTATTTTGAACTGGCCATAACTCCTACAATTCTGCAACGATAAACGATATGTATATCATTTTAAAGTGCTCTAAGCTACTTTTCTACTGGTATATACATTTTTTAACTCCATTAACCCATTGTGAACCAAATGCAATTTAAAAAAATGAACCCGACTTTTTACGTAAAAACACTGTTATCTCAAAAACTTACCGATATAATGATACCTAACCATGTATATAAATTTATAGAGAACTTTCAAAGCTTCAATTTGGTGTTTACTTGAAATCATTCAAAAATTAGTAAAATATATATTTTTCGAGGCAATCTCCATATGTGCATTGGTATGTATATGAAAAGTGGTGTTTACATTAGAGATGCTAAAATTTATAACAAGTTTTTGCTAGGCAAAAAATCTTTTCTCAGCGACGCCACTATTCGACGTACATAAAGGAGAAAATCCTTAAGCCCAGCCAAAGGCCGGTTAGTCAGAAAATCTTTACTGAGCGAAACCACCATTCGACATACATAATGAAAAAAAAGAATGTGAGTCCGATCACAGGGGAGATGTGTAAACATCTAGTAATGAAACATTTCACCTTCTACCGAAACATTCTTCTCATCATTCACCCGTTTCAACTTCGGCGAACCGGGCTTCATCCGCTTCTTTTTCACCCTCACAGATTCGGTAAAACCGAAAAACCGGTTTTTTTCAAAAACCCCGGGTTCAAAAACCGAAAAACTGGACACAAAATCCCCTAAATCCCAGAAGTTCCCGGCAAAAATAAAAAAAGGCAACGCCGAAATACTCACTCAATTCAAAAACACGGCAACACAGCACCAACCAACAAACGTACGACCTTACTGCAGGAATTTGACCTTGAGACTCCCTTTGCCAGTGTTAGTGTATTTCTATGCAGCTGTTAAGTTTCTCTGTACTTCTTGTTGTCCCCTGCAGCTATATCTAGAACTAGTTACGTTTTGGGACAGTCATTTACTAGTTGTAACGTTACTACACAGAAAAAACTAATTTTTCACTTCAAATACCAAATTCCCTGAATCAAATATAAATTTGTTTAATTTAGGTCCTATAAAGAAATTTGTAAATTCAAATGAAAAATTTTTAATAATTTGTTTGAAAAAAAATTCTGATTTTTTCAATAAACAAATTGTTTCAATCAAGAATGTTTTAGAGAAATATAAAAAATAAATCAAAGAATTTCATAATTTTATCAGGTTGCCAACATTGGCGGTAGGTAAATGAAATGAAATAATAAGTCAAGCAAAATTATTTATCAAACTAAATAGAGACAATAATAAAGATTTAAAATCAGTTTCAAAAACATGTTTGTTTAAAAAAAAGCTATAATAATTTTTTCTGTGTAGTCAACAAAGGACTGTCATCTTACTAGTTGTAATGAGGCTAATAACGATACTAGTCAAACAACAACGTTTTGGAACAGTCATACAACTAGTTGTAATGATACTAGTAATTTAAATTATTTTTTAAAAATTTACACATTTTCAGGTGTAAGTACATAAAACAAAATTTTACCTCTAAATATAATAAGTAGAAAGTGTCTCAGTGGATAGAGTACATGCCTTGAAATATGAGAGCTGTGTGCTCATACCCCGGTTGAGCCAAATGTTTTTTAATATTTAAAAAACTATAAATAAAGAAACTAGTAAGCGCACTAGTCTATAATAACTAGTATTTCAACTAGCATATAACTATGTACAAATTAACTAGTTGGGCTACTATGACAACCTAATGTTAAAATCGATAGTTCGATCTATGGAAAAAGGGCAACTAGGAAAACTTTTCACATTTGTATGTTTTTACACTGCAATGCGAAAGCATGTCTTTCGTTTCGAATTACAGAGTAACCCCGCAGATTTAAGTAATACATCAAACGAATGCTTGGAAGTTTCTCTGCAAAATTATGTACATGCTTAAATACCGATATATTGTTAATTTTCGAGATAACGGTGTGCTTACGTAAAACTTCGGGCTAAAAATTTGTAAAACAGTATTTGGTTCAGAACGGATATCAAAGGTATTTTAGAGCACTTTAAAATGATATACATATCGTTTATATCCGCGCAGAATTGTAGGAGTTATAAATGTTCAAAATAAAAGTTTTGAGCCATGTAACTCCGGAACCAAAAGAGAGCGCCGAAAAATTCACAAATATTGCTTGTCTAAAAAGTGATATTATCTCACGATTTTTTTTTTAATTTTCAACAGCGCACAGTGGGGCCTTTTGACTTTTTTCATTGCAAAAATCATAAGTTTTAAAGTAATAAAGATATTTAAAAATTTTAAAAAGCATTTGAAAGAAGACTCCTCAAGCTTCAATATGCATGATTTTCACGGTCATAATAAAGATGTTTTAAAAATGTATAAAGCATTTCAAAGATAACCGGTTTCGCTAAAAAATAAGTAACCTGCATGTCCATATGATCACAGGGTACTACGCACAGTGGCTTTCTCATCGCAAAAACCATAATTTTTTAAGTTACCGAGATATATCCAATAGTTAAAAATCACTTCTATTTTAAATCCTTTAGTTTCAAAATAAGTGCTCCCGCATTTTGATAGGCATTGGGCACGGTAATAACTTTTGACCTCTTTTGTCGCAAAATTCATATCTTTTGAAGTAATGATCTTTTTAAAATTTAAAAAACATTTCAAACACAACTTTTGGTGCATCAAATGCTATTCTCATAAGGAAGTCCAGAAAAAAGTACCACTGTAATTTAACATGTTAGAGTAATATAATATTTTTTTATTTTTACTGTAAACACACATTTTTGAAATATTTTTAATATTAATGCTATATAATATATAACACAGTGCAACACGAAAAACAATAACCCTATACGGACACCACTAAATGATAAAAGACCACAAAGAAAATAAGACCCGTGTGTCCCAGTTTTGCCCAAAGTCATGCAGCCATTGTGCATGTTTTATTTCATTTTTGTAAATGGAATTTAGTTTTTCCAATTTTTTATGCAAAACATGTCAAAACAAAGTAAGAAACACCTGTATTGAAATTATCAAGTGATGATCTTATTATTTATAAAGAATTTTGTTCTCTAATTTCATAACAACAAAAACATTTAATGCAGGCCCTACCTGCTTAAAAGGGTGATTTTCAGTAAAATACGCACAAAAAATTCTAACAGTGTTATTATTGCGTAGATATATTTTATTGGGGTGTGATTTTGTTTATTACAAATTAAGCTATTGAGCATTTTTTACAAGAACAAAAAAATCAAAACTTAAATGTTTTATTGCTGTTTTGTGTACGTATGAATTTAACATTATTAGTCTTAGAAGTAAGTATTTTTTATTTGATTTTCTTTTGTTACAATTTTTGTAAAAATAATTATTTTAAAATTCTAGGAAACTAATTCTTAGATTAAAAAAATTAAATAAAACATGCACACTTGCTGCACGACTTTGGGCAAAAATGTGGAACAAGGTTTTTTTTTTGGTCTTTTATCATTTAGTGGTGTCCGTATATGATTATTTTTCTATGAATTAAAGAATTACACACAGTGTAATATATAATGATATTAATTTATTTACTATATTTTTTTCAAACTAGTATAATTTTTTTTATTAGTTAGTTTTCTTTAAAATAGTAATTAACATTGGGAGCGATTTCTAATAGACTTAACATATCAGAGCTATAATTACGTTCTTGTATATCATTTAGAGATCTTACATGTCTTCGTGATGAAATTAGTGGATCTGATGAGGCAGCCAACATATTGAAAAGGTCCTCATTTTGTCTTAGCCGTGAAATTTTGCAAGTATTTGTGTATCTGAAGTGTTTGTAATCTTTGTTTTTGCATTCTTGGGCTTCTTCAAATAACTCTGCAATTGGTAGGCATTGATATTCAATTAAATATTTACCATGAGCCAAAATCTTATGGACCGTAGGAGTAAGTTTCTTTTCAGGGTACATTTGAACCAAAAGTTGAGCAGTTTTTGAGGCATATTCATGAAACTTTGGGCCATTTATCATTTTTCGAGAGCTTATAACGTTTAGGATAACTGCAAACCTTTTTATAATATGATTGTCGACCCGAGGAATTCTCGCTGTTACCTCATCATTTTCAAAAAATGCTCTGGACATATTTCCATCGTTCGTATTGCCGTGCCCCTGCTTTGGGCAGTCTATTGTCAGCCTAAGGTTCTAAAGAAATTCATTTTGTATAATTTTTTTTCGAGCAGATAGTTTTTCTTTTGGTGTTGAGTTCTTATCAAAACATTCTCCATCTCGCGGAATTGTATACGCTAGTTTTAAAATAAACTCCATGCAGTTAATTCTAGCATGTAATGGAGAAATTCCATATTCATAGTTGTGCTCATCACTTGAATCATCAAGATTTTGAAAGTCTTTCTGTGTCTTTTTGCAAATCGCACACTTCAAAGTTGACGAAGTATCTGTTATTACATTTAAGACTTTGCCATCAATCATTGTAAGACAAAATTCATAATCAATGTAAACTGTTTTTCCATTCTCCATTTCAAGCATTAAAGGGTTTAGTTCAGAAATTAGCTTTTTTATATCGTTTACTGTTGATTTGATTATTTCTGAAGACTCCTTGGTGTATTTAAAAAACATCGGACGGCAAAAATGAACTGATGATGGGCGGGGATTTTTCCAATGCTCAGAGATTTCATTTCTTATTCTTAAAGGAACTACAGAAGCCATAAACATATTTGCATCTGTAATAGTTGTGTCATTTGTCGATATTGTTTGTTTGTAGGCACTTTGGCCGGATGATCCATCACATCCCCACTTATTTACCAATGTAAGCCTATCTGGCAGTAATACTGCTTCATTTTCAGGCAAACTTTGAATAAGGTGTTTGGCTGTATGATCCATTAAGTCTTGCAGTTTAACCTCTGCCGATATTTCAGTAACCTTTACATTAGATGGCACTGCTTCTTTTTTGGCAGATGTAACCTTTTTGTATTCAGGAAGAATATTGACATTATGATTCTTTAAAGAGCTTCGTAAAATAGAATACTTTTCCTTTGACAATCCCAAGCCCATAAATAACGCTAAGGCTTCTTCTATGCTATACTTTCTGGGTAAAGCATTTGGAGGAGTTGGAATACTCTCTTTAATTCTCTGCAGTCGATTTGGGCTTGCAAGCTCCACAGCTTTTGTAATGTCTGGCCTTAATTTGTCTTTATCTTTAACATACTTAAGACATAATGCTTCTGAAAGATTCGATTTACATATATCGTTAGTGACATTTTGAAGTTTACGTTTTCTTGTGTACTCCGAACATTCGTTTATAGTTTTTGCAGGTCTTCCTCTTTTGCTGTCAGAAGATGTATGCGGTTCTTCTATGTTTTCAAAAGTTGTTACTCCATTCAGCCAGTCTGAGCTCTTTTCCATAAAGGTTTTTGTCGTTCGTTTTGAGGCAAGCCATTTTTTATTACTTTTCAAGTAAATGAAGTGAATTGTGGTTTTCACATCCTGATAAATTGTGTAATTTTTGCACAATAGCCATTCTAAACTCATTTTCATTATGTGAGTTTCGGAATAACTCGAACAATTCCGAATTTTGAAATGACATTATAGCACATTGACTCTATCAAATTGTATAACTTAATGATCACTGCTTTTACAAAGTAAAAACTTAACTGGTTTGATTACACAATTGCGGCTTAATTTATACCCAAAAATAAAAAAATTTTTAATCTACCTGCTTTGTAAAACAGAAATCCATGCCTCAACTACCTGTAGTGTAAAACTGCATTTTCTATTTTACTCAGTATAAAAAAAGTTTAAAACTACCTGCCTATTTTTATAACAACGTTGCCGTTTTGGTTAAGTTTAATCAAAATTGGTTACTTTTTTCCATCTGTAGAATAAAACACAAAAATTAAACTACATACATACATACATATGTAAGTACCTGAAAATTTTGGTTATTTTTTTTTATTTGTTAGTTTTTCCAACATTCTTGGTTATAAAATATATTGGTCATAGAAACGTTGAATGCGATTTTAAATTTAAATAAACAAATTGTTATAGTTATGCATACCTGATTCATACGGGACTCGCCCGATGGTTTTTTACCATGAATTTTCTAGAGTTTATTGTCGAACGGTACACAAAGCAAAATAAAAGAAAATTTAAGAAAAATGCAGGGGAAAAAGTCATCGTGTCAATCTCGTATGAACGAGAGAAATTAAAATATGTAACAAATACGTGCTGCAGTGAAAACAGAATTATTGCCGTTTTCACTATGAGATTGTAACAGTTTTCCTCTTATATCAAGCAAAACGGCAACTTTTGGTGGCAAAGTTTAGTTAAATTATTTAAAGCATTGTGTAGCGAATATGTTCCGAAAATTTGACCGAGACCATTTTTAGATATGCTCCATTTTATTTGTAAAAATTACCTAAATATAGGGTGCCTGAAAAGCGGCAACTGCCGAAAAAGTAGGGCATTTGATGCTCATTTTTTTGCTTATTTCAATAAAAAATAAACGTACCTTTAAAACGATTCCAAAAAAGTAATGATCTTAAGTCAAGGTTTCTAGCATTTCAATTTTAAAATGTTATTTTTTTTTCAAAATCACCTTTTTGGGGCTTCTTAAAAAACTGCCAACTTTAAGCAGCTCCACCAGCTATAATTTTCAACTAATTAAGAAAAACGTTTTTGAACTGGCATCAGTAAGATGTTCTTTGTACGATGTAATAATTCATTTTACAAAATTTTGTCATCAAATTTTGTATTTTTGCCACGGTATTTGGGAAAAGGCGCCACAGTGCAGCGTTAGTATTCCTCACTTGTTCCGAAGAAATTACTAACCTGTCAAGAATAAGAGAATGACTTAAGTCGCGAAAATACGCAAGAAATTGATAACATCCCGGAAATTCCAATGTCCGGTGCCGAATCAGGCAACATAGTTAACATATAATATGAGAGCTGAGCTGAAATATAAATTCTATATGCTATCAAATTTGTTATTTGCTGAAAAGCTTTAGTACGCTTTTCAACAAATAACATATCTGTCAGAATACGTAGTAAATTTGTTAAAACGTAAAAATATGGTATCTACACGATATGCTGAAATCGTGACCATACGTTTGTTGACAATGTTAAAAAATGGCCGCCATATGTGGTTAAACACACTTATAAATAGTACTGTTTATGGGCGTGGCGCAGCCCTATTTTATTAGTTCAAAATTGTGTAGTCATCAGAAGTAAAGGTGTTTACCAAATTTTGGATCAACCGGTAAGCTTGAATTAACGAAATCTAAAGGCCCAACCATAATGTGCATTAGCTAGCTTAAGCAACTGTCAAAAATTAACGAAAAGCCTATCAAATGCATAAGTAAATTAACAACTACTTTTAGATGACCATAATGTACTTATGTGAACTTAACAGCTAAATACACATTGTTGCACATATATGTAAGCTTTGTATTTTTTTGTTAGTAATTCATCTTTAAAAGTACCAAATATTACAGCAGTGTTTATTATTGAATTGTAAACAATCATTTCATACTAATGAAAATATGTATTAAAGTTTTATTATTCTGGTGATTTTTGTGAATTGAAATAAAAATGGACAATAAATTAAAACAGCTAAAAGTAATGCAGCATGCACTGGAAGCGTGTTTGTATTAAAATCAATTGCTGAAATAAAAGAGAGAAAAAAGCGGTCCTGTTAGAGAAGTTAGAGAAGTTAATCGAGACAGGAGGAAAAATGGATTTTTCGTCTCGACCTTTTTAAGACTGAAAGAGGTAGATCATCAACAATTTTTCATTTATACGAGAATGACACCTCAAGTATATGAAATTTTGTTGAATCTTATCAAGCCGTTCCTTCAAAAAGAATCATTAAGAGAACCTGTACAACCGGAATGTCGATTGGCGCTAACATTGCTGTAAGTATGTTTATTTTAATGCAATTTAATAAATATTCACAAGTTTTTTTTGTTTCGTTTTGAAAAAGATACTTAACACAGGGAACTTCATTCCAATCGCTCGCTTGGTCCTTTAAGTTAGGTAAAGAAACTGTGCGGTGCACTATTCTGGAGACAACAGAGATTATTTGGAGCAAATTAGGAAGTCTTTATTTGCCTGAGCCTACCGAAAAAGATTATAAGGAAATTGCTCAAGATTATTGGGAAATGTGGGATATGCCCAACTGTATCGGCTCTATCGATGGCAAACATATTGCCATCAAATGTCCTCCAAACACCGGAAGTCAATTCTTCTGCTACAAGAAATTTTTTTTCAATTGTTTTATTAGCAGCATGTGATGCACGCTATCGTTTCACACACATAGATATTGGTGCCTATGGAGGTCAGAGTGATGGAGGTGAGGACCTTTCGTAAAATTGTTTTATTAATATTTTTGATTGTAATTTATTTGTTGTGCGTTAAGATACATATCGTCACCTAAAATGCAAAATAACGTAACTTTACTTTTCATAAGTTTGCAGGTGAAGCAAAAAACTTTGTAAAATGGAGATATTTGCGTAGATCTATATACGTTATATAACGTTGCTTTTGACATTTCCAAAATTCATAATCGCAATTTTTTGTAGGCCATTAAACACAAAAAAGATTTTTAAAATTAACGATTTTCGGCCATTGCTGAATGTACGGTACATGTCCAAAATACATAATATTTGGCGCTAAGCAATTTGTTAATGGATTGCCTTTTGCGATATATAATGAAAAAGTGAATGTGTTAAACAATCAATTTCAAAAAATTTTAAATTTTCAGCCTTTTCCGACTTCAAAAATGCAGATATTAGAAAATGGTTTTCTTTAATTTTACTTAGAATTTTGTCAGAAATCGAATGCTGGCTTTTATCAAATGCTGGCTTTTATCGAATGCTGGCTTTAATCAACGCACTTTATATTTTTTAATTCAATATTTTAAATAATATTTAAAAAAGTTACAAGCCTCAGAATTTTTTTGAGTCCCAGGTAGTCAACTTTGGCCCACTGTAACTCCTCTCGTGCTTTAGCCAGAAGGCCACCAAGACACGCGTTGTAAAGTCCGACTCCTCTAAAGATATTCGAAATTTTATATACATAAATCTAATCAGTAGTTTCGTAGTTCCAGATTTATTACCATTTATTTTGCAAAAGTCCCCACTGTGCGTTGTTACTTAACATAAAGGAATTTAAATTGTATTCTGATCAGAATAAATTAAAAATATTTATAACTTTCTTTACTTAATATAGGAATTTTCCAATTAAGCCGATTTGGAAAGAGGCTACTCACTAATAAACTTCCAATTCCTCCACCGAAAATGTTACCAAATAGCCACATAAAACTTCCGCATTTCTTTGTTGGTGATGCTGCCTTCCCCTTAGGTACAAACTTGATGCGGCCTTATCCTGGGGAGATGTTGCCAAATAATAAAGACATGTTTAACAAAAGGCTGTCAAGAGCTCGCCGTACAATTGAAAATGCGTTTGGGATATTAGTGTGTCGCTGGCGTGTTCTATTAACTACTTTACACTTGTTTCCGGAAAATGCAGAGAAAATTGTGTTGTCGTATGTCACTTTGCACAACTTTATAATGCTAAACAACATTAATGCGTTATCGTACATTCCGAGCAACTACATTGATTGGGAAGATTCTAATGGTGACATGCAAGGCGGATTATGGCGAAGTGAAGTTGGAAGTAATATTCCATCGATTTCACCATCTGCAAATTCCCACCATTATGGATGTAGAACTTCTAAAGAGATTAGGAGTAATTTATGTAATTTCTTTTCGACTACTTGAAGAAACTACCCAATTTCTTTGTTATATATCGTCATACATACTTCTAAAATTCAAAAATTCATTATTTTTAACAATTTCAGTGGTGCACAGAAAAAAGAAAATATTTAACAATGGGAATTTTCGAAAATATCATGAAACTCATTAAAACCTGTAGTTGATTCAAATATAAAGTTTGTTGAAAGTAAAATTTTCTAAAAAATCATTAAGGAAAAATAAAAATATTTTCAAAAATTTTTTTTATCTAATATAGAAAAAATCTTTATCACAGAAAATTCAAAAACTTTTTTATTGAATCAACACATTTCCATAGAACAACATATAAAAATCTTCATCACAGGAAATTCAACAATTTTCTTCTGTGTGATAAAAACTTAATGAAAATCAAGCTACTGTAATTATAAGAACGATTTTTCCTGGGTAGTATCATTAATAAAGTATGAATTAATAATACTATCCTAAAAAAAGTTGTGTTATCACAATAGCAGGGATTTCAATTAGTTTTTTATTTCCTGACATTTTTTAAAAATGGAAATAGCCCCTTTTGTATTTTATATGACGATATGTAGATAAAACTTTATTAAGTTACTTAATTATACTAAAAATTTATATATTTTATATTGAAATGAATAATAAAAAAATTTAATTTTTTATTAAATAGTAATTCATATTTTTATTTTATAAAAAAGGAACATTTTAAGGATATATTTTTATAATAAAAACATAACTAATTTTTCTTTGCTAAAAAATAATATATTTCAGTTCATGGAATGTTTAAACAAAAAATCATAAATGGTTTTTATTCGTTATTAATTTTATTTTGGGATATAAGAATTTAAAATTAAAAGTGGTATTTTTACATTAAATATTAAATGGTAATGTGTTCAAATAAAATAAAAGCGACAATTTACAGCCTGCTCAACGGTGTCGAATAATTCATCTTTTCGTACAACTACATTTAAAACAAACACAATATTTTAGAACCAGTTTTTTTAGATTATGATTGTACGTAAAGAAGAATTCTTTCTTCATCATTGAAAATCCATTTAATCTTTTTTCTTTAATTCTTGTAACTAAAAATTCAATTAATACAGAATAAAAACAATTTCTTTTTCCGTTTGAGATCTTATTAAAAAATGGAATAGCATCTTATCTTAAAAAGGCAACAGTATCACAAATTATTTTTTACTAATAATTAAACAAAGAATCCGACAAAATAAAAATTGTCTTCAGTGACATAAACAAAACGTTGAGCCAATTCAAAGAGAATAGCATATTGTTTATTTAAATAAATAAAAAACTGTCTTCAGTGACTACTTAGAAAACTAAAGTTCAAACAAAACTAAAAAAATTACTTCATTGACTAATAACGTCGGTTACGTACGGGAACCGACCTATTATACATACGTACATACATATCGTCACATAAAATGCAAAAAGGCCTATCTACATTTTTAAAAAGGTTTCAGGAGAGATAAAAAACTTAATAAAAAGCAAACTATTGTGATTATAAAAACGATTTTTTCTAGGTAGTATCCTTTATAAGGTCTGAATTAATGATGCTATGCTGAAAAAATAATCATAATAGTTTGCTTTTTATAGAGTTTTTTCTTTCTGAAAATTTTTTCAAAATGTAGATACGCCCTTTTGCATTTTATATGACGATATATTAAATGTAGACAAGCGCAAAATGTCGCAAATTGTCTTCATTGACTGAGAACCACGTCTTGACGGGGCTGAAGTTTGCATACACAAAATGCAAATTAATATCGTCAACTGAACGAAAAACAATGTAAATTACAAGTTATTATTTTTTATCTCTCTTGAAAATTTTTTCAAAATGTAGATAAATAACTTGTCATTTATATTGGGTTACGTTTCAGTTGACGATATTTAGTTTGCATATTGTCTATGGAAACTTTTGTCCCGACAAGACCTTTGGCCCATTTTTCAAAACTACAAGTTACAAATCTAGAAGTAAAATACTTACAAAACAAAAACACTTACAAAATTTGTAGTTGTTTTGTGGGCTTACTTGTGGTTTTGAGAAATGGGTCCGTGGGATTATAACAAAATAACATTAAAAAAATTTCTTTGACTAGTAAAAAATGTGTTAAAACTTGTCCTCAGTGATTTAGAAAAACAAAACGAATTACTAATATTGTTTAAATATTTACATTTCTGCAATTCTTGCGTAAGCGATAAAGCTCTTGCATGATGCCCGCTTAATGTTCACTGGCAGGTCTTTCATCAAACATAGCACTGTCTTCATGAACATCTCATCTGTTTTCTCCTTCTCTAGCGGTGCTGCCAAGGTCCTTTCGATATTTTCTATAGTCTCACCAAATTTTTGACAGAGACTGTCCAGAGTAGGTTTAAACTTCTTTGGAGGGGTTGGAGACGGTATAAAAGGTTGCAGCAAACTGTCTTCAATTAATATGGATTGGTGAAAGACCGTTTCTGTGTCCTGTTCCTGAACGTTATCACGAGTTCTACAAAAATATGTGCGTTTTGAAAATAAGGAACAAGAAAAAATTTATATATGCATGTACATACCGGCGCGGTGCAAGAGAGCCCTTTAAAAAGAGCATAGGCTGCAGGAACCTCCATTCTTCTAGGTAGTACATGCCACTGCCTGATGGAGCTTCCATTCTTTTGAGCTCCTTACAGAAACGTTCGCGGAGTAATTTCCATTTGTGCTTGCATTCCGCTCCTTTTAATTCAGGTAAATCTGAAAAATTAATAAACAAACACTTGTAATGTATTGCATACATACCACTTTTGCTACAGATTTCCCCTATTTCCTTCCATGCCCTTTCCTTAACATTTCTTTTTTTCCACATTTTCTATTAAGTTTAAAGTAAACTGACGAAACTTGACGAAATGTTTCATTAAGCATATTATGGTTGGCCACATACATTTTATATGTATTCGCAGAGTTGCTTAAGCTGGCTTAAGCCAGCAAATGCACATTATGGTTGGGCTTTTAGTAATAATTTTTATGGGCGTGGCGCCGCCCACTTTTTCAAGTACAAAATTGTGTAGTCATTATAAAGAAAAGTGTTTAACCAATCTCAGATCAATCGGTTAACGGGAACGATCTAAAACTAAATATTACTTTTCATGAGCATGGCGCATCCCACTTTTCTAATCACATTATTAATTTGTCATCAGCCATAGGGTGCTCCTGTGGCTGAGTGATAGCGATGCTTGCCTGTCAGTCCAGAGGTTGTGGGTTCGATTCCCGCAATAGAAAGGGGCTTACCAAATTTCAAATGAATTGGTCAACAGGTAGGGGCTGAATTTTTAATTATTTGATTTGAACCACACTCCGCAAACACGGCAAGCCAAATAAAACGATTTAAAAATGAAGTCCCTAAAGTAGTGGTCTGAAACAATCGATGGTACTATCGACACTATCGATAGTTTTCAATACTATTGATAGTTGACGATAGTTTTTGTTTTTTTTTTAATTATTAGGTTCGATAGCGTATCTTTTGGGTAAACTTTGGTAAAATGAGGGTAACCAAGAATTAATCCCACTAAACACAAAATTACGGGAACAGCAAAAACAACTTTCAGTTCTAGGGAACGACAAAATTTAGCAAAGCTTTTTGAAATATTAATTGCTATGTGCTTTTTTCGATGTTGCTGTTTATTTTGTTATATATGAGATTTAAAAAAGTGGGTTAGGTATTGAGGTTCAATATATTAAGATGAAAATTCCCGCACTAATTTTCCGGGAATTGGGAATGCGGAATTCCCGGGAAATCGTGTGAAAAGCTGTAGTGACATGTCCAAAATTTTTATTTTTTTCCGCTCTCCGGTCAAAAAATATGAAGTGCACAAAAAATCTATTGAAGTCTAAAACCAGTCCGTTTGCATTTAGGAGATCAAAATGTATGCGTCAAAAAACTGCTAACGGCCAATCGTCGGCTAAAAACTTATATGAAGAAAATGTTTCTGATTTTACTACCAGAAAAAAGTATTCAACTTAATTGGTAAAAACTTTTAGTTTAAGACTTATAGGTAAGTTAAGCTGTATGGCTATTTAGGGTATTTTTGGGTCGGTCTATACTTTAGAAACTTATTTTATTTTTTTATAACTCTTATTAATAAATTTACTGAGTTCGTAAGAAATATATTTCTTTTACAAATATACCAAGTACAACATATGTATGTATGTATAGTAGGGTATAACTTTTTGCAATTTTTGCGAATATCAAATTCTTCATCGCATAGCCGTATAGACCATGAAAAAATATTAAGAAATGATGTAGTACCTTTTCGCGATCGTTGAGAAAGTTTCCGCACCAAACGCGATGAAGTTTTGATTTAAATTTTTCTCCCAAGTATACAAAATTAACATTTAATAACAAAATTTTAAGTATTTTCTAATAATTTCATGCATATAACAAGATCTTACCATTTGTACGGAAGAAGGGCGAAAAATTGCGATATTATGACTCTATTTCACGTTTTTTTAATAAACAAAATTTTAATGTCAAATGATAGATGTTGTTATAGATGAGTTGTTTGGCGGATATTATATGAAACAGTGATAATTTTCAGAAAAAAATACCTTTACAGGTAAAAGTTTTATTTAATTTTCTTTTGGACTTTTCGGACTAATTTTATTTTTTACTTTTGGTACACACCAATGTACTAAAAAAATCTACTTAATTTTTTAGTAAATATGAGTTGAATCAAGGGAGGTGTCGAAATTTTTATTACAAGTGTTTTAATTATTGTTATTTGTATTATATCGGGATTTTTTTTCTTTATTCGTTATTTAAAATGAAATTTAAAAAAAGTTCAACAGCTATTAAAAAAATTCCACTGCCATCACTGAGCGTGAAAGCGACACATCTCATGACGTCAGGAACGTGTTGGTCAACCTTGAAAACGCGCGTAGGTCGTCCCTACCTCTTGTTTTGTGTAGTTGGTTTTTACTGTTTTCTACCTAGCGCGCTGTTTCCATGAGTTTGATATCAATTTTGCCCGCGCTTTTTCGAATCCAGCCAGGTTTATTTTCTGAAATTATTAATTGTGAATTATAATAAATACTCATTTATAATTCTTTTAAATCGTGAATATCACTCTGTTAGTACGAAAACTTTTTCACATAACCGTATTATGTTATTCGCGAAAATAATTTAAAAATAATAACATTCTTACTGGCTGTTTTAGGATGAAATGGTGGACGAATTCGAAGAAGTAGATTTACTTTATCGCTTCCCTGATGACGAGGATGATGACGATCACTTCTCAGAATTATCGGATAGTGACTCCGAAGATGATACCGATAATATGTACCTTGATTTACGCGAAGAAAAGGTAGTGGCTGGACTGTATGGTTCAAAAATACCTCCGTGTTGTTAAAATCAATGCAATGAAGTGATCCCTAAGAAGATGGCTGTGGATTTTCGTACGTCTGTCATGAATTTAGATAAGGAATGCCAAGATTTAATTATTCTCGCACATCTGGCAGCTCACCGTGACAATGCAATGCTCAGGTCAAAAGTTGGTGATTGATCGCGAGCTATGAAGAAACGGGACAATCAGATATATTATTTTCGAAGTTTGCCGATATGCCGTGATATGTACTTGTTCCTGTATACAATGGGAATGAAACGCTACAAAAATCTAATCGAACATTACGAATAAAATGGTGTTTATCCACGCGAACATGGCATGACGAATAAAATTAATCGTACAGATGCTTTAACTACTTTGGAAAAAAAGAAATTGTTTCATTTATCTGCTGTTTTGCTGAAACTGTTGCTATCACTTTACCTGGACGTCAACCAAATCATCGTGATTATCGTTTATTGAAACTTCCAACTACGGAAAGTAAGACTTCTGTTTACACTAGATACACCAACAGCGTCGAACCGGATGGTAAAATCGTAAAACTTCGCACTTTCCAAACGCTGTGGAAGAAATATTGTCCCTACTTCGTCACTATGAAGCCGGCATACGATTTGTGCGAATTGTGTCTAAATCATGCAAAAGATGCTGTTAATACAGTAAACGTTACTGAAGTTGAAAAAGAAGCAGCATTGAAGGTGTATTCTGATCATTTGCAATCTGCCAGCACTCAGCGAGAGTACTATAACGACTTGAGAACATTAGTCAAGGCTGATCCAAATGCCATGTATCCAGGTATTCCAGAGGAGGATTATCTAGTAATATCTATGGATTACGCTCAAAATGTTAGCTTTCCGTCGGGTCCACAGCAAATAGGAACTACATACTTTAAATCAGGTCGCAAAACAGCAATTTTTGGAATTACAAACGAACGTCAAAATGTTCAACACATCTTCTGTATTGACGAAAGCGATTCCATTGGAAAAGGTCCGAATTCAGTAATATCAATGCTTGATTACTAGTGATATTCGCTGATAACTGTGTTTCACAAAATAAAAATAATGCGATTATACGATATTTACAACATCTTGTCGATACTTCCAGATGTGAGTCAGTTGAATTGAACTTTTTGTTAAGCGGACATACAAAGTTTTCACCTGATCGTTTATTCGAAGTTTTCAAATCAAAATATGCCCAAACAAATGTCGACTGCTTCATGGATGTAGTTGATTGTGTTAGCAAATCATCTCGTAATGGATTTAATGTTCCTGTACCTATTCGACTTCCAAACTAAAGTGAGCCTGTTGTTGAGTAGAGAAAATGGGACGAATACTTCTCCACTAAATATAAAACTTTAATTGGAATATCGAAGTACCATCACTTTGTATTTATTGCTCAGTCACCAGTGCAATGTAAACTGTTTGCGAATTCAGCCATCATAAATGAAAACATACATCTGAGTAACAATATCAGTTTCGATGACAAACCAATTATAATTCCGTCACCAGGGTTATCGATGAAGCGTCAATGGTACTTGTATAAAGAGATCCGGGGTTTATGTTTTCACGATTAAAAAAAAGATTCGGTTGCTCCTCTTCCTTTGGTCTCTGGAAATGGAAACGAAGAGGAAGATTCGGTGGAAGTGGACAATCCTCAAGAAGTGGAGGCAGCAGACGTTAAGAAGAAATCGAAAAAAATAAAGGACCGGTACCGTCAAGTTCTAAGGAACCAATTCGCAAGAACCGTCGATTGAAATGATTTTTCAATTTTTTTAAATTGTTCATAAGGAAAAAAAATAAATGAAAATAAATAAATGTTACCGTTAGGTCCCTTTCTATTTGCGCTTAGAATCGTCGAATTCAATTTCATAAAACGCGCATATCTCTGGGAGGGAACACTTTTGGGGCATGGGATCGGAAAATTTATTTTTTTACCCTTATGTCCCTTTCCCTATGCGCTGTCACATATATAATGTGTATGGAAATAAAAAAATAATT
The DNA here is from genome assembly GCA_956483635.1 of Panzeria rudis. NCBI lineage: Eukaryota > Metazoa > Arthropoda > Insecta > Diptera > Tachinidae > Panzeria > Panzeria rudis. The sequence goes on along the minus strand of OY101452.1, from coordinate 10,543,884 downwards.
TTTTTTGAGGAGCTTTAGAAATTGCATTTGGTGCGTAAACTTTTTTGGACAAAATGGCCTAAAAATTATTTTATTATCAATGCTAAATTGCCCATCGCGTGGTGGGATGAAGAAATTTTGTCCAAAAAAGTTATTACACTAATGTATAGCCAAATTGTGGTTTTAAGACTATCGAAAACTATCGATAGTTATGGAAACTATCGATAGTATTTGAAAAACTATCGCATGCTATCGACAGCGCAGACTATCGATAGTTTTATACCACTACCATAAAGTATGCTTCGAATTTTTATACGAATAGTAAACGCTAAAAACAAGATCAAAAATTTATAATAAACATTTCTATCAAACAACAACAATTGCAAATGAAATGAGAAATGAAAACAAAAAGAAACAAATACATACCTTCGTCTCGTGCCTTAATGATAATAAACAAAAACAAACTTATATGTATTAAACTTCGGGTTCTAAGCACAAACAAAGCAAAACAAAAAGAAATTTATAACTGTAACAGTCTCGATTATTTTTGTTACGAAACAAAATTTCTCCCTCGTAGTCCGCCATAAATAGAATAGCTATAAAAATATTGAATCAAGTACACAATTCTTCAATTAAGTACAAAAATTCTTATAAGAAGTATGACTAGTATATAAACTTTATACACAGTCGTACTGTGTTGTTTGTTTGCTTTGATGATAGCCAAAGTGGGGGTTTGATGTGCTACCTCACCGCCAGAATCGGTCTACCCCTAAAAATGCAAAATATTAGAGTAATTATATAATATAAGCAAACTTTAGGCATTAATGAGGGCTTTAGCCCCTCTTGAAAATTCTCTGCTGCGCCAATAGATGCAGGGAAATTAAAAATTGATTTGTGTTGCGAGTACCCTTCCCCCCAAATGTTAAAAAAAAAAAAAAAAATATATATAGTATATATATATATATATATATTATATATATATATATATATATATATATATATATATATATATATATATATATATATATATATATATATATATATATATTATATATATATATATATATATATATATATATATATATATATATATATATATATATATATATATATATTATATATATATATATATATATATATATATATATATATATATTATATATATATATATATATATATATATATATATATATATATATATATATATATATATTATATATATATATATATATATATATATATATATATATATATATATATATATATATTATATATATATATATATATATATATAATATATATATATATATATATATATATATATATATATATATATATATATATATATATATATATATTATATATATATATATATATATATATATATATATATATATATATATATATATATATATATATATATATATATATATATATATATATATATATATATATATATATTATATATATATAATATATATATATATATA
>OY101452.1:10486787-10542215 GCA_956483635.1 Panzeria rudis | reverse complement strand
ATATATATATATATATATATATTATATATATATATATATATATATATATATATATATATATATATATATATATATATATATATATATATATATATATATATATATATATATATATATATATATATATATATATATATATATATATATATATATATATATATATATATATATATATATATATATATATATATATAATATATATATATATATATATATATATATATATATATATATATATATATATATATATATATATATATATATATATATATATATATATATATATATATATTATATATATATATATATATATATATATATATATATATATATATATATATATATATATATATATATATATATATACACTCAGAAAAGAAACACTTAAAACTCACTTTAAATTCAGTACAAGGGACTTTAAAATTAAAAATTTTCATGTATGAAAACCAACCGTATTGAAAAATATTTAATTTTAAAGTTTACACTTTAAAATGTAAATTATTAATGTTAGCACTTTGAATATTAAAGTGAAAACTTTACATTTTAATATGCGCATTCTCGAATATAATTTAAACACTTTTGATTTTAAAGTTCACACTTTTAACCCAATTTAAAAATGTTTGTAGTTAAATTAAAAGTTAACACAATCTCAAATTAAAAGCGTTAGCTTTTATTTTAAGAGTGAACACTTTCAAATGAAATTTAAAAGTGTTCACTAATAAACATTAAAGGAAACATATTGTTTTAATTGTTTTTAATTCACATTTTTTTTATTCAAACATATTTAAATTTATTTTATATTTATGAAATAACTTATTTATAACACATTAATAAACTCATTAAATAAAATAATTTAATTTAAATTTAAAAAATAAATCATTATGTTATCATATCTTTTTTAATCTTGCATATGTCTTTCCATTGTTAATTTGATGTAAATTCATAGGCTGGCTTGTGAAATGTGAAATGTTAATCAGTTTTAGGCAATTTTGTCTTATACCAGTCTCGTAAGATTGAAAATGTACATCAAATTTAATAATTTCAATAGGATAACATAGAACGTAAATAATTTCATTTTCGTAAATAAAAAGTTTGATTTTATAGATACAACAATTTATTTCATTCAGTAAGCTAAAAAATTATTTTGTTTATACTCGAACAATTATTTTGTTTATATAGTCGAAACATAAACCGATTGATAGTTCATATTTTCAAAGTTTAATATTAGAGGAAAATATTCTTCTTTTGTTAAGTCTTTTGTAATAAGTGTTTCAGTGTTAAAAGCATGCGGAAACCCATTTTTATACTTTTGTAAAAAATTTTAAAAACAAAAAGAACTTTTCATAGCCGCTGTACAAGCAGGATTTAATCGAGATGTTATATTATTAAAATATATTTTTGCATCTTTATGTTTTGCCTCGAAACGCATCGCCCAGACAAACTTAAGAGGACCACATTTCTCAATTGCGCGAGGGTAGTGCACCAAAAAATTATCCTTAGGTTTCCGATCACCGTAAAGTAGAATATATAATTGATGATGTGTTTTAATTAAATTTTTCAACTTATCTAGATCGAAAGTGGAAAAACTAGAATCAAATAATAAATCTACTATTTCTATTAGCAACACCAATAGTTTCCAATGCCTCACATCCGGTGAAATTAAATCTCCTATCATAAGTGGAAGAAAATTTGTAAAGCACAAAACCTCACTAGCTGTTATTTTTAAGTTGTATGATTGAAGTCGGTCCATAAGAAGAGGCTGCGAAATATTTCCTATTTTAATATTTCCTATTTCAATATATCCAAACTGAAAAAAAAAATTTCTGCTGTTAATAATGTCTAATGAAATAATTTTGTGATTTACTAAACCCAAGATTGTGTTGCAAATATCATATACGCAAATCCCGTCTAAAACATCATGCATAATGTCAAAGCAAATGTTATTTGTTACGTGTGTTTAATTTGAAATTTATTGTATTTTGTTTCTGAACTTTCTTCACTTTATTTTTTAGTACTAATTTGTAATTAAACTACTCTGTTAGGGTCTAAATTATTTTCCTGTTTTTACCATCTTTGTGTTTTCGGAAGATTTAGTTGAGAGTAATAGCGTACATGTTCCGATTCTTTTATAGGACACATCCTGCGCATAAAGGCAAGCACACGTTTAATTCAACTACGACCACAAGCAATGAAATAATGAAAGTGAAGTTGCGATTGGCGGTTTAGCCCAGAAGGTTCACTTCGCAGAAGATTATAAATCTTTACTTTTAGGAAATCCACTCTCTTCAAAGAGTGTGATGAGACTTAACGGTCGTTTGGAAAAATCTCCTTCTTTGTCTTATCCAGAAAGACATCCAATCATTCTACCTTATTCTTGCCGTTTTACCCTATTGCTAGCTGAATTTATACATGTTATTTCGATTCATGGAGGAAATCAGCTGATGTTGAGAATTATTCGTATCGAGTATTGGGTTCCTCGACTTAAGGTGTTAGTTCGCACGGTGGTGAACCGTTGCAAGCGCTGTCTTTTAGCTAAGAAACAGTCATGTAATCAGATTATGGCAGCCGTTACCTCCAGAACGAACTACATTAGATCGTCCTTTTACTACTACCGGTGTTGACTTTGCAGGACCATTCGATATGAAAAGTTTTACTGGCAGATCGTGTCGTATATGAAAGGCCTACGTTTGCATTTTTGTCTGTTTTTCGACTAAAGCAGTTCATTTAGAAGCGACATGTGATTTAACTGATGCGTTTTTGGCTGCTTTTTAGCGCTTTATAGCAAGGAGAGGTTGCCCATTAACGATTTTTTCCGATAATGGCAGTAATTTTATAGGAGCATCTCGTGATTTAGTGTTCAGGGCCTTTCTTGGCGGTTTATCCCAGCGGGTGCGCCTCACATGGGCGGATTGTGGGAGGCCGCTGTTAAGAGTCTTAAAAATCATTTTCGTAAGGAAGCTCAATCCGTTAAATATACCTTCGAAGAACTTTCTACTATACTGGCGAGAATAGAGGCTTGTTTGAATTCTCGTCCTTTATGTCCTATGCCGGACAACCCTAATGCGCCTGTGGCGGTAACACCTGGTCATTTTCTGATTGGTTGTCCAATACTGGCTCCGCCAGAACCGTCCATTTATGAGTCAGCTATAAGCATAGTAAATCGATATCGTAAAATAAAGGCATTTTCTCATGATTTCTGTCGACGATGGAAAGACGAATATTTGCATAATTTACACAAGCGTTATAAATGGAAATTTCCTCAACGAGATATATCTGTGGATGATTTGGTAGCTATTCGTCATGAACAGCTTTCTCCCACTTCCTGGAAGTTAGGTCGGGTAGTCAAGACGTATCCAGGAAGCGACGATCACGTTCGGGTCGCGGACATTCGCACAGAAAACGGGATTGTAAAGCGACTAATCACTAAATTGGTAATTTTGACCAACTAAATTTTTATTAAACATTTATTAACCTACATTGTTGCCTAGTACTATGGACGCCTTGCCTACAATTTTTGAAGAAGAGCTCCTTGAGGACTCTGAGGAAGCGATGGAGGTATCAAATCCAGCTATAGAGTCACCAGAGACACCGAAGTTAGCGGATACAGTGGCGGTTACTTTGACACCATCTGAACCGGCTCCTAAGGTTGATGATCCAGTGGTGGTTCCTGGTACTCTACATGTGGACTCGTCAAGCCAATTAGACAATTCGGCTCCAAAAACTACTTCCAAAGCGAGCGATCTTGCTAAAATTAGATCCGTTCACTGCAGCCTTTGCAAAAAACCGCACCCCTTGAGAGGCTGTTTTCGTTGCAGGCAGATGGCCCATGACAAAAAGTTGCGTCATGTTTTAACGTTTGGCCATTGTTCCCGTTGCTTAGCCAACAACCATAAGGTCAGGGATTGCCCAAGTGACAAAAAGTGTAATAACTGTCAGGAAAATCACCACACTCTTTTGTGTTCCCCCACCAAAAATGACAAAATTAATAATTTGAGAAAAAAGGCCAAAACCAAGAAACCTGAACTTAAGCGCCCATGCTCAAGTATTGGAAATTTGTTGCCTTTACGTCATGTAGTTTCGTTTTCGCCGAGACTGCAAGTAAAGCTTTGTCTGGGAAATCGTCAAATACAACTTCGCCTAGTTATTGATTTGTGTTGTAGCATGAGCTACATAAGTGATGAATTGGCAAAAAGTCTAAAACTTCCCGTTAGTGGATCTCTTTGTAGAGTATCTGTGGCGTCTATTTACGATCCCATGAAAAGGATTTCGCTCACGGTGAAGGTCACAAAAATGCATGGCATAAAAACGCCCATCGAAGACATGTCGGATTTTGTAAAGGAGCAGTTTCCTGGGTTTGAATATGCGGATCCGACTTTTTATCATTCGGGTCAGGTGGCACTTGTTATTGGGCGGGAAGTTAGTTCGCAAGTGATGACTGGAATAAGTTTTACGAGCCCGGGTTCTCTCTTGGCTCAGTACACAGTGTTTGGCTGGGTTATATCTGGTCAATCACCAATCTAATTTTTTTAGTATTTGAATACAGTTCATGGATCTGTCAAAAACCATCCCGCAAGGGTTCAGTTGATGGATCTGTTGTAAAAACCAATGCTATTTTTATCAGTTGATGGATCTGTTGTAAAAACCATTAAATATAACGTATTTCAGTTTATGGGTCTGTTGTAAAAACCATACTCGTCGTGATTTTTTATAAATACTTTATAATATATATACCATTTTGAAATAAATTGTCCGATGCATATGTAATAATTGTATTTTGTGTATTGCAATTAACTATGTTATTGCAAGGTGGCCGGCAATGTTTAGTTTGAAATTTATTGTATTTTGTTTCTGAAATCTTTACTTTATTTTTTAGTACTAATTTGTAATTAAACTACTCTGTTAGGGTCTAAATTATATTCCTGTTTTTACCATCTTTGTGTTTTCGGAATATTTAGTTAGATTCTAACGAGTAAAACCGCTAACGGTCAGATTAGACTTGTTTCGCCATCTTCAAGTTGTTGTGATAAACTTACTTGTTTTGTACAATTTGAACAGAACGCATCCATTTTAAACAATTTAAAATCAAAGGTAATATTTCATCAATAAAGTTTAATTTTTATTATTGAAAATAATTTAAACAATTGTGTTTTGTTTTTTTTATTTATCCATCTGCCTTTACGCGCAAACGTTTGGTCCTTCGAGCCGGACTGTGTAAATATTAGCCAAGCTAATAATCAAGTTTGTGTTCTGTTGTATTTAAAGATCAACCATCTTCGTTTTCACCACTGAATTCCATCAACATATTTTTGTGGAAATTTCATTTGAAAAAGGTGCGTAAACTTAATTTAAAATTAAAAACTTTATATAAAAGTGAAAATAAAAAGAAATATAGACAAAAGAATACCAAACACATACATACACATACATACATACATAAAGTGTAAAGGTTAAGAGGAGAAGTAAACACAAAAATTGTTTGCGAATATTACCTCTATCGTGATTGATCGTTTTGCAATCCTTTTTGACATTTGCTTTAATTTAATTTCTTTCGGTGCAAAAAAATCTACTGTGCGTTTGTTTACGTGGACGGACGGAATAAAAATAATTTTTTTCAGCTCGTAATATATTAAAGTGTCCATATTAAAGTGTCTAACACAATTAAATAATTATTTAATTTTTTGTGCTAAAGTAAAAGGCCGTTTGTTTTTATTAAAAACTTTTTATATAAACATACATAATATTCTATATACATATCTACACATATTGCATAAAAATATAATTTGTTCGTGTGTTAATTGTGTGTGTATATATTCATACATTAACAAAGCTGTGTTTTCAATTTTCTTTTGTTTGCTTGAGAGTCACCCTACGGTCGGTCAGTTTGCTATCGCTTTTTTTGAGCGGGAAAATAAGACTATTTGTGATTTTAATAGATTTTTAATTTAAAAGCTATTTTTTTGTTTAAATATAAATTTGTTGAAGCTTAGAATAGTTTTATTCTATTTTATCTGAGCGTTAAGTTAGTCAAATTGTGACATATACATATATAATTAGATTTTTCTTTTTTTTTACTTTTCTTGCAAATAATAAGGAAAATGTCGGTCACAGCACTAGACAAATTTATTAGAGCTTCGGATGCTCTAATCGGATTTGAGGCTTGCTTTAATGAGATAAGTGATGAAACTCACACGGTTTTTACGTTAGCGCTTCATAATGAAGAGTTGAGAATTTTATGGGAGAAAGTTAAGGTAACTCATGAGAAATGTGTCGATAAAAAAGATACTGAGAATACGGATGTCGCTACCGTTGCCGCTAAATATCGTACTACGTACCTCGCGTATATAAATTGTTTGGGTAGGATAAATAAGAGAATGAATGAAATTGAGTTACATGAGAAGAAAATTGGAGACTTTAGGTCATAATTTGACATTACCTCCTTGCGACGTTGATGTGTTTGATGGGGACTATCTGTCAGGGCCTACTTTTAGAGATTTATTTACGGCTTTGTATGTGAAAAGCTCTCGACTTAGCAATATTGAACGGCTGTGTCATTTGTTGCGAAAAACTACTGGTGAGGCAAAAGATATTGTTCAAAAATGTCCTCTTTCTTATCTTGGCTTTGACATAGCATGGAAAAATCTCAAAGAGGCTTATGAGAATCCTCGTATGTTGGTAAATAATCAACTTAAAGCACTTTTTAGTCTCCCTGTAGTAGATAAGGAGACTTATACAGGTCTTAAGTCATTGCAAAGGGGTATAAATAGTTGTCTTTCTGCCTTGTCTACTTACGATGTGCCGACGGGGAATTGGGATCCGATAATTGTTTTTATTTGCATTCAGAGACTTCCAGAGTACACTGTTACCTTATGGGAACAGAGTATCAAAGACAAATTTGATTTGTCTGAGTGGAAAGATTTGGACTTCTTTCTAACAGAAAGGATTCAAACTTTGGAATGTCTGCGTGATATTAGAGAAACGCCTTCTGAAAAAACGAAATCGGGTCAAAAGGTTAAAGCACATCTTACCAACTCATCTTCTTCAAATTCTTGTGTTCTTTGTAAAAGTCCGAATCATTTTTTGCGGGATTGCAAACGATTTAAAAACCTTTCAGTATCGGAAAGATTTTCGACAGTCAAGAAATTTCATTGCTGTGTTAATTGTTTGTCGCGCACACATGAAGGCAAAGACTGTAATAGTCTTCATAGTTGTTCAAATTGTAATAAAAGGCATCATACTTTGTTGCATAGGAATGTGCTTCAGTCGGGAGATTTTAGTAGAAACCCTTCAACATATAATGCGGTTGCCCGTAGTTCCCAACAAGGTTACCCTAGGCCAGTAGGCTCATCTTTACCGTCTACCTCTCGCGGTATGAATTCTTCGGCCCCTTTGAATCGTCAAACTTTTCATTTGTCGCAGAATCGAGCTGTTCTATTAGGCACTGCAATGGTGAATATTCATCACCAGGGTATGACGTACCCAGCTCGTGCTTTAATTGACCCAGCCTCTGAGACTTCGTTTCTTTCTGAACGATTGCAGAACCGATTAAAAATTTCGACGAATGCCCAAATTTCTGGTGTAAATCAGACGGTCTCTGCTACCTCGAAAAAAATTTGCTCGTTTGAAATTGGCTCTCCACTGGATTCTTCTATTATTCTGAAGACTACGGCACTGGTTTTATCCAATATTTCTGGTAATTTACCATCCCTTACAATAAAGGGTGATCTATGTAGAGATTTACCGAACTTGCGTTTAGCAGATCCTCAATTTTACGATTGTAGGCCGGTTGATCTTCTTCTAGGTGCGGATTTGTATCCACAAATAATCAAGGGCGAAATTCGACAAAATATTCTGGGATCATTATTTGCTCAGAACACTATATTCGGCTGGCTTATTACAGGCCCTGTTCAGAAAACTTCATTGCAAGTTTTTTCCACCAGGGTTGAATTTTCTGAAGAAGATAATTTGAACCAAAATTTACTTAGATTTTGGGAATTGGAGGAAACTCCAAAGAGGAAAATATTGACATCTTTTGATAGGATTTGTGAAGAAAATTATAAGAAAACTACGCGACGCGACCACGAGGGTCGTTATATAGTGACACTACCATTCAAATCTGAATTTCCTCATTCCATTAACTTGGACGTTTCTCGGCACAATGTTATGGCTCAATTTATAAGAAATGAGTCTTCGCTTCTGCGGAAACCTGAGGTTAAGGCATTATATGATGATGTTATAAAAGAATATTTAACTTTAAATCATATGAAGCCAGTGTTGAATGATTTCGTTAATCCGTCATATTCCTGTTATCTTCCTCACCATACCGTAATTAAGCCTGACCGAAAAACTACGAAAATGCGAGTAGTGTTTAACGCGTCTAATAAGACCTCCAACGGAAGTAGCTTGTATGTGGGACCCACGTTGTAGTCAGATTTAGTACTTTTGATTTTGCGTTGGAGGCTATTTCGTTACGTTTTCAATTGTGATATAACACAAATGTATAGACAAATTCGTCTTGATCCTGTTCATACTCCATTTCAACGAATATTGTTTCGATCATCTCCTATGGAGGAAGTGAAGTCATATGAATTACAGACTGTAACCTTCGGCGTGAATTGCGCTCCTTATCTTGCGATAAGGACATTATTGCAATTGGCAGAAGATTCAGAGGCGGAGTAACCTCTTGCGGCTAGTATATTGCGTAAGTCTATGTATGTTGACGACGTACTAACGGGTGCCCACGATGTTTCTTCTGCTTTGAAGGCAAGGGATCAACTGCGAACTGTCTTATCGTCAGCCAGATTCGAATTGCGAAAATGGACTTCAAACGAAATTGAAATTTTAAAGGACCTTCCCCCCGATTATCTGGTAGATTCAAAACTATTAACTTTTGTTTGAGTTTAGTAGTTCGAAAACATTGGGTATACAATGGAATGCTCAGCTGGACTCATTCTATTTTAGAGTAGAGCGTATTGCTGAGAAAGAAAAATGGACTAAAAGAGAAGTGTTGTCTACAATTGCGAAATTGTTTGATCCTGTTGGTTGGTTAGGTCCGGTGATAATTATAGCCAAAATTATTATGCAAAAGATATGGAGAGATAATATTGACTGGGATGATTATCTGCTCCTTTCCACAGAAAATGAATGGAAAAAATTTTTTGCTTTCTACACGGAGGTAAATAATATACAAATACCAAGATGGGTTCACTACGCCCCTGGTACTTTGGCCGAAATTCATGTTTTCTCAGATGCTTCAGAGAAAGCATACGCGGGGGCAATTTATATTCGTATTGAGGAATTTGGGCAGGTTTATACTAATTTGCTGTCTTGTAAAACTAAGGTTGCTCCAATTAAATCAATTTCTTTACCTCGGCTAGAGCTTTGTGGCGCGGTTTTGGCCTCTGAACTTTTAAAAAATGTGATTGGGGAGATAGCCATTCCCCTCGAACAGGTATATTGCTGGACAGACTCTACGATTGTTCTTAGTTGGCTGAAGAAAACACCTAGCACGTGGACAACGTTTGTGGATAATAGGGTCTGTAGAATTCAAGAAAATGTAGGTAAGCACAATTGGTACATCAGATCTGAGGAAAATCCAGCGGATTTAGGCAGCAGAGGAGTTTCACCTTCTGACCTTGCAAAAAGTGATCTATGGTGGCATGGAATGTTAAGGATCTTTCCCCGTTAGATACTGATGCTGAAGTCAGAGCTGTTAAGACACATGCATAATTTTTTTCTAATTATGAAGATATTTTGGATAGGTTTTCGAAACTTGATCGTGCTTTGAGAGTAATAGCGTACATGTTCCGATTCTTTTATAGGACACATCCTGCGCATAAAGGCAAGCACACGTTTAATTCAACTACGACCACAAGCAATGAAATAATGAAAGTGAAGTTGCGATTGGCGGTTTTAGCCCAGAAGGTTCACTTCGCAGAAGATTATAAATCTTTACTTTTAGGAAATCCACTCTCTTCAAAGAGTGTGATGAGACTTAACGGTCGTTTGGAAAAATCTCCTTCTTTGTCTTATCCAGAAAGACATCCAATCATTCTACCTTATTCTTGCCGTTTTACCCTATTGCTAGCTGAATTTATACATGTTATTTCGATTCATGGAGGAAATCAGCTGATGTTGAGAATTATTCGTATCGAGTATTGGGTTCCTCGACTTAAGGTGTTAGTTCGCACGGTGGTGAACCGTTGCAAGCGCTGTCTTTTAGCTAAGAAACAGTCATGTAATCAGATTATGGCAGCGTTACCTCCAGAACGAACTACATTAGATCGTCCTTTTACTACTACCGGTGTTGACTTTGCAGGACCATTCGATATGAAAAGTTTTACTGGCAGATCGTGTCGTATATGAAAGGCCTACGTTTGCATTTTTGTCTGTTTTTCGACTAAAGCAGTTCATTTAGAAGCGACATGTGATTTAACTGATGCGTTTTTGGCTGCTTTTTAGCGCTTTATAGCAAGGAGAGGTTGCCCATTAACGATTTTTTCCGATAATGGCAGTAATTTTATAGGAGCATCTCGTGATTTAGTGTTCAGGGCCTTTCTTGGCGGTTTATCCCAGCGGGTGCGCCTCACATGGGCGGATTGTGGGAGGCCGCTGTTAAGAGTCTTAAAAATCATTTTCGTAAGGAAGCTCAATCCGTTAAATATACCTTCGAAGAACTTTCTACTATACTGGCGAGAATAGAGGCTTGTTTGAATTCTCGTCCTTTATGTCCTATGCCGGACAACCCTAATGCGCCTGTGGCGGTAACACCTGGTCATTTTCTGATTGGTTGTCCAATACTGGCTCCGCCAGAACCGTCCATTTATGAGTCAGCTATAAGCATAGTAAATCGATATCGTAAAATAAAGGCATTTTCTCATGATTTCTGTCGACGATGGAAAGACGAATATTTGCATAATTTACACAAGCGTTATAAATGGAAATTTCCTCAACGAGATATATCTGTGGATGATTTGGTAGCTATTCGTCATGAACAGCTTTCTCCCACTTCCTGGGAGTTAGGTCGGGTAGTCAAGACGTATCCAGGAAGCGACGATCACGTTCGGGTCGCGGACATTCGCACAGAAAACGGGATTGTAAAGCGACTAATCACTAAATTGGTAATTTTGACCAACTAAATTTTTATTAAACATTTATTAACCTACATTGTTGCCTAGTACTATGGACGCCTTGCCTACAATTTTTGAAGAAGAGCTCCTTGAGGACTCTGAGGAAGCGATGGAGGTATCAAATCCAGCTATAGAGTCACCAGAGACACCGAAGTTAGCGGATACAGTGGCGGTTACTTTGACACCATCTGAACCGGCTCCTAAGGTTGATGATCCAGTGGTGGTTCCTGGTACTCTACATGTGGACTCGTCAAGCCAATTAGACAATTCGGCTCCAAAAACTACTTCCAAAGCGAGCGATCTTGCTAAAATTAGATCCGTTCACTGCAGCCTTTGCAAAAAACCGCACCCCTTGAGAGGCTGTTTTCGTTGCAGGCAGATGGCCCATGACAAAAAGTTGCGTCATGTTTTAACGTTTGGCCATTGTTCCCGTTGCTTAGCCAACAACCATAAGGTCAGGGATTGCCCAAGTGACAAAAAGTGTAATAACTGTCAGGAAAATCACCACACTCTTTTGTGTTCCCCCACCAAAAATGACAAAATTAATAATTTGAGAAAAAAGGCCAAAACCAAGAAACCTGAACTTAAGCGCCCATGCTCAAGTATTGGAAATTTGTTGCCTTTACGTCATGTAGTTTCGTTTTCGCCGAGACTGCAAGTAAAGCTTTGTCTGGGAAATCGTCAAATACAACTTCGCCTAGTTATTGATTTGTGTTGTAGCATGAGCTACATAAGTGATGAATTGGCAAAAAGTCTAAAACTTCCCGTTAGTGGATCTCTTTGTAGAGTATCTGTGGCGTCTATTTACGATCCCATGAAAAGGATTTCGCTCACGGTGAAGGTCACAAAAATGCATGGCATAAAAACGCCCATCGAAGACATGTCGGATTTTGTAAAGGAGCAGTTTCCTGGGTTTGAATATGCGGATCCGACTTTTTATCATTCGAGTCAGGTGGCACTTGTTATTGGGCGGGAAGTTAGTTCGCAAGTGATGACTGGAATAAGTTTTACGAGCCCGGGTTCTCTCTTGGCTCAGTACACAGTGTTTGGCTGGGTTATATCTGGTCAATCACCAATCTAATTTTTTTAGTATTTGAATACAGTTCATGGATCTGTCAAAAACCATCCCGCAAGGGTTCAGTTGATGGATCTGTTGTAAAAACCAATGCTATTTTTATCAGTTGATGGATCTGTTGTAAAAACCATTAAATATAACGTATTTCAGTTTATGGGTCTGTTGTAAAAACCATACTCGTCGTGATTTTTTATAAATACTTTATAATATATATACCATTTTGAAATAAATTGTCCGATGCATATGTAATAATTGTATTTTGTGTATTGCAATTAACTATGTTATTGCAAGGTGGCCGGCAATGTTTAGTTTGAAATTTATTGTATTTTGTTTCTGAAATCTTTACTTTATTTTTTAGTACTAATTTGTAATTAAACTACTCTGTTAGGGTCTAAATTATATTCCTGTTTTTACCATCTTTGTGTTTTCGGAATATTTAGTTAGATTCTAACGAGTAAAACCGCTAACGGTCAGATTAGACTTGTTTCGCCATCTTCAAGTTGTTGTGATAAACTTACTTGTTTTGTACAATTTGAACAGAACGCATCCATTTTAAACAATTTAAAATCAAAGGTAATATTTCATCAATAAAGTTTAATTTTTATTATTGAAAATAATGTAAACAATTGTGTTTTGTTTTTTTTATTTGTCCATCTGCCTTTACGCGCAAACAACGTGAAAGCTTCTTAACTCATTAAAAATACAAACTGTTTTGGCACCTGTGTCTAGAAATTTATTGTTAAATAAGTCATCTTCGTATTGAATCCGAATTCTTAGCAGTTGTTCGTTTTCTGAAACATCAATTTTAATTTGATCTTTAGTAGTTGTACATGCTCGACAGTAACGCTTGGCATTAAAAGATTGCACAAGACCCTAAATACTATTTACACCTAAATTATCTTCAACTACAAGGCCTAAAACGAAATTTATTTTGAAAGTCTGATCAAATGATTGAATTAGTATCCCTTCCTCCAATGATTTAAGCTCTTCAAGTAAATGGAAGAGAGACTTACAGCCTTATGCAAAAAAAAATCTTACCTGAGGTTTGAAGTCATGTCAGCTACCAGCGACATTAACGCTAACATGCCTATGTTAAAAAATAGTATGCAAAAACACCATGTTAACTACTGTGTGCTTTAATAAATTTGACATGTTGATACTGGCAATGCCATCATTCTCTCTTGTCTCTTTATAGTTAATGATGCAACAAAACGATTATTAATTCATCCGGATATTCGGATATATTAGTAGTGTTTTGTATAGTTTTAATATGAAATTAAATTTTTCTTTATTTATTTAAGATGTAAATTAATATTTATACTACATAAAACATAAACTAAATACATTTATAGTAATGTAAAATAATAAATACGTAAATTTTTTGTTAAGGATTTAAAGTACTTCAAATAAATACGAGCTTTGTTTACTTCTGTTGATTGTATGTACATCACTATAAAGTTTTGTAGATTTACATAATTTTGCCAAGTAATTTTTGGTGGATATTTTAAAAATTAATAAAAAAAGAGGAAAAGATCGGAAAATTGGAACGAAGGGGACAAAGTAAGTATAGTTATTGTTATAGTTGGGTAAAATTGTTATTAAAAATACCTTTTAATACTTTGGATGACCACTTTGAAGTGGTCATCTGGAAGAGAGAAGCCTTCAATCCTGGTTTTATAAGTTCGTTGCCAATAATAGCCCGCCAATTAGTTTATACGTTCTAAATGAAATATTACACATTAAAAAATAATTTTCACCATAAAACGAATTTCAAATGTTTTCATTAAATTTTTCCACAAAAACTTTATTCGTCAAAACAATAAAATATTTTAACATCGCTTTAAAGTAGGTCTGTAGCTGCTTTAAATTATTTGATTTTAACATCGGTTTACATGACGTATGTTAAGCTAACAATGATTTTTGTATGAAACTTTAGGGAATTTTGCTTAACATTGGTTTACCAACCAGTGTTAATTTTTTTTGCATAAGGCTGTTATTTTTTAAATCTGCTATGGTTTGTTCTCTATTTATATGAAATTGTGTCTGGCATTATTACTATGATAGGTTGATGTGATTAAATGGGCTCTGCTGGTGTTTGTAAAGTGTAATTAATATTGTTATGTGTTAATAAATGTCGCTTTAGAGAACTAAAGTTTGAAAAAATTTTGCTTACATTTATTTTGTTCGTATTGAAGTATATCTCTATCTGACAATAAATGCATGTGTTTTAAATGTTATGTGTTAATAAATGTCGCTTTAGAGAACTAAAGTTTGAAAAAATTTGCTTACATTTATTTTGTTCGTATTGAAGTATATCTCTATTTGACAATAAATGCATGTCTTATTAGCACACCAACATTATTAAATAACTGAAAATATCTGAAACATTTATACATTATGACAATCGAAAAATTTACAGAATTTAATTTTTTCATTCATGCAATGAATTAAGATTTCAACTTTTTAAATCAAATTTTGGATCTAATTCATAAAAATGCTTTTGGATAAACATCCATGGCATTTCGCAGATCTTAGGATACTTAAGATTAAACACGTGAAAGATTTTAAAGCATATGTCCAAACTTTCAATAAAAGAATTTAGTTTGTACAAAGTTTCGTCAAAGTAAATATAAAAGGTTTTAAGATCGTCCACAGAGTCTCCTACCACAATTATAAACGGCTGTGCGTACAGTCAATTTATTATAATAGTATATACCGATAAGTTCTTTTATTCGTCTTGAGTAATCGCTAATACGAAGCTTTCATTAGCATCTTTAATGGTGGCTTTCTTTTTTGTATTTCCATCTGCACTAAATCTTGCTGAAGGCAGCAGAACTGAATTGAGAAGAATTGTAAAAATGTAGTCTTGACAATCTGAAAAAAAAATTATTTAGTGTTATTTTATTAATTTAATAAAAAGCCCATAATTGTTACTCATCAATTTTTTTCGTCATTTTTGCTTGGTTCAGAAGATCTATTGATTGCTGGTTCCGTATGTTGACATCGTAGTAGTTCACTATCTTGGTTTTAAAATTATCCCACTTTGTTTTTAAAAGATTATCTTTTTGTGGACAAATCAAATTGAAATCTAGATTAATCTAAAAAAATATATAAAAATTTGTATATCCTTGAATTTTGTGTTAAAGTTCTTTTTAAATACGAGAAATGGTGCTCTGGAATCTTTTAAAATTGGCCACTCCTGCAAAAAATCAAAATTTGAGCGCTTTGCCAAATCCTTCTTCCGAAATGTAAATGTTTTTTGCCATTTGTCAATAACCTCATCCCAATTACTGGCATCTTTTTGAAGCGAAGTTTTTAAACATAACGACAGCGTTTCGTCAACTTCAAAATTTTCTTCCATTAATGGATCACGTAATTCACTCGAAAGAGATCTTTCTGCAGGTAGACTACTATTTCTAATCTTTGTACTTAAGTTAAAACATTTGGAATAGAGCTTGCCTGACGGGTTTTTTTTTCTTTGACGACGAATGTAGTAATAATCCTGAAAGAAATCAGTTTATAATATGTTATTTTTAATATATCGTTTTTAATAACACTGGGACTCTTTTTCTTTGGGAAATAAACCAATTATTTCTTGCACACTACTAGCAAAGTGTTCCGGTCTAAGATTTGCCTTTGTTAACATGACATCTTCTAAAATTATTTTAATGAGGTCATCGCGTTGCTTATTTGTAAAACATGCCCTTTCCTCATAATATTGAATAAGTTGTTTTCCGGCTGAGTTATTATTTAAAAATGCTGAAAGGGGCTTCAATGCAGTGTATCATTAAATTTAATACAAAACTTTTTACTGTATATTCTTACCTGTGATCCAAATGCGTTACTTATTGATTTATTTGAAGAACAAGGTGATTCGTTGTGACGGTTTTTTCTAGCCAACCAACAACCTTCGAAGTCTGGCTCAACGTTTCGTCTTCTATTCCAAACTGAAAAAATAAGCATGCTAAATTATAAACGTAGTAATATGGAAATGGGAATTGTATCTATGTACGTGCGTAACATCGCAAATAAGCTTCAAAATTAATATTATATTTACCTTTGACTTGCGCCAGAAAAACAACTTTTCCCTAAGCTCCGCTCGAAGACCAATATTTCTTACTGCTTCCGCAGTGTCTTCTTTTGACAAACATTTCAAGCTCCGAAAAGTTATTCCAGCATCTAAGGAACATTAATAATATTGCGTAAGTGTTAATATTGCCTAAGAATTTTTACTTACTTCTTAGGTCAAGAAAAAATGTTTCCAGATCAAACTCCCTTAGCAGATTAAGGAGATCCGTATCTTCCTCAACACACGTGTACGTTAAATCACCCTGCTCATTAATTTGTATATCGTTGCCAAGAATTCGCAGCAAGTCACTTTCTTGTATAATTTTACCTTGACAGGTCATTCGTATCTTGTTCACACTTCTAAATTCACTTTACTATAACGAAATCACACAAATGCCGCTAACGGTACAAATTAAAGTCGAACTTTTAAGGTTTGAAAAATTGAAATATATGGGAAAAATCAATGTTTTTATTGAAATACTTAAATTTTAATACATAAAACTAGTTTTAGTTGTTGATTTTTAATATTTAATTGAATTGCCAATTAAATTACCATTAATTGGCAATAATTAATATAATAATTAAATTGTCTGTAACCAAGATTGCATTTTTGATTTGCAGCTTGATAATATAAAGTCGGACGAACCATCAACCTTTGCCGAAATGGAACCAACCACATCAAAAGTGATTACTCGTACGTCTGATAAAGTATTACGTCAAATATATTTGATTGGCAATGTGACACATCAAATAAGTGGAGCTAAATTACACTCCAATCGACAAGTATTGCAAGTCTATTTTTATAATATTCGATTCGCCAAATTATCGCAGAAAGAAAGTGCAAGATTGGCAGTGAACGCTGCATCCCTTTTTTGGCTACAAGCCCGCTTACCGATCCGTGATTTGTACAAATGTGCTGATAAATTGATAAAACTGTACAATGAATGGCGACGTGTTTCTAAAAAGTCGTCGAAAGGGAAAGCGAACAAAGATCAGGCAGAATTTCTCGAAAATTTGGACAATCTCTTCGACATTGCTCACAACAACGCGTTGCAGATGATTCGCATTGAAGATGATCGGGAATTTTTATTGAAACAAAGACAAAAAGGGCGCCGCGGATGCATGATCGGAGTCGATATGCATTTATTCAGCCGTGAAAAGCGATCGCAGGAGCGAAGAGCAAGAGAAGAGTCACGAAAGCGAAAGCACGATGAGTCTCAAAACGTAGATATTGGTAAATATTTTTAATTTGCATTGTATAATACATATCAATTATTGGAATGAATGAATTCCTAACTTCTTTTATGATTTCATTCAGCGATTGAAGAAAACAATAGTGCTAGTGAAAGCGATAATATTTCCGACGACAACGATCCAACAATGGACGTGGACGATTATGACACTCAACCAGAGGAAAGAAGAGGCCGTACGCAATTGATAACACCACGTCTTTCAGCCGCTCTGGATGATGCTAAGGTTTCCGATAGAAAAGCAATACATATAATAATGGCAGTGGCAGAAACCTTGCGTGTCAACGTTGATGAGCATGTTGTCAATCGAACGTCTCTCCAAAATTTACGAAGAAAGCACCGTGAAAAAGAATTTGAGAAGATTCAGGCCGAGTTCGTCGAAGACGTAATTTACTTTACTTTTGGTTTAATTTTAATTATATATATTTTTTTTTCCGTAGATAAATAGTACACAATCATTAGTTGTTCATTGGGATGGCAAATTAATGGAAGCAATAGTTGGTAAAAAAAAAGTTGAGCGAATCGCAATTCTCGTCAGTTATAAAGGCACCGCAAAATTTCTCAGTGCAGCAATTGTAGAACCCGCCACGGGAGAGAATATTGCAGGCGCTGTTCGTAATGCTTTAATTAGTTGGAATATCATTGATCGCGTTGGTGCGATGAGTTTCGACACTACTTCTTCAAACACTGGTCCTAACAATGGTGCAATCGCATTCTTACAACAATATTTACAGCGGAAATTAATCAAACTTCCATGTCGTCATCATATTTTCGAAATTGTCTTGAAAAGTGTTTTTGACTTGAAATACTCAGCGACCAGTGCACCCGAAGTTCCTATTTTCAATCGATTTGCGGAAGCTTGGGACAATCTCAATCAAACTTCATTCAAATGCGGTCTCGACGACGAAATTGTCCGTTCAAAAATAAGCGAAGAGGATTGTGATGAAGTCAAACATGTCTGCTATCAAAATTTACAAAAAGATCAAATTCGCGCTGATTATAAAGAATTTCTACAGCTCACAGTCACATTCCTTGGTGGAAACGGTGGCAATTTTCGGACGTGTAGTTCAACGTCCCATGCAAGGTTTATGGGAAAAGCAATTTATTGCCTGAAAATATTTCTTTTTCGCGAACAATTCAAATGCACAGATAGACAATTGAGCGCGCTGCGAGATGTATGTATTTTTCTAGTTCGACTATATGTCAAAGTCTGGTATGGATGCCCAAATGCCATCACAGCTCCAAATCAAGATCTACAATTTGTAAAGGACTCGATCGCATACGCTGAAACAGATGCAGCAGTGTCCAACATAGTTCTATCAAAAATCAAAAACCATTTGTGGTATCTAGCACCAGAAAACGTTGCTTTAGCATTTTTTGATCCTTCCGTTTCAGATGAAGCAAAGCGCAAAATGATCAAATGTCTCCAATCAAGTGAACCGAACGTAGACCTATTGGAGAACCGTCGATTGCAAACGTTGAAGTTTTACGTTCCAGTTCATTGAGCGATTTAGTATCATATAAAACAAAATATTTTTTCACTGCATTTGGTTTGTCTGCCTGTTTTCTGGGAAAAGATCCATCGTTATGGGAAGAAGATGATGACTATCAAGACGCTTTGGACTTTTGTCGTAATTTGTTCGTCGTAAACGATGCTGCCGAACGCGGCGTCAAATTCATGAAAGATTACAATCGAATCTTAACAAATGACAAAAACAATTGGTATTTCAGTTCGTCGAGTCATATCGTCAGAAATTCCCTACACATAAGAAATCCACACTCACTTAAATTTGCCTGTATTTAGTATTTTTCAGCTATAAAATTGTCTAACTTTGATATTTTTCATTAAATTTTGGATTTATATATATATATATATATATATATATATATATATATATATATATATATATATATATATATATATATATATATATATATATATATATATATATATATATATATATATATATATATATATATATATATATATATATATATATATATATATATATATATATATATATATATATATATATATATATATATATGTATATATATATACATATATATATATATATATATATATATATATATATATATATATATATATATATATATATATATATATATATATATATATATATATATATATATATATATATATATATATATATATATATATATATATATATATATATATATATATATATATATATATATATATATATATATATATATATATATATATATATATATATATATATATATATATATATATATATATATATATATATATATATATATATATATATATATATATATATATATATATATATATATATATATATATATATATATATATATATATATATATATATATATATATATATATATATATATATATATATATATATATATATATATATATATATATATATATATATATATATATATATATATATATATATATATATATATATATATATATATATATATATATATATATATATATATATATATATATATATATATATATATATATATATATATATATATATATATATATATATATATATATATATATATATATATATATATATATATATATATATATATATATATATATATATATATATATATATATATATATATATATATATATATATATATATATATATATATATATATATATATATATATATATATATATATATATATATATATATATATATATATATATATATATATATATATATATATATATATATATATATATATATATATATATATATATATATATATATATATATATATATATATATATATATATATATATATATATATATATATATATATATATATATATATATATATAAAAGTATGTATATAGATTTATTGTGTAATATAAACAATAGTTGTTGACATATTAATTGAAATTTTAAACACTTGAAAAATTATTGAAGAACGAGTATAATGGGCTTAAAACTCATCTCCCTGGAAAAAAATATTATAGCCACTGTATACACACATACATACATACTTACATGCATAATTTTTGATGAAGTAGCACTTCAAGTGGAACACATTGACATAAGTCATGGTTCAGACTGTTTGCGTATTTTATTTAATTTTGCGCCGCTTTATGCTTTTATTTGTAAATTTATTATAAAGTCGAAAGCGTAACAAAACTATTGAAATATATATATATATATATATATATATATATATATATATATATATATATATATATATATATATATATATATATATATATATATATATATATATATATATATATATATATATATATATATATATATATATATATATATATATATATATATATATATATATATATATATATATATATATATATATATATATATATATATATATATATATATATATATATATATATATATATATATATATATATATATAAAAGTATGTATATAGATTTATTGTGTAATATAAACAATAGTTGTTGACATATTAATTGAAATTTTAAACACTTGAAAAATTATTGAAGAACGAGTATAATGGGCTTAAAACTCATCTCCCTGGAAAAAATATTATAGCCACTGTATACACACATACATACATACTTACATGCATAATTTTTGATGAAGTAGCACTTCAAGTGGAACACATTGACATAAGTCATGGTTCAGACTGTTTGCGTATTTTATTTAATTTTGCGCCGCTTTATGCTTTTATTTGTAAATTTATTATAAAGTCGAAAGCGTAACAAAACTATTGAAATTTATATTTTTCTCGGTTATTATGATGATGTTTACACTTGACATCAACATCATCAACAAAAACAACAATAACTTGTTACAAAGTTCTTGAGACTTTTGACATTTGTTTGTTACAACCCTTAGAACTTGATAATGCGCTAGGATTGAGTTTTTTTTAACAATCAGCAAAATAAAAAGGAAAGCAAAAAATAAATAAAAATTGGTAAAAACGTTTTCAACTTTAAGGGGTTGGGAATTATGATGTTAGTGTTAAATTTTTGTTATACCTTAAATGTAAATCACCAAAATGCTGAAAGACTTGTATAGCAAGCAACCCTCCAATTAATTTACAAGATGATTTCATTCAACAAAAATTTTAAATGAAAAGTGAACCGTACTTTTGATGTGATGTTCGAAAAATAAATCGCGGGACTCCGTCAAGTGGTTAAAAATACATAAATGTTTTTCTTATAAAAAAAGTAATAAAATGTGGCAACAAGCCTACACACAGAAAAAAATAAGCTTGTGTTTCATGCTGATTCTACATGATCTTCAAAAACATGTTTCTTTTCGAAATAATTATATTTCATGTTGATTTAATTCACTTAAATCAGCGTACAAACGTTTTACTAATTACGTGGCGTATATATGAGATGTTTTTGAAATCGTTTTTTAAAATCATGTTGAGTTAACATGAAACACATATGAAGCAAAATCATAATTTGTTTGTGTATATCTAAAGTATATTTGAGACTATTGTGGCTGCAGTAGTTAGTGCGTTGATTTAACTTTACTAGAATATTAAATCAACATGAAATACATTTATTTCGAAAGGAAAAATGTTTTTTGAAGATTATGTAGAATCAGCATTAAACACATATGAAGCATATTTTTTTCTGTTTGTACATACATATTTACATAAGTACATTGTTGTTAATATATTAGTAGCAATATTTATAAAAAAGCAAATTATATATTTAAATGAAATTTATTTGTTGATCGTTATTAAGCAATTGTCTATATGCATTTCATTGGTGCTTTTAAACCTTTAAGAAATTTATTATTTAACATATTGTCATAATTCTATTTTAAATGAAATTTATTTGTTGATGGTTATTAAGCAATTGTCTATATGCATTTAATTGGTGCTATTACCAAATCGTCAGTAGACTTCAACCACAACTTTGAACAGTTAAAAACCTCTTATTTTATGCACAGACTTTCAAAAACCATTTGAGAATTTACAAACGATAATATTTTTGAAAATCACAAAAGAATAAAATAAGTGTAGTAGGCTTAGAAACTTATACAAAACCCAACAAATATTTTATATTCGATATGAATCTATTTTATTTTTCTACACCTGTATACAATTAGAAATCCATTAAAAGTATTATAAGGCAAAATAAAAAATAAAAACCAAATTAAACCTAAATGTTACTAGTATTTAAAAAAATGGCGGAAAACGGTGGATTATTACTGTTTCTGATAGGTAAAGGTGTAATCTAAATTGTCCCATTCTCAATTTGTGCCAATATTTTTGCTGTTTGCCTCTTATTGAATATTAAAAACGGCGAGTTTTGCACGTATTTGAAAAAAATTAAATTTGAAGTCGCATACAATATTTAGTTTACATGTTTTCGTAAGAAAACGTAACCCACATACATCATCTCATATCAGCTTTGAAAAACGTATAGCATGATATCAGCCAGGTAAAATATATAATTTAGAATTTTTTTTATAAACACCTAACAACGACAAATATGATAACCACTTTTGCCTTAAAATAACCGAACTAAAAGTTTTTTTTAACGGTTATATTTATTTATTGTATCTTCAATAAAATTTAATTAACAACAAGTAAGAGTGCTATATTCGGTTGTGCCGAATCTTATATACCCTTCACAAAGTAATATAAAATGTATATCTGTGGTCACAAGGTATAACAGTTAAGTCGAGTTAGGATAAAGTGTATTTATCATTATAATTTTGATTATTTCTCTTAACTTAACTGTTGTTTCATTATAAATTAAATTACAAATTAATAAAGTTAAAATTGCAAGCATTATCTTAATCTAATTTCCCTGATTCTACACAGCGATTTTAAAATTCTCACTAGCCAAAATCGAGTTTAGTCGTTATTCCTTGTGGGAACAGATACATGTACATACTTGCAATTATACACGAAATAGCTATGCAATAATTTTCAAATAACTTTCTTAATTACCGTTTTCGTAAAATATGCAAACTTTTGTATATATAGTGGTTCTAAGTAAAAAGGCATGTTGATCTGTTTAAAGTTAAGTGCAGACTGGCCCTCCTTTATTCATCTCTCTTGAATTATACTATATAAATATGTACATATATTGTTCGTTATTAAAGGGTTGTATTAGATGGTAGCAACTAGTGTTGGGCATTACACCTCCCTCTTTTACAAAAAGAAAAGAAGTAATAGGTACATTATTTAATTATGCTAGTGCACGTTAAATTATTATTTAGTTGTTTTTTTCAAAACGATTTTTTTTTATTTTTCAAAAAGGAAAAAGTAAACAAGAGGTACCAAGCTTGTTTAGTTCTTGCTTTTTTTTTGTTACTTCTTTTCTTTTTTGTTTCCTTTGTAAGTATTTCCAAATGTTTTACAAAATTTGTTAAAAAAAAGTTATATCTATTTTCCATATTTGTTTTATTTATAGCTTTTTATAAATACGTTTTATAAAGATATTTGTTACAAAGTTATATGTTTTTCATATTTGTGTTATTCATAATCATAGTTGTGGCAAATAAGTATTTGAAATATTTGAGTTAAAAATAAAAACGTCCTTCCGTTCCTCCACTTCAACTAAAAACAAAAATATTAAAATTTTTTTATGTGGAGTACAAAACAAAAAAAAAACATTTCTATATTAAAGTTAAACCCATTTTCCACATCTCTGTTTATAA
This sequence comes from Panzeria rudis, assembly GCA_956483635.1. NCBI lineage: Eukaryota > Metazoa > Arthropoda > Insecta > Diptera > Tachinidae > Panzeria > Panzeria rudis. The sequence continues at coordinate 10,518,016 of OY101452.1, read as the reverse complement.
TTAATATTTGTTGATGAAAATAGAAAAAATAATGTTTTGTTACAACAAATAATTAAATTTTTTTTTGTTTATTTTTTATTTGCTTTTATATCTAATTCTAAGATTTCCGATTATGTTCATTCGTTGAAAGAAAATATTTTTTATAATATTATATGTTTTTTTTTGTTTCCGTGTGTATAATTGTTTTGATTTTATGCTTTCCTTATCCTGTTTTTATGAATAGTTCTATCATTCTTATTTATTTCATCATACACCGTCACATGACAGCCATTAATACTTTTTACAACAAATGGGCCTTCGTAAATTCTCTTGAATTTATCATAAGGTTGCTTTTGTATCAGAACATTGTTGTTAATAATAGTTTTTGTTTCGTATTTTATGTTTATCTATTAATTGTCTTGCTAACTGATTTGTTTTTTGTAACCTATATTTTACTTCCTTACTATAGCTCTCAATGTTGTATATGGGATCAATTGTTTTTTTATTTATCTCCGTAGGAAGCGAAGGAATTTTTCCGAAGACTAGTTCATATGGTGTAAATTTGTTATCAAAAGCAGTGTTTGATGTGGTATTATGGAAAAACGTGAAGTACTTCAAATAAGTATCCCAATCGCACATATTTTCGTCAATGCATGCCATAAGGTATTCATTAAAAACTCTGTGGTTGCGTTCTACTGTCTCATGGTGATACGCAGTTGAAAATTTTATTTAAATTTTTAGAAATTTACATAGTTCTAATAATATTTGGTTCTTAAATTCCGTGCCTAAAGCAGTTTTAATTGTATTCATGGAACCGTAGGTTAGAATAAAATTTTCAATTTTTGTCGGGTATTGCTATTGTTGTGAGATGTTTTGTTAACTCACACATTAAAGTCAACGCATATCTGTTTCCGTACGTTGATTCAGTTAATGGACCAATTGTGTCCAGAACGACCACATCGAACGCTTGTAGGGGTGTTGGTGTTAATATTAATTTCTCTTTATTCCCCGGTTTAACTTTATTCACATTGCATTTATCACACTTTTTTATAAAATTAGCTATATCTTTCGTCATGTTTTTCCAAAAAATTGTGTTCTTAATTTTGCATTGAGCCTCTTGCGTCCACAATGTCCTCCTAAGAGTCGATCATTGTGATAAACATTCATTAAATGTTCTTTTCGGCTTTTTTCAAGTACTTGTTCAATAGGATTAGTCAAAATGATTTCTATATTTTTTAATAATTTGATGCCATGGTCTTTTAAGTTTTGAATACTACAATTTGTGAAGAAAGTCGTCTTTTGGCCATTCTATCGTAAAAATATTCACCTTGAAGGCTTCTTGTTCTAACCTCAAAACCATTTCATCTAAATTTAATGTTTTGGTATCAATTTGAATATCTATAGATAGTGCCATTTAAAATTTTTTGTAAACTTTTATGCGCAATTTTGATAATTTGTTATTGGAATAAAAGAGTTCAGATCTTATCTTTGGTATTTTTTTTTAAAACTCGTGTGAAAATTTGTCCTAAATTGGTATTTTTCTACGCTAGTGTTCATACATTGTGTGTCGTCTTGGGATTGCTTAGACATTCCTCGGGTTGTCACAGCGAAAATTTGTTTGTCTGGGGTCTTCAGTTCGTCTGTCGATATACGCGGCTACATTATCTTTACCTTTTATATGCTCTATTGTAAAATTATACTCTGACAATTCTAGCTTAATTTTCGTTAGCTTCAACGATGGATCTTTGATATTAAACAAGTACACTAAAGGTCTGTGGTCTGACCTGACTATAAATTCCGTACCATAAACGTATGGTCTGAACTGTGTTATCGCAAAGTAAATAGCTAAAAGTTCCTGTTCGATGGTAGGCTTCTTTTGTTCTGCGTTGTTGAAAGATTTTGATGCAAAATAAATTGGTAAATCATTTCGGCTGAAATCCTAGCTTAGGACTGCTCCGCAACCTATTTTTGATGCATCGACTGTTATTATAAATTTTTTGGAAAAATCTGGGTACTGAAGCAACTTAGGAGATTTTAAGCTAGATTTTAACCTTTCAAAAGCTTGTTGGCATTTGCTATCCCAACTGAAATGTACTTTTTTACGAGTTATATAATTTAGAGGTGCTGGCATGAGGCAAAATTTTTAATAAACCTCCTATAATAATTCGCGAAAGCAACAAATCTTTTAACTGCATCTTTGTCCGTTGGTACGGGGTAATTTTCGACGGTTTTAATTTTTGAGTCGTCTGGTAAAAGACCTTTTGACGTGCATTTATGGCCCAGAAAAGTGACCTCTGGTCTGAAAAAGTTGCACTTATATGGGTTGACTTTTAAGTTGAATTTTCTGAAAATATCGAAAACATCTTTTAGATTTTTTAAATGGTGTTGCGTACTACATCCAGTAACAATTATATCATCCACATACAAAAAAGCTTGCTCTGGAGATAGCCCTGAAAAAGCGATGGACATCATACGTGAGAAGGAGTTAGGGGCAACATTTAAACCGAATGGTAGAACTTTCCATCGAAAAGAGCCTGAATTGGTACTAAATGAAGTAATATCTCTAGTCAGAATGGAGTGGGATCTGGTGAAATCATGAATAGAAATCTGATACTGAAAAGTGTTTGGCTCGTCCCAGGTTGTCTAAAATGTCGTCGATCCTTTGTAGTGGAAATTTGTCAGCTATTAGCTTTTTATTGACTCCTCTATAATCAACGCACAATCTATACGACTTCTGACCGTCTACACTCTTTTTTGAAACTAAAATCAATGGGCTGTTATAGCTCAATTGGCTTGGCTCGATTAAATCGTTTTTTAACAAATTTTTTACTTGATTATCGATTTCCTGTTTCTGCGAATGAGGCATTCGATAATTCTTCATATAAACTGGAGAGCTATCGTTTAATCTTAACCTTTGCTCATAAAAATTGTTTACAGTCATTTTATCATCGTTTAGTGAAAAAATGTCGGCATATTTCTCGCATAGAGGCATTAAATGTTTTTCTATTTCATCTGGCATTATTTTTTCAACAACTTTTTTAGCGTTACTATACGATTGGCTTCGGGTTTGACCTCACTAAATGAATAGATGTTATAATTTGTGAGTATTCTGATTTTATGTTTGAATTTCCGATGCACTTGTATTTATCGGTTACATTGACTATTCTCAAAATTGGTGTTTTAGAGTCTACGATACATTTCCCTGTAAAGACTCCTTCTGCCAGTTCTTGTGTGTCTATAGAAATGGGTTCATTTAAATTTTCGAATTTAAATAGTCGAAAAACTTCAGATCTAGGTGGGATTATACAGTTATTTTTGGTTGTGCCATGTGTTATAGGGATTTGCAATTTATTATTGTTATGCCAGAATGAGATTGCCATGTGTTCATAGTTAATGTTGCATTTGTATAATTTGAGGAAATCCTTACCGAGTATTCCATCAGATGGAATATTAAAATCATCTTCTACTACATGTAGAGTTTGAGGAATTAATTGGTTTTGAATAATAAGGTTTGTATAGATTATTCCTAGTGTTGAAATGGTCTGTGTTGTTACGCCCGTAATATTTATTATTTCTCTTTGATTGATTTTGATATATGGTTTTATACAGGACACTTTTATCAACGAGATATCTGCCTGTGAATCGACTAAGAAACTGTTATGTTTGTTTGTTTCTGTACATTTTAAATTTATATAGTCTGAAAAATTTAGGTTTAGGCTGTAAATAGATTTGTTTAAAAAATGCGTATTTTCGGTTAAAAATTGCGATGTAGTTCCCCCAGCGACTCCTGCTGAGGGGCCATTGCGTTTAAAGGCAGGGCCCTGGCATTTCTATTTGCATTTGTTCTATTGTTGTTATTATTGAAACGACTATTACCACGGTTTGAGTAATTACTACTATTTCGGCTTCGATTATTATAATTATGATTATAATTACTATAATTATGATTATAATCACCACGATTATTGTTAGACCGATAGTTGTAGCCACGTCTGTAACTATTGCCACGACTGAAGCTGCTACTAGGCCGATTTGTGTGGTTTCTACTAAAAAGGTTATTTGAATTACTTTTTCGAGATTGGAAAGCTAGTACTTGTCTTTCGTTTGATTCGTTTGTCTGTTCTACGACTAGTGTAGCCACGAATCTCTTGCATCAGTAAATGATGATGACGCAAGAATTGATTTGACTAAATTAGATCTGGCATTTAGTCGACATACGCTGACCGTCTGTTCGACAGCCATTTCGTGTGCCTTTGCTTTCGTTACTCCTTCTATAACGAGAGACCTTTCTAAGGCATCGGCTAGCTCTTCAGTCTGTTTAGCAAAGTCCGCATAATTATTATTTCGTATCTGTAAGGCAGCAATTTTACCTGCAACGACTTTCGAATTTTCTGGTTTTATTTTGCTTTTTAAAACAGTTTTTATTTGTTCGATTGTACTAACATTTTCTGGTAGAGCTTCTCTCGCTTTGCCTTCCAGTTTTGATTTTATGAATGCAACAAAAGTAAAATTGAGGTTTTCATCGGTTAGATCCTGAATCAAATTGATTTTGTCTATGAAAGATTCTAATGCAAGAGGATTACCGTCGTAATTTTCCCGCATTATGCTTGCACACATGCTAATGAAAGATTTTTTCTGGTCTAAATTAGCCATTTCTAGTTCCAGTTAGTGTAGTTCGAAGGCTTTTTCTATATGTTCTTTTCTAATCTCTTGTTCTAAAATATTGTTTTCTGTTGATTTTCCGTCATCGCTCCCGCTATTTCCCTCTAGTACCTTACCTTCCACTTCGGATTCGGACTCTGTGCTTATTTCCCTATCTACCAATTCAAACGAGAAAATATCGTAAGGCACTTTGATTCTGCGCAAAGTGGATTATCCGATTATTGATCATTGTTAACTTTAAGTTTTTCAATGACCCTTTGTATGAATGGTACATACTTTTGCATTTCCTTATATTTTACTTCATGTGCATCAGCCATTTTGTGGCTTTTTTTATACAAGGTTAATCCTTATTTATATCGAAAATAGTTTTTGTTTTAGGTTTTGTGAAAAACATGTAATACCTTTTTTTTTAAATATCTAATGTGTACTTTACGGATCAGATACATACCTATTTGTTGAGATTACGTGTATGAGTTGTACAAAAAGTATATCACAAAATTGGTATTCTTAAACAAGAATTTATAGGTTACATATATACAGTTCATTTCGCATTAATTTATGCAAATATAAATTTAGAATCATTTGAGCTCAAAAAATACTGATTTTCTAAACATTTTTTTGCACTTTTTCTATTTAATACTAAAAAATTGTATCCCAAATAAATATTTTATTGATTTTATTTATTTACTATTAATTTATTTGCTATATTCTATTTTTCTGTTATTGGTTTTAATATCTTATGATAAATAAGTATATTTATTAATTAACATTAAAAGAAACATTAAAAAAAATAAAAGTTTCAGGCGTCGTGATTTGAACCCGGCTCCCGAGAGAAAAACAAGAATAGGGGAACCGTCTAACGCTCTCAGTCAAACAGCCACAAAGTTAAAAGGGTTTAATTTGATATAAATACTTAACAGCTGGCTTGTAGGGTCAGTCATACAATATTTCTACTAATATTATATGAATCGTCGTACAAAAGATCAGATGATAGGGATATCCGCCAGATCTGATTGATTTATCATTTTGACGATTTTCGGTGTCAAAAAAGAGATTTTAACGACTAAACGACTTTTACCTTAAATTTTACGATTTTTAAGAATTATAAGTTAGTTAATACAATATTTTAGAACTTTCAAAACAATTTTGATTTTGATTAAGAGCTTTGCAGCTTTTGCTACAATATGTAATAAAAGTAAGGAATAAAAGGGATAGTTATGCCAATAACTAATCATTTTAGTATTATATGTTTTTTAAAACCTCTTCTCTCCATAATTTCCCAACAGCTGCATACATACATATGGATGTATATCAAATATAAAAATTTTCAAACTAAAAAAACGCTCAAGTATAGCTTTGCATCCTATGCGAAATTTTTTGATCAATTCTAATAACATAATTCAAATGATTATACTGCGTATTTAAAGTAGAAAATTCCAAAAACCATACAATGTTAAATTTTTATTAAACTTAAATGTTGATTTATTCAATATTTTTGTGGCTTACCGAATTACTGCACTGTACTTATATTATTTTTCTAAAGCAAAATTCACTAAACATGTGATTATACTGTTTATGAAGTTGAAACAACAACTGATCATTTGATTGATAAGAATTTCGTTCATTTTGTGTAAAAACTGTGAATTTATTTGTTACGTGATTTATTATTAATTATTGTTCTGTTTATTAAGTAGATTTCTATACGATTTTTCGCTCGAAATCTGACGAATATATCCCTATTTCATCTGGCAACTATGCCTTGCCTCGGTTCTGTAATTTGTGAGAATTTCTTACATCGAGAAAAAATTAATAATTATATTTGTCATCTTAGTTGCATTTTGCTTTTAGAAAAATAATATACATAAAGCCCAGTAACTCGGTAAGCCACAAAAAATATTGAAAAAATGGACTTTTAAGTTTAATCAAAATTTTTAATTTTCTACTTTAAATACGCATCATAATTATTTGAATTATATTATTAGAACTTATCAAAAAAATTCGCTAGGATGCAAAGCTGTACTTGAGCGTTGTTTTTTTTACATTTGTTATATTTGATATACATACATCCATACAGCGGCGGCCCAAGGGTGGAACGAGTGGAGCGGTCGCACAACGCACCAGGTGTCAAGGGGCGCAAAAAATCCAAATGCGAAAAGCAATCTCTATTGCATTTGTATATTTTTATTATAAAAATTTATAAAATATGAATGGTGAGCGTAGTTTTAGTAAATTGAAGCTAATAAAAATGTACTTAATGCTAGGAACACAACTGGGACGAACGACGAATTTCGCCCAACGCGACGAATTCGTCGATAAAAATTCGCTGTTTAAGTTCGTCATATGAAGCAAAATAGCGACAAAAACGTAACAGCTGTTGAGTTGATAAAGTTCTTTATTGTGTGTGCAAAGTGTGATTATATTAAAATAATACATACTAAAAAAATTACACATTAACAAAAACACAACTAAAAGCAATTTTTATAGTTAATTATTATCTATATTTATTTCAAATGCTATAAAATAAAAATAAATCAATAATTAAAGTAAAAATTAACTTTATTTACTAAAATACTTCAAAACTAAAACCAAACATGGTCACTTGGCACTGATTTGTTCGTCGTTCGCCGGCGTAAGAAATATAAAAAAATCTATTCAGAGTCGCGTATGACGAATTTCGTCCGACGCCGTTATTGTGTGTATTTTCATATACACAAATATGTTTTATTTTGGGCCATTATTACAACTTGGTAATAGTTAAAGGCATGAATTTACTTTAACCTACCAGGAAAGATGAATTTGCCTTTAACTTATCGCTCACTTGAAACAAAAATTTTTTGTTTTTAATTTTAACATAGCTTTAACATTTAATTTATTTTGAACTGGAAAAAATTCAATTAAAAATATTGAAAAAAGTAAATGATACATATTGTTAAAAAATAGTCGCCAGCTTCAAAAATTCTTCCGTATTTTGTATATTAAAATAGGAAGTTATTAAAACTAAAAAGGGTTTTCATAGTTTTAGCTGGCTGCCAACATTGACGATAGATATGTAAATGAAAAGAAATAATAAGTCACACAAAATTATTTAGCAGGCCAGATAAATACAACAATAAAATTTTAGATCAGCTTCAAAAACATGTTTTAAAAAAAATAGATGTATCATATTTTTTTCTGTTGACCAAAGGCCGCCGATATCAAATCTCGCTCCACCCTGGCAAAATGCTAGGGCATTCATATGTATGTATGCAGCTGTTGATAAATTATGGAGAGAAGAGGTTTTAAAAAACATATAATACTAAAAATATTAACATTAAAATTATTAGTTATTGGCATAACTATCCCTTTTACTCCTTACTTTTATTACATATTGTAGCAAAAGCTGCAAAGTTCTTAATCAAAATTGTTTTAAAAGTTCTAAAATATTGTATTAACTAACTTATAATTCTTAAAAATCGTAAAACTTAAGGTAAAAATCGTTTAGTCGTTAAAATCCCGTTTTTGACACCGAAAATCTTCAAAATGACGATAAATCATCAGATATGGCAACCATCCCTATGATCTGATATTTTGTACGACGATTCATATAATATTAGTTGAGATATTGTATTTATATCACATTAAACCCAGTTAACTTTGTGGCTGAGAGCGCTAGACGGTTCCCAAATTGTTGTTTTTCTCTCGGGAGGCGGGTTCAAATCACGGCGCCTGAAACTTTTATTTTTTATAATGTTTCTTTTAATGTCAATTATGTAATAAATATACTTATTTATCATAAGATATTAAAATCAATAACAGAAACAATAGATTATAGCAAATAAATTAATAGTAAATAAATAAAATCAATAAAATATTTATTTGGGATACAATTTTTTAGTATCAAATAGAAAAATTGCTAAAAATTGTTTAGAAAATCAATATTTTTTGAGCTCAAATTCTAAATTATATTTCTAAATTCTAATCTTTTGCGGCGGGCCCTCCGTTTTAATTATATTTAATGTATTTGTGACCAATTATGAAGTAATACTTAGTTTGTCAAGATTTTTATATTTCCATATACTTATATCTTTGGGCTATTTTTGGTCAATCTTAATTTTTTCTGGCGATGTAAATAAAACCAATTATTTAATCTTTATCTCAACGTTTCGTCGATGGTTTGTCGACTTCATCAGGAGATGAATTTTATTAAATTCTGTTGAAGAAAAAAAACTTTTTTCCCTTAAATATATATTCACATATGATGCACTACTTGACGATGTAATTAACAAACTGAAAGTGAGGAATATACATATAAAATTCATGTCGAAGTATGTAGACGATCTACTTGCAATTATTCATAAAGAAGACGAAACCATTATATTAGAGACACTCAACGCTTATCACAATAAATTACAGTTTACGATCGAAAAAGAGTCAGAACAACAAATACCGTACTTGGACATGCTTATCATCAGGAATGAAAACAAAGTCATCACAGATTGGTATATGAAACCGACAGCATCAGGACGACTCATAAATTATAACTCAACGCAACCGATAAAAATGAAGATTAACGCTGCAACCAATTTGGTAAACAAAATAATTTATATAAGCGACAAAAAATTTAGAAATGGAAATATAAATAAAATAAGACGGATGCTCACTATGAACAATTATCCAATTTACATCACAAACAACATAATTAACAGAACACTGAGTAACAAAAAAATTATAAACAATGCCGAATCAGGAGAACAAAAAAATTTTTACAGTGTGCCATTTATCCCCAGGCTAACAGAAAACAAAACATTAAAAAACATGATAAACAACGAAAATGTAACAATAGCACACACATCGAACAAAACACTAAGGCATCTATATACAAGCAAAGAGACAAAAGTAGACAAATTAAAAAAAGATAATGTTGTATACGAACTTACATGCGTTGGCAACGAAAGGGAAAGATGTAACAAAGTTTATGTTGGAACAACAAAAAGAATGCTAGCTACACGATTAGCGGAACATGAGGCAGATATAAGGAAGGGAAAGGAGACCACTGGACTATCACAACACATTAAAGAAAGCCAACACAAAGTAGATTTTAAGAGCGTAAAAATTTTAGACAAGGAAAAATCCGCAAATAAGAGATACACATTATAGAGCTTAAGGATACAACAACGTTTATCGAAAGCTCTAAACACAAAAGAAGACAAAGATCAAACAAAGCTCCAGTATTCAGTTGCAATAAACCAATAAAAGTACGTTCTGTGATATAATTTTAGTTCAATTCTGTGATTTAATTTAATTATTTTATTTATTTATTATATTAATTTTTGTACGTGTTGTCCAACTTTACACAAATATTTTAATAACGAATAAATAGACAGTGATGTAAAATTTTAATCGTAAGTTGAACTATGTGTTACATTACAAACATTTATATATTTTAAAAAATTTATACATACATACATATGTGAATATATATTTAAGGGAAAAAAATTTTTTTTCTTCAACAGAATTGAATAAAATTCATCTCCTGATGAAGTCGACAAACCATCGACGAAACGTTGAGATAAAGATTAAATAATTGGTTTTATTTACATCGCCAGAAAAAATTAAGATTGACCAAAAAGCCCAAAGATATAAGTATATGGAAATATAAAAATCTTGACAAACTAAGTATTTCTAAATTTATATTTGCATAAATTAATGCGAAATGAACTGTATATACATATGTATGTAACCTCAAAATTCTTGTTTATGAATACCAATTTTGTAATATACTTTTTGTACAACTAATACACGTAATCTCAACAAATAGGTATGTATCTGATGCGTAAATTACACATTAGATATTTAAAAAAACGCTCAATTGAATAAATTATGTATGTATTACAAAATACTTTATTACGTAATAGCTACATATATACAAAAGTTTGCTTACTTTACGCAAATAATTAAGAAAGTTATTTGGAAATTATTGCATAGCTATTTCGTGTATAATTGCAAGTACATGTATCTGTGCTCACAAGGAATAACGACTAAACTCGATTTTGGCTAGTAAGAATTTTAAGAGCGCTGTGTGAAATCAGGAAAATTAGATAAAGATAATGCTAGCAAATTTTATACTATATTAATTTGTAATTTAATTTATAATGAAACAACAGTTAAGTTAAGAGAAATAAACAAAATTATAATGATAACTTGACTTAACTGTTACACCTTGTGACCAAAGATATACCTTATATTGGATTTTCTTGACAGTCAGTTTTAAAAACGTAGTAAGTATAAAAGAAAACGTTGTTTCCTTAATAATTATTTCATAAGATATTAGCATCAGGAACCAAAAAATAGATTATACCTAGCAAACAAATTAATAATGGTAAATAAATAAAATCAATGAATTAATTTTCGTAATACGTCTTAAGCAAAAGCTTAATTTGATAGAAAGTACAAATAAAAACCTGAAATAATGATTATTTCTAAGCAAAATTCCTTCAAAAACCTTTTTTATGTGCACTTCGTATACCTGCAAACTTAACGTATTTTTTGCAGTTTTAAATTATTTTCATATAAAAAATCAAAGTTAGCTGCACACGCTATATTATTGTGTTTACCTGCACATTAAGGCAAATAAGTATATTTAGTTTAACAGCATTTTTGAGTTATCTGCCCAAAAAATCGTGAAAAGTTGTTTGTGCAGCTAAATCAAAATTACTGTACTAATACTATAACTTGTCAAGAATCTTTCTATCTTTTCTATGGTATATACGCCTTTCGTTGCGAAAGCGTATATAAGATTCCGCACAGCTGAATACATCAGTATTTCCTGTTTTTTATTATCACTCTATTTTATTTTGACTGTTTGTTGTTGCGGTAACCTTAGTTATAGATATCTTCTGAAAATTTCAGGTCTCTAACTATTACGGTTCACGAGTTAGAAGCTTGTGACTGATGGACATCGCATCGAAAACTAATACATAAGAATAATAATGTATGCAAAACTAATTACAACAATACAAAAAGGGTAAAATTACAACAAACACAGGACGGACAGAAAATCTAAGAACACATAATGTATAGCACAAAACACAAGAGTAAGTGGTCAGACTGGCGTGCAGAAGGTGATGTGTTCGATACTAGTCCTTTTTACAACATTTTTAAAATATATATGATATGCATAGTATATATATTTTTATTTTGTCCATATCTCAGCCATTTATGGAGTACTGGCAGACGTATAGGATCATAGAAATTCACAAACACATGAAAATCGGAACAAAGTAGCTTTTTGGATATATCTCTGTTATATATGAACCGATTTTCCTGAATTTCACATACAAAAATCTTCAGGAAAAGCCAGCCACGCGACTTCAGCATTTAGGTCCAAAAGTCTTCTAGGACCTCTGAATTATACCTTTCAACATCGGTCAGAAAAAACGGACAGACGGTCACCGCTAAATCGACTTAGATTTTTATAAGGATCGCGAATATATATACTTTATGGGTTCGCAAGTGATTACTGTAGAAATTACAAACGGAATAACAAACCTATATATACCCTTACCATTTTTGGTGAAGGGTATAATAAGTAATCAAATCTTAACTCTAAAATAATAACTTTTAAGCCCATCCAATGCCAGACAAAAATATTTGTTTCAGTGGTTGGTTCTTTGGTTGTCTACGTCTCTCGTGTTCGGCTAAGAGCAAAATTGTCCCTCCTTCTCAGCCGAGTGTGGCCTCTAAAGTTAATGATGTTTCGGGCTAGGGGATTTGGAAGCAACTCAAGTTTTTTTATGTATCTTGTCACGTGCTTAGAAAACACTGTCTTAACCAGCAGCACACCTAAATCTTTATGAGTTCGCTTGTTTCTGACATACCATGGGGATGCTGTAATCGTACGGAGTATTTATTTTGTCGCCTTTGAATTTTTGCTACATTTGATGCCGAGGCAGTGCCCCATAACTGGATACCGTAGCCCAGTAGTTTGTGGCAAAAAAAATGGAATTAATTCAGTATCTTCGTAACTGCTGAAGCCAGTGACATGAAATTTTACATGGTTATAACTGAGGTGTTGTCCGTCTTAAGTTTGAAGAGCTTGGCTCCTTCGATAGAGGCTCCAGGGGTTCCCAAAATTGGTAACCTCGGGTATGTCAAACTTTAAAAAAATCGCCAAAATTACATTTCTTGTCCGATTTCCAAACCCTTTCCCATTTTGGAATCTGCTATCCAAGGCCTATATTTGCCCCACTTACGGTTTGAATTTGTCTCCTATAGTTCCAAAGTTACTGGCCTTGCAAAAAAAATTGCTAATTTGGCGATCTTATTCTGGTATTTTTTAAACTGTGAAAATTATACCGAAAATTTAATAATAATCTGCACAATTCAACAAAAATTTGACTTTTGTTTGGAACATTTTATATAATTTTAAAGGTAGAGACCTGTAGATTAAGATTTTTTTATTAGTTTTTAGATTTTCGCAAATTTGTGATCACTTAAGGAAAAATATAAAAAATTTAGTATTGACCGGCAATATCTTAAAAACTACTTGAGATACCGCTATGAAATTTTCAGCGTTTTCAGATGGTATAAAATACTAATAAAAAAACAGTAAGAAGCTTGGACCAAATACAATTCGAAGTAAGTTTGTTTAAGTAATAAGAAAAGGTCATATGAAAATCTGACTTTTTTCGGTATTTTTCCTCTCCTGACTATACTAGTCGCGGGGCGCATTATCGCCACATATGGAAAGTTGCTATCAAATATAGCTTTAAAATTCCGGCTGAGAACTTACGATCGCAGCTTTGCAATTTTTGTACCAATCATGCAAACATGAAAAATATTTTTAAAAATTATCATATTCTAGGGTTTACTGTGGGCGAACTATTATAGATAGAGCTTAGCTTTTTACCGTGTTAGCTTGGTTTTTTTAATCTATCCAAATCATGTTAACTTGGTTAAGGTCTTTGAAGAAACTTATTTTTTATAATCAAAATACTGAGAGTAACTTTTTGACAAAAAATTTACAAAACATCAACTTTTTTTAAGTGTAAAATAGAAACTGCTGCCATTCCTCACTCCATTAAGAAATTGGAAAATTTTGTTGAATTGTGCAGATTATTATTAAATTTTTGGTATAATTTTACGACTTAAGACAACTTCACAGTTTAAAAAATACCAGAATAAGATCGCCAAATTTGCAAAAAATTTTTTTGCAAGGCCTGTAACTTTTGAACTATCGAAGACAAATTCAAACCGTAGGTGAGGCAAATGTAGGCCTTTGATAGCAGATTCCAAAATCGGAAAGGGTTTGGAAATCGGACTAGAAATATATTTTGTTTGACATACCCGAGGTTACCAATTTTGGAAACCCTGGAGCCTCTATCGAAGGAGCCAGCACCCCAAACTTAAGACGGACACCACCTCAGCTATAACCATGTAAAATTTCATGTCACTGGCTTCAGTAGTTACGAAGATACTGAATTATTTCCATTTTTTTGCCACAAACCACTAGAAGAAGATTACAATCTAGGCTTAGAGTAGAGTTCCTTCCAATGATCTAATTTATCTGAGCTGCTTTTAATTTCATTTGGGTCACCTTTGCATTTATGTGTAGACTTGTGCCAAATAGTTCATTTGAATGTTCGGTCATTCTAGTTCATATTTCCTCAATGAACGAGGTCGGTCTTCTAGTTCAAGCGCTCTTTTTGAACTATGAATGAATGGTGAAATATAAGAATAATAGAAAACATTCTATCTGCTTTTCATTCTATCATTCTCTTGTTTGTTTTTTGTGTATATTTTTGGACCATGTGCTGTTATTGCTGTAGAATTAGCGGCTTACATAAAAATATCTTCAAAATATTTATGAAATCCTTGATTGTACAACAGTAACTAAAGAGAGAATAATAAGAACTAATTTTGTGTGTGAAGGTAAGTAAAAAGTAATAAAGATTTACCTAGTAAACATATTGGTGCCTATTATGAGCAACATTCGATTTTCGGTTGTGGTCGAATTAACTGATCGAACGAATTTTCATTTGGTATTATGACGAACATTCGATAAAAAAAAACTATTGTAAATTTCACATAATTGGATTGTGACCAGCGCTGCCACTGAAAAAAATTTTCCTACCAAATTTTCCACAAAAATCTACCAAAACCGTTTTAAACCTATCAATTTCTTAAAACTTTTTGATTGCGTTTCTTAAAACATTCTGGTAGTGAAGTTTGAAATACATCTTCTTTAATAAAAATTTTGGAGTTTTAATGGATTTATCGCACGCGCATATTCCGATCGGAGTGCTCTTGATAGCGTACTTTTATTCCTATCGTTTTCTTTTTATCGTCTTCAGATTCCGTCCATTTTATATTTTAATTTTCCAGCGATAAAGTTGTCATACCTCAAAAAGGTTCTTTAAACATTATTATACGCAAAGCTAGCAGTAAGCTTTACAACCTGCAGCATATTGTTAAAAAATTACACTGAATTAATTCAAAGATAAGCAGATCGCTTTATTCTTCTTAAGAACAAAAAAAATATCTAAATCTAGAATCGACCTTTTTCTCAGATTTATAAACTGATTTTGAAAACTGTAAATATAAATCCAATCGTTAAAAAATATGCATCATGGTATTTAAGGAAATAGTGCATCAGATGATCATTAAGGAATAGAAAAAATTCGTTAAGAAAGACAAAACACTAAAAAAATACTTAGTCCCGGCTATGGACTGATAACTAGCAATGCTAGCCATTCAGTCCAGAGG
Organism: Panzeria rudis; assembly: GCA_956483635.1. Taxonomy (NCBI): domain Eukaryota; kingdom Metazoa; phylum Arthropoda; class Insecta; order Diptera; family Tachinidae; genus Panzeria; species Panzeria rudis. The sequence continues at coordinate 10,502,632 of OY101452.1, read as the reverse complement.
TCTCGGGTTCGATTTCCGATATAGAAATTGGGCGTTTTTGCAGACAAACTACATAAATCGCTTCGCGGGCTGTGTTTTTAAATTTAAAAATAAATAAAATAAAAAGAATTTTATATGGATGTAATAATTAAACGAATTTTTTCTATTCCTTAATGATCATCTGATGCACTATTTCCTTAAATACCATGATGCATATTTTTTAACGACTGGATTTATATTTACAGTTTTCAAAATCAGTTTATAAATCTGAGAAAAAGGTCGATTCTAGATTTAGATATTTTTTGTTCTTAAGAAGAATAAAGCGATCTGCTTATCTTTGAATTAATTCAGTGTGATTTTTTAACAATATGCTGCAGGTTGTAAAGCTTACTGCTAGCTTTGCGTATAAAAAAGTTTAAAGAACCTTTTTGAGGTATGACAACTTTATCGCTGGAAAATTAAAATATAAATTGGACGGAATCTGAAGATGGTAAAAAGAAAACCATAGGAATAAAAGTACGCAATCAAGAGCACTCCGATCGGAATATGCGCGTGCGATAAATCCATTAAAACTCCAAAATTTTTATTAAAGAAGGTGTATTTCAAACTTCACTACCAGAATGTTTTAATGGAAAATTTGGTAGGAAAATTTTTTTCAGTGGCAGCACTGGTCACAATCCAATTATGTGAAATTTACAATAGTTTTTTTTATCGAATGTTCGTCATAATACCAAATGAAAATTCGTTCGATCAGTTAATTCGACCACAACCGAAAATCGAATGTTGCTCATAATAGGCACCAATATGTTTACTAGGTAAATCTTTACAATCAAGGATTTTATAAATATTTTGAAGATATTTTTATGTAAGCCGATAATTCTACATCACATGGTCCAACAATATACACAAAAAACAAACAAGAGAATGATATAATGAAAAGCAGATAGAATGTTTTCTATTATTCTTATATTTCACCATTCATTCATAGTTCAAAAAGAGCGCTTGAACTAGAAGACCGACCTCGTTCATTGAGGAAATATGAACTAGAATGGCCGAACATTCAAATGAACTATTTGGCACAAGTCTACACATAAATGCAAAGGTGACCCAAATGAAATTAAAAGCAGCTCAGATAAATTAGATCATTGGAAGGAACTCTACTCTAAGCCTAGATTGTAATCTTCTTCTATACAACTCCATTCTAAAACGTATACGGTCCTACGCACAGTGGTTTGTGGCAAAAAAATGGAAATAATTCAGTATCTTCGTAACTGCTGAAGCCAGTGACATGAAATTTTACATGGTTATAGCTGAGGTGGTGTCCGTCTTAAGTTTGGGGTGCTGCCTCCTTCGATAGAGGCTCCAGGGTTTCCAAAACCTCGGGTATGTCAAACAAAATATATTTCTTGTCCGATTTCCAAACCCTTTCCGATTTTGGAATCTGCTATCAAAGGCCTACATTTGCCTCACCTACGGTTTGAATTTGTCTCCGATAGTTCAAAAGTGACAGGCCTTGCAAAAAAAATTTTTGCAAATTTGGCGATCTTATTCTGGTATTTTTTTAAACTGTGAAGTTGTCTTAAGTCGTAAAACTATACCAAAAATTTAATAATAATCTGCACAATTCAACAAAATTTTCCAATTTCTTAATGGAGTGAGGAATGGCAGCAGTTTCAATTTTACACTTAAAAAAAGTTGATGTTTTGTAAATTTTTTGTCAAAAAGTTACTCTCAGTATTTTGATTATAAAAAATAAGTTTCTTCAAAGACCTTAACCAAGTTAACATGATTTGGATAGATAAAAACACCAAGCTAACACGGTAAAAAGCTAAGCTCTATCTATAATAGTTCGCCCACAGTAAACCCTAGAATATGATAATTTTTAAAAATATTATTCACGTTTGCATGAGTGGTACAAAAATTGCAAAGCTGCGATCTTAAGTTCTCAGCCGGAATTTTAAAGCTATATTTGATAGCAACTTTCCATGTGTGGCGATAATGCGCCCCGTGACTAGTATAGTCCCGGCTATGGACTGATAGCTAGCAATGCTAGCCATTCAGTCCAGAGGTCTCGGGTTCGATTGGGCGTTTTTGCAGACAAACTACATAAATCGCTTCGCGGGCTGTGTTTTTAAATTTAAAAATAAATCAAATAAAAAGAATTTTATATGGATGTAATAATTTGTTTAATTATTGGCTCTTTCTTTTGTAGAGAAAAATGCTACATTTTTACACTTCGCAGTGAACATTTGCAATATAATGAATTTTTAAAATACTAATTTATTATTTTGCAATTTTGCGTAAGGGCCTATTCACATATTACGTAACACTATTTTCGGAGTTTCAAAACCTCCCACCCTCCGTAACGCTTTTTGCAAAAATTTTCAGTATAAATTATGTAGTCGGTAAAAAATCCTCAACCCCCCCCCCCCCCCCCCCATAGAGCGTTACGTAATATGTGAAGAGCCCCTAAGAAGTTAAAGAATTTTTACAGTTTGCCTAGAAAAGAAAACGACAAAGGCTATCGAAAATTTAATACATATTCTGAACGATCGACGAAATTTTTTTATTTTCATTACTCAATTTTTTATAAGCTGCATTGAAAACCTTTTTTAATAATTATGCATAAATATATTCTCAAACCTACCAAGAAAAGAAACCACCAAACGAAAAAAATTCCTACCAAAATTGGTAGGAGCTTACCAACAATGGTAACGCTGACTTGCACTATAAATATTTATTGTTTGTTCACAAATTTATACAAGAAAAAATTTTATTAATTATTAATTAGCATGACCATGAAACTAAAATAAAATAATTTACAAATGGTATTAGTAAAAAAAACCAAAAAAATGGACAAATAACTACATTTTCAATAACTTTTACAAACTGCCATACCGCATCGAAAGCAAAATTTTGTTCGATTGAAAATTCGTTGTACAGCGAAATTTTCGATAGTTCTGCCAGCTCATAGTACGAATTTGACATTCGATAGCCAGCAAAGATCGAACATCGAATGCAACTCATAATAAGGGCCATTCTGTCAAAGCGATGCCACCTAAGTATATATGTATGTATGTATGTACATACATTCATATATTATTTCATCCGATATATAAGTACATTCATACATACATACATACATAAATGATTTCATAAGTACATTTGCTCACAGGGAAAGGTATATTTCATTTTGTTTCATAGTTCAATTGAACTAGTAAATAGTGAAAACTTGAAGTAGTTTCCTTAGTTCAATTGGTGAAATAGTTCAATTGAACTAGTTCGTTCGTAAAATACACAAGTCTATTTATGTGGGACTACCATGTTAGGCGACGATCAAGATCAACACAGAGATATTTTACTTCAGTGTGTTGAGGTATAGTTTGGTTATTTATTTGTATAGGTGGGCAGGGGCTCAATTCTGGTTCTGTGATAACGTGAAATGAAAAAAAAATTTCATATTCGTTTTCATCATTTCTTTTCACTCTATCTTTTCACAATTACACATTTTCTGATTCTCGTTTGAATTATGAAAAAATGTTTCATTCCATACGTACCTGTGAAAACTTTGGTACTATGCAGCGTTGTCAACTTTTAAATTTCAAGAAGCACTAAAACGCGATTAAAACGCTTAATTCTGGAAAAAACGCACTAAATTAAAAATTTTTCATTTTATTTAAAAATAATATGTATTTTATAATTTCATTAAGTAAAATACACAATTGTTGATGTATTAAATGACATATTGCACATGCACTTGAAAAGTCACAGAACTCAAAAATACCGATTTTTCAGAAAACGAGTTTTAGTTTTTAATTTACTCACACTTTCATGGAAAAATATAAATGTATTCTCTCCTTAAGGGTTTAGTATACAAGATACATGTTTGTATGATTTTTATGCAATATGAAAAGCAATATGACAATTAATATTGTACTATTTACTCTAAAAACGCACTCCTTGAATTGTAAAACTTTTGAAGTGCATGGGCGATATAATGGAGTAATAACATAAAAAAAGAACAAAATTGTTGTAATTTATGAAAATACAAAAGTATATTTGAAAGTGGAGCTTATCGTAAAGTTTTATGGTAATTTCTGAATTCAGCAGATAAAAATATACATATGGGCAAATCCTACGTGACGAACGCTACATTCAGGGGCCGAATTACTACATACGTGATCGAGTAAAATTGTTTGAAAATTTTCTTTTTGGGATTACGGCATACGATAATCGAGTATATGCTGCTTAAATTGCACTCGGTTGTTGAACTAGCTTAAAGAAACACAACGCACTTTTTAAAAATTTTAATACGTTAGCTATCGAATGCGGTAATCCATCCATTCGACACGTGACGAAATTTTATGCGATGCGAAAGCCTCCTCGATAACGAATGCGGTCATTCGGCCCCAGATTAAAATATAAAACTTTTTTATTCTTTCAAAAGAGATACCTTCAACTTATGCATTGTGCTTAAAGGGATTTACTTATACTCTCTAATGGCAGCTACTTGTTGCGAAATAATTGAGAACAAAGTTTTGTGACGCGCGTGGAAGTAACTTTGAAAGTTGAAGTGAGTTTTTCGTATTTATTAGCGAATTTTGTATAATAAAACACACAAAATCTAGTTCATAAAAGAAAGAGGAATATAAGAGAATTGTAAAATAACTTATTTGCAGCCAAAAAAAAATTATCGTTTCTTTTATCAAAGCCGTTTTTGATGCACTCGGCGTGATGCACGCTGTATCTTTTCATAATAGCTATAAATTTTTAATTGTACAATTTACAACAAAAATATATTTAGTGGAGTTGTAGATAATTTTATTATCTAAAACAAAGCTTTTAACGAAATTTTTACATTCCTTATAGTTTACGATATAATCTAAAAAATAATCACGAATTTTAGACTTGAAAAAAATATTTTTTTAGATAAATGGACGTATTTGTGAATTTTGTGTTTATTGCAACGTTCCCAAATAAAAAGCACCAAAAATTAAATTAAAAAGCACAGAGCACTTGAAAATTTTTCGCGTCGAAATGCTGAAAAGTCACTAAGACTGTACGAAAAACACCAAGTTGACAGCGCTGGTAGTATGTTATCAAGTGTCAAAATCAAAATGAAATATTTACAAAGAAATGCAATAGCGATATTTGTGTGTACTATTAATATGTTATGGTTTTTATGAGAAAAAATGTTTTATTAATAGTTTTGAGTTATTTAAAATAAAACGATTAACCTTTAACTACTGTGGTGAAATATTTTTGCGTATATGCTGTGGTGGTGGTAAATTTTACCCCTTTTTAATTTTTAGAAAATTTTGCCAAAAAAAAGATTTTTTTTGATTTATTAGCATTTATTTGGAATAAGATGACACATTTTTAAATGAATAAAGTAATAAAATGAAGAAATCAAACTTCTAGTTAAACAAAACAAGGATTTTATTTCATATTCACTTTTCTTAAAACTAAAAAAAAGGAAAAAACATAACTTAAAAAAAAACGTATAAAAAAAATCAAAAACATAAAAGGCATTTTTTCACAGCCAAATGTATAACATTAACAATAAAAAAGAAAACAAAGAAAAATTATATTGGAAAAAAAATGAGATCAATGCATTTTTAGGAATTTTACTTGCCTAATTCCTTACTTGCACAATTCATGCATGCGCGTTTACTGTATCCCATACACATAGGCTTGCAACAAAACATACAAACATGTGGAGTCTTTCGCTTTAACCTACTAGGGCAGATGTAGCACAGCTTCCTGGCAACTGTGGTCGGCTCTGCTGGAGGGGGAGTTACGGAGTCTGGTCCTAAAATGCTACTTATGTTATCTCGAAGTAACTTAGGTAGTCGTTGGTTATGCTCTCGCCTTTGCAAGTGTGGTAAAACCAATTGTCGGCCTAGATTTTTTAAAAAGTCTGCTCTCAGTTTACCATCAAACTCGTCACAAGATTGGTATATTACATAAGCATTTGCAGCACATATATCTACTAATCTATAAAAAATTGCAAGTGGCCAGCGTCGTGTACGTCGATTACATGAATATATGGAGCATTTTTTGTCAAGTTCGTCAATTCCTCCTTTTGTGTTATTGTAGTCTGCTATCATTGCGGGTTTTCCACTTTGAACGTCGGTTTCTTTTTTGTGATGCATGGAAGATAATAAAATAACAACTCTATTTTTACGAGGCACATATGATAAAATGGTAACGTCTTTGGTAAAACCGTATAAACAAGATTCAACTGGTCTATTTCTGTTGGGCTGAAACTCTGGGGGTATTTCTCTTTTGTTTTTTTTTTAATGTACCCAAGTACGTAAGTTTTCTTTCTTTTAATTCTTGTATAACCTGCATTGAAGAAAACCAGTTGTCAGCAGTAATATTTCTATTACTTCCTTCTAAAATTTTACATAGTCTTACTACTGCTTGTGTTGGTATTGATAGTTTTTTTTCTTCGTTTGTCAGACCATCTCCGTCAGAATTTTTGCCATGACATATACATATATGCATTCGCAAGGTACTGTGTTCGAGCGTCTGTTAACGCTATGATCTTGATACCATACTTTGCGGGCTTATTCGGCATATACATTTTAAACTTGCATCTACCGCGGAACGGTACTAACATTTCGTCGATGCAACCATGGGTACCAATCGTATAATTGTTTTGGCAGTTTTCTATAAATTTGTTGAATAGTTCGGAAACCGCAGCTAATGGATCCTTCAATAAACGTTGCTTTCTATCAGTAGAGTCATCAAATCTTAAGCAACTAAGGATATATAGGAATCGTTCCTCGGACATTATCGATCTGAATATTTGTCTGCCCGTTCTATCAGTTGCAAAAATATGTCGTGTGTCTTCGTGGTTAGATTTGAAAACGGATGAATAAATAAGAATACCAAAGAACGCTCGTAATTCAATAAGATCAAGATTTTTCATTTCACTTCTTTGGAAGCCATCGAATTTAGCTTTTAGTTTTGTATTTGTATGCTCAAGAATTATGTTTTCTATATGTCTATCGAAAAATCTTGACCAATATCCAATTATTCCATTTTCGGGATTCTGCTGCAAAGCTTTTGGCAAGCGCACGATGTTATGTAGTGGAGTTTTGATGTACCGTGGTGGTTCTTTTGCTGACCACTTGTACCCATTTTTTCCATAAAAATAGTTTGTTATTGGCTCAATTGCGTCTTCTCCATTTTCTTCTGCAATACTTTGGCAAATTTCGTCAATAATGTATTCATCGGTAACATCGAATTCACTGCCTGCTTCATCTTCTATGCTTATTTCGTCATCTGCATCACTTTCTTGAATGCAAAAATCTGGATCTACAATTTCGTCATCAACGTCGCTGATATCGTCATCGTCTTCCAGCAATGTGGCTATCTCTAAATCAGTTATTTTCCTGGAATTTGACAGTCTGTAAAAATAAATCGCGATAAACTGTAGGAGTTGTCAAAATGATTCCATGAAAAACTAACGCTAAACCTGAGGAGTGGTATTTTATTTTACATTAAATACTTACACTAGGTCTGATGTGGGGGTAAAAATATTTCCAATAAAAAAAAAAACGTATGCCCGGACGAGATGGTAATTTTTACACCAGCACGATAAATATCCGCTTATACGATACCTACGACGATCAAAACACAACTGAATAATAGTAATGGGATTATGAGAAGATACAAAGAGCATAAAACTGATAGCGCTCAACTGAAGAGAGTAAATTAAAAAATAAATAAGAGAGAGTAAAATTTACCACCACCACAGTAGTTAAAGGTTAAAATGTAAAAGAATATATAGTGAGTTATAGCGTTTGCAATGTGAATTGTGTACATGTGTCTGGCCGTGTGTGGAAATATAACTTCCAAATGATAAATAAATAAAATCCTTCTTGTGTATTTTACATTTAAATCATTATTTATCATTTGGAAGGTCAAAATCATCTCTTAGTTAATAAAGAATAAAAAACAAACATTTATTTCATTGTAAGTTTGCCCTTACTATTTTCCAAAAGTTTATTTTTCACTTATAAATTTTCTGTGTAAAATAAATTTTCATATGAAAAGTTTTTGACAGTTATTTTCACTGCTACACAAAACAAGAATCGCAGTGATGTGTAATTGTGAAAAACTTTTGTTTCGTTCCAATGTTTTTCATATGAAAAAATATTTTCATTGTTTCATTAAACGAGAATCAAAACTACTATGAAAACGTGATAAATCTTTTCATTTCACAATTTCACAGAACAGGAATTGACCCCCAGGTTTCTCTGCATAATGTAAAGGTAATATGTAGACCAAGGTAGATAGAACAGGTACCACTACAAGAACAGATGTTTTTGTAAATTTGAGAATGTGTGCGTCACACAGACAATAGATTTTGACACATGTCTGGGAGTTTTCTATCAGCAACGGGCATGTGTTAGTAAATTTGAGAGAGCTCTGGGGTATTTCTACTAACAAAATACATGTGTTTTTTGGTGTTGTATTTGTTTTAGTTATGGTGGTACCTGTAATGAATGTGCCTTGGTGTAGGTAGACTGATTTTCGCAAGACAAAACTAAAATAGTGTCCACACCTGATGAATTTATATCATGATGAATGTCAAATTGATATCATGATGAAAATTCATCAGGTATAGACTCAATTTATTAATGTTATATTAGCGTTATGATATAATCATCAGAGTTCAAGATCAGATGAATATATTATAATATGAAACGTCATTTTATTTGTTGTTTTTACTTTATCGTTTATTTTCTTTATTAGAATTAGTGCAAATTATAAGAAATAAATATTTTTTTATGAAAAAACATAAATTTTGTGATAACTATGAAATAAATCTTATAATAAAAATATTTAATATTTTTTTGGTTATCCATATAAAGGTCTAAATGTTCGATCTTAGCTGTACGACGAAGAAGAAAATATGATTCATCATGATATAAATTCAGCAACGTCTACTCCTATGTATTGATATAAATGAAAAATTTACAATTTCTCTGCCGACGTTTTATTAGGTGTTATGATGAAAATTCATCAGGTGTGGACACTAAGTAATGCGCATTGTCACAAACGGTACAACGCCACTTATAGTTGATGGTATAATAATAGAAGATATCTCCGACCGCATAAATAAAGCATGTGTGGCTTTTTTAAAATTACATAAGATCTGGCGTATGAACAACATATCAAAAACAACAAAACTGAGAATATTTAACTGCAGCGTAAAATCAGTTTTGTTGTATGGTTGAACTACATGGAGTTACACAAAGCTGACTATTAAAAAGTTGCAAGTATTTATTAATCGATGTCTGCGACAAATTTTGCGGATTTATTGGCCCACTTGTATATCAAATGAAGACCTATGGATCGGTCATATTTTGAGGCGACCGACAACGGAAGTCGCTAGAAACGCCATAGAATGGAACCGCTAAGGGCAGCGCCGGCAGGAACGCCCTAGGAATACTTGGATACGGTGCACCAGAAAAGAACTCGAAGCAGCTCAAACCACTTGGAGACAAGTCAAAACACTTGCTAATTATAGAAGTAGATAGAGAGAATTTCTTACCGCCCTATGTTCCTCGTGAACTTTTTATTTAGTTGATTTTTATAATAATTTAAATAAATAAAGGGCATATATATAATATATAGAAATTTTTGCTCGTTAATTTTAATTCGCCATTGTTTTAGCCATTCATTGTTCCAACTGGGGTATATACTCTTGCAGTTTGCGGGAAGCTTCTTGATGGCTTTTGTGAACACTTAGAAAAGCTGTATCATCAGCGAATGCTGATATGTGTATGTTACTGGTTACCGGCAAGACAGAGGCATATATCAGATATAATACAGCACCGAGAACAAACACACAAGTGCACGTAATGTGATAGAGCGCTGTTTTGGTGTGCTGAAAAACAGATTCCGCTGCATCATAGGATCTCGAGGATTGCACTACAATCCTAAAAAAACAACACAAACCATAAATGCATGTTGTGCACTTCACAACATGTGCATTTATTATAATGTCTGGATCCTGAAATTCTTGAACACGATTCCGACGAAGCAACGGAGGAAATTGAAGAAGTAGAAGTTGAAGAAGGAGAAGTGAGGGCAGTAGAAATCAGACGGAGAATTGCCATAAATCCTTAAGATATTTTAAAGGGCTGTTTATCGAAATCGAATAAACAAACATGCTGGGTTTCCAAAGAAAAAACAATTGATTTTCAGTTTAAAATCAATATTTTATTATATATGTAGATACTATATACATTTATTACGTTATTATTATTTAGCACGAGCTCTTTTCATAATTTATTCTATTTATGTATGTATTTCAATATTTCGCTGCCAGTTTGTTACAATCCTCAGGAAATAGACAATAGAAATAAATCATTATATACATATTTTAAGATACAAAAAGGGTTTGAAACATACTAAATTGTCATAAAATTTGTGTTAAAAATTATAAATATTAATATGAATTAATTAATAGTATAAAATAATTAATTAATTAGAAATAGTTAATAATTCATTGTTTAGTTGACTAATAAATTATATTATATAATATATTAATAATTTTTTTACATATTGAAATGTTGTCATTATTTAATAGTTTCAATTGTTTGTTTGTATATGTATACTTATAGATGTTTAACTTTGTTAAATTCGCCTATATTACTACTACAGCTTTTTCATATTAATTATTTCTAATTTTTAACACAAATTTCATGACAATTTAGTAAGTTTCAAAACCTTTTTTGTGGCTTAAAATATATAATGGTGTGTATTAGGGAAAAATTAATTTCTCTTGCCTATTTCCTGAGGATTGTAACAAATTGGTAGCGAAATATTGAAATACATACATATATGTAAGTATAAAACAAATTAAAAAAGATCTCGAGCTCAATAATAGTAACGTAATAAACTATAAGGCTACATAAAATATAATAATAATTACTTACGTATGCACATATTGAGTATTTAGTTCTATACTTAATTTAAATTTTTATTATAATTTAATAGAATACTGGGGCCCGTTTCTCATAACTGCAAGGTCTAAATGTACAAGTAAAATATACGCAAAAGAACAGTACTTTTATAAATTTTAGTGTTGTTTTGTTTGTATTTTACTTGTAGTTTTGACAAACGGGCCCCTGAAATGAAATAAAAGTTTATAAAAAGCCGACAACAGAAACTTACAGCCTACAGAATAGGACATTTTTGTTCACTTGAAAAACGACTTACTGTAGCTTACTGTGCCTGGTTAATTAGATCGTTTTGTAATTTTCAGAAATTTTAATACACCCCTAACATTGAAAGTTATCCATAAAAGTGATTTTTTTAATTATTAAACTGTTAAAAAAGAATTTCACTACTTTATTTTTTGCAAATATTTCCGTGGAAAAAATATATTGCTTACATACGGAAAGTTTAACTCCTCTATTCAATACTGTTTGAAAATTCAAAATTGGCGTAGAAACAAGGTAGTGAATTCCTTTTTGTTTGTTAAAGCATAAAAAATCGTTTTTATGCATAACTTTCGATGTTAAGGGTGTATTCAAATTTCAGAGGCCATATCGGCGAACAAACAGTAAGTAAATAATCCATTTTTATTAAAAGAAAATTAACAAATTCAATTTTTAAAAAAATAAAACCACTACAAATATATGTATTTATAAATTTGGTGATCAAAAATCGTCATCTTCTAAAACACCATTCAGCGATTGTTGCAATATATCAACGGAAGCGAATGATGGTGATGATTGGATGGTACATTCGGGTGTAAGGTGGTATTCTGATGAAGATGATGAATGCCCATATGGATGGATTGGTATAAATGATGATTCTGGGGGTGGTGTAAAAATGGAGCATGACGGTTGAGGTTCAGTTTGTGAATCTTGGAGTGAATATTTTCGAAGTGTTTCCTAAATACTCCACACAGGTTCTTGTTGGATTTTTTCGTTTTTTAATTTGATTATCTCGAATACCACCTGCTTACCAAGCCAATCGTAACATCTTTTTTGTTCCGATTTGTTGAGAATTAATTTTTTCACGTTCTCCATTCTCTCCCCCAAAAACGTTTTTTTCTAAAATATAAAGCAATAGGATCAATTATTTAAGCAAAGTTTAAGTTAAAACTTAATTTTTGTATCTAAGCAAATACTATATCTCAGTAAATTTTAATTATTACATTATTTTATGAAATTATACAGTAAAACAAATATAAAATGTTATTTTATTTAACAGTTTCCGGCAAAAAAAAAGTGAATGGGAAGCTATAGCTGATAATTTCACTATTAAATGGCAGTTTCCGCATTGGAGCATTGCATGACAAGCACGTAGTTTTTAAATCTCATCGAACAAATGGGTCATTTTTTTATAATTATAAGGGTTCCAACAGCATAGTTTTGCTGGCTCTAGTGGATGCTGATTGCCGTTTTGTATTTATTAATATTGATTTTAAAAAGTAATCGATCATGCCGCAGAGCACTTCCCAGAAGACAAAGTTCATGGAAATGGAAGAAAACTGCCGTATGTTATAGTAGGTGATGATGCGTTTTCATTTCAAAAGCATATCATGAAGCCTTATTCGCACAACACCAATAAAAGAGAAAGACAAATATTTAATATTCGCCTTTCACGAGCTAGGCATTCAGAATTTTTCAAACAAAAATTAATCTATCGGTTGAAAAGGTAGAACTTGTCACTAACTGACTGGCTCACGATGTCGACAAGTCGAGTTCGTTCTCATATCTATATTGAAAACAAAATCAAATTTAATTTTTTTATTATTGTTCTCAATATAAATATGAGAACGAACTCGACTTGTCGACATCGTGAGCCAGGTAGTAAGACTTGTTGCGTGCTGCACAAGTTATTATTTTAAGCTACCAGAACGAAAATTATTTGAACGAGCCATCGCCTGCTGAAACCCAAACAGGAGAAGAAGCAAATACGACTAGTACAGAAAGCAGTTATGGAAAAGGAGCGGCGCAAAGTGTTCGTCAAGGTTTTGAAGAGTACTTCAACAACGAAGGAAAATTATCTTGGTAGCATAAGAAATTGTAGCGGAACAAAAACATACTAACATACATACGTAAATATATTTGCTCAATTTACAATACTTGTAATATTGTTTAAAGCTGTATTTGAAAAGAAGATTTCAATAAAAATGACTAGCAAATTATTTATAAAATGTTTTTGTTTTGAGATGCATACTCAAAAAGTTTCATTCTGCTCTTTAATAGTATTTATGCTCTACTGAAAATTTCGAAAATTAAACTTAAGTGGTTTTGTCAAAAGTCCACAAATATTCACTGCCTGTTTTTGTACATAAATAAAATAAAAATTTTCGTTAGGGAATTTATATTGAAACAACAATGAAAAACATAATTTGTTTTTGTTTTCAATTTAAAGTCCCTAACACCCCGTCTTCACGAGATATAATTTTGTTCTAACATTTGTCACACTTCATACATAAAAACATCAGGAAAATTATGGTGCTATATTAATTATTGAGTGCACTCAAATTTAATGACAATTATTGGATTTGATTGCAATCAATTCAATTGATTGCAAATTTGAAAAAAAAATCTTTTAAAATGATTGTAATCACAAAAGATTGCAACTTTTACAGTGAGTGTAATCGCCTGTATTATTTTGAGAAGTGAAATTATTTGATAAGAGATTTCAACTATATAGTCAACTTAAAATTACCCCTTATTTTTAAAACTACAAGACAAAATTAAAAAATAATCTAACTTTATTTTAAGAAGTAGTTTTTTCCTGTGGAACTCAATTTAATTATAAAATTCTAACCATGTTTCTAAAAACAGTTTTTTGCCTCTCGTGGACATTGCGATTTGTTTGTTGTGACTGTTTATGGTTTAGTGTGCGATATAATGACAGGCCGATTCGTCAAAGCGAAAAGTCCGTTAAATCCGGTACTCTTATATTCGTTACTTTTATCAATAAAAAGTACATATATACTTTCGAATCACAATTTAGAACAGTTTTTGTTTATTATTTTGTGTATGCTGTGTAATTTTTATGTTTTTTTTAAGTAAATATCAAAGTCTTTGTTTAATGTATATAAATAAAAAATATATTTACTTCTTTATCAAAAAAAATTATTTTTTATTGATAAAAATAAAGAAAAGGAGAGTACCAGGTTTAACGAACTTTTCGATTTAACGAATCGGCCTGATATTTTATCATTCCTTAAACCGAGATGCCACTGTATATATTTTTTCTATTTACATACATACATTAAACAAAAACTTTGATGTTTAATTTACAAAAATCATACAAATATTGGTTACGTATAAGTTACTGAGAAAGATTATTTATTTTAAATGTGCGTGGTTGAGCCCACTTTTTTCATCATAACTTTTATCGTGACGGTATTTCAATTAGTGTACAAAGTTTCACAAGAATCGGCTAAATATAAGTAACTGAAAAAGACATAAGTATATACATCTATGTAGTTAAAAAAAATTATAATACGCCAACAATATATACTAACCTCAGAAATATTTGGATTTGATTCGGAATTTCTAACCAGGCAATGTTGTTTCAAAAAATCTAGTTGAGGATAATACCAAAGTTTGGGTACATAAACATCATCCGCCCCAACGCCACTTCTTTTGTTGTTACTAATTGCGCGCGTTTCTTTGATGTATTGTGCCCTTATTGAATGTATTTTCTTTTTATACATTCTAGGGTAATGTCATTGTTAAACTTTTTCAGCTCTTGGCATATGGCAAATAAGACATTTGATATTTTCACTCGATCTAAATAAGAAGGATCTCTTACATTATACAACACTTCATGCTGCTGATAGTGTATTATCAATAGTCTCCCTGTTCCACATATTTCCTCTCGGTCGATTCAAATACAAGGACACAATGCACGCACTAGAGAAATCACAAATATACATATTACAGAAATCCAAATAGTTTATATTATATGTATGCATAAACTTTATACATACAATGCATATACATATGTACATACATAACAACATTCACCTGTCTATGATTATTTATTTGCACTTTTCGATGTTCTTTGTATAATATTGTTTATTTTACGGCGAATTTTTCGTATATATTGATAAATAATCACTTGCTTTACACAATGACGTTATATTTAATATTTTTTTATGTACGCTTTACAATTAAAATTGTGTTTTCAAAGAACACGCCAATTCAATAAGAAGATTAAAATAAAAGGTAACAACAAGAAGAGAAATAAGTGCAAAGAGAAATATAAAAAAAACGTGAAAACAGAAACCGAGATTTTTTTCCTACCCTGCTTTCTTCTCTACACCGTTCGCCTAAAAGAAAAAGTGACGTCCAAAAAATTACGTCCAAAATTTCATCGTGTGAATTGGCTGTTACTTGTTTTAATTTAAAATTTATTTTAGTGCATTCCTAGTATTAAACTTAGCTCATCACGTTTGTAAACCAACGTCTTAGACCTATCAGCTAACTCAGTATAGAAAGAACGACAGCTAAAATCCAGTATAAAGCAGCAGCATGTAATACGACGCACGTTGTGAAAGACATAGTAAAAACCCTCGCATTGGAGCTAAACCAAAAGTTACGGGCTTTTATTTTCTTCATGATTTTTTTTAGTCTAGGAATCAGTGGCTATTATTTAAATTTGTTCACTTGTACTAGGCATTCTGATTTCAAGTATTTATAATTGTTTTTATCAGCTGATACAAATTTGAAATAGCACACTAACTTATGAGGGGTTGCTCACAGCAATCATATATTTTCGTGTTATTATTTTAAAACATATGACTATGACTACCTTGTAAATCTCCCAACATACATATATTCTTAAGTTTTGCATGTAGATAT
>OY101452.1:10430626-10486587 GCA_956483635.1 Panzeria rudis | reverse complement strand
TGACTTTGTAGTTTAAACAGTATCTTGGAAACCGTAAGAAGCAAACTCTTGAAATTTTAAAAAACCTCTAAAACTAAAAAATTCCAGAATTAAAAAAGTCAAAACGAAAAATCGCCAAATGAAAAAATCGCTAAAACGCAAAAATTCGCCAAAACTAAAAAGATGGCCAAAAAAAGTAATCAATTTTATGGTTATTTTTAAATGAGTTAATTAATTTTTCTATATCTACACACCAATGGGGTAGCGAAGCACGGAGCGTATAGCTAGTCTTCAATAAAATTGAATTAACAATAAGTAATCAAATCTTAGCTCTCACATTTTAATTTTTAAGTCCAGCCAATGCCAGTCAAAAATATTTCTTTCCGCGGTTAGTTCTTTGGTTGTTTACGTCTCTCGTGTTCGGCTGAGAGCAAGAGTGTCCCTCCTTATCAGCCGAGAGTGGCCTCTAAAGTTAATAATGTTTCGGGCTAGGGGATTTGGATGCTACTCAAGTTTTTTTATGTATCTTGTCACGTGTTTAGAAAATACTTCATAAAGATTTAGATGTGTCGCTGGTTAAGACAGTGTTTTCTAAGCACGTGACAAGAATATAAAATATAAAAAATTCATTTGCAAATTCGAAAAAAATCATTTTATTTCAGAAACCAAAAAATAATCAAATAAACAGCGAAAATTCATTATTGCATAAATAGAGAGAAAACGACGCATATAATCTGGGTAGGGTATATTATCGTAAAAACTGTGGCAATCAGCCGGAAGTAAAAGTTTAAGTTCCTGAAGATGCTTCCATTTCTTTTTTGATATTTTTACCCGACTACGGCAAAAGGAGGGTTATGTGTTTGACGTGTTTGTATGTAAGGATGTTCATCTGTTCCCTCATAACTTCTAAACTACTTATCATAATTTGAGATATATGGTATCGTTGGAACTGTCTTGATCGTCCGCTGGTTATAGGCTATGTAATGTCACATTAAATTGAGTTTGGCGCCCCCTATACGACATAGTCATGACGAAAAAAATAAAAATATTTGAATAATGTTGTGTTGGGTATCAATGAAAGAGCTTGATTAGCACATTTCAAAAATATTTATATACTTAACTTTTGCTCTTTGCTATGTGTTAAACCAGTTTGTAAGTGGCTATTTGGTGGTATTTTCATCTCTTCCCTCATAACTTGTAAGCTACTTATCATAATTTGAGGAATGTGGTATCGTTGGAAGCCTCTAGATCTTCCTCTGAGTAGAGGATACGTAACGTCACATTAAATTAAGTTTAGCGCCCCTTATACGACATAAAGTCATGAAGAAAAAAATAAAAATATTTTAATGATGTTATGTTGGGGTTCAAATGAAACGGCTTAATTAGCACATTTCAAAAATATATACATATATTAAGTTTTGCATCTGGATATATGACTCCAAAATAATTTAAATAAAAAATAATTTTAAAAAACTAAAACCCGACTACTTAAAGATTGCGCTTTGAAAAGTACAAAACAAGAAAGTATCAGTGGTCGTATGCCCCTTCGTCCTAAGTGTGATTTACTATAAAATCTATTGTAGTGTAAACAATACTTAGGACTATGTGACATGCGGTCACTGATACTTTCTTGTTTTGTACTTTTCAAAGCGCAATCTTTAAGTAGTCGGGTTTTAGTTATTTAAACTTATGTTTTATTATTTTTTCGGTATGTAACTGCACAGGTTCGACATCTTCAAATTTTTGTTGTGTACGTTGTGGCAGAACCTCATACATGTTTTACAAAAAATTGTTCTAGAAGTATCATATCCCAAGGCAGGAATCATATTAACAGTATGATCGCTATTTTTTTTGCCTCCGATGAGCAAACTAAATTTTTCTAGATATGTACATATAAGATAAGTATGTAAAGTTACCTGGTCGAATGGAAACATCGCTTAGGAAGACTTTCAAAATCAAAGAAATATTTGTTATCAAGATGGTGAACTTTTAGAGGAAATGGGCTCTTTCGTGATATTTTAATTGAATCTGCTAGTTCAGATGGTAAATTAATTTGTCTCTTGCTAATTTTTCTTTGAATGAGAGAAATGTCCCACTACTGGATATTTACGTTCTATGGTTATATCCTTTTGATAGAAATAGAAAGAACTGTATTTCGGATTTGATAGAAACAACCATCGGAATATATAATTATATGATTAATATTTGAAGACTTTAGAATCACACTTTTTTTAGTTTATAATACATGTACTAAATGTGGATGCAATGAGGGTACCATCTGTTTCATCCCACAAAAAGTTGTCTGATTCGTGAGAGATAGCGTTATAAATTGTGAAATTGTGCACTTGCAATTTCATTTTATAATACGTTACAGTTGTATTTGTCTGTGGAATTAATTACACTGCTTGCATGCCAATGCATACCAAGAAACACAATCCTGACTTGGCGTGTTCTATGTCATTAAGCTTTTCCTCTCTCATATTTTGTATTTCCATCCTATAGATATCAATTGATCTTGAGATATGTCACAAATAGTATTTCTTGCTTTGAATATAGAAAAATGTTCTTTTTTTATTACGGTCATGAATTTTGGAAAAGATACAGGAGTTACAACGTTCTCTTTATTAGATTTGCAGTAATTGCAATAAACTTCATATACATTTGCGTAGCTTTTAAAATCGGATTGGAAGTAGAGGTTTTTCGTGTATTATCTGCGATAATGCGATTCTAGCTTAGGAATATCGTTTAGTGCCATGTAAATCATTGAATTTTACCCAATTTTGTAGCATTTTCTAATTAATTCTTAACGTAGAGACAAACATATCAAAGCACAACTGCACACGTTTAGAATAATGTTTTAGATAATACTTCTTCGAAATGATGTTCTGGAGCTTTCTACGTGAATACGCTTTACGTTTGCGCGTTCAACGAGAGCAATAACATATATTTTTTTCTGATCCCAAGACATTTTCCAGAAGCTATTAAATATTTCCTTGCAATCGTCATCTGAAAACATAGCACAATGTCGCAATGGACTTTCCGCACACAATTTTGAGGTACACCCATCTTTAAGTTGTCTTTGTGATTTTTCACAAATATTTACTTTTGTTAGGCCCGTGTATTGTTTTCCTTTCATTCGGTTTATTTTATTTTCTCGCTTTTTATTAATTTTTTTGAACTTTGTTAGTGGAACCATATTCACTATTAGACTCATTTTATTATATTGTTTTTAGTAAGGAACAAATTCTCTCAGCGTTCTTGTTCTAAATTCTATCGTTCTATCTTGCAAAAATTTTAGTTTTAAAAAACGGTAACTGAACGTAAAACAAATGCCAACTTCGGTCAAATATATTTTATTTTTTATTGAATTAAAGGTACAAACTGTTACGGATTTTTGGTTTATACATTTGTTAACACTGTAGTTGCGCCCTTTTGGATTTCATGAATAAAATCGGTATTTTTGAACATATGTGAGTAAAATTTTAAGGCTTTTGGATTTTAGGTGACGATATGTACTAAAAAGTAAAATATAACTAAAATATTATTATATGCGTTAACTACTTAACTGTATACAGTCTGTGCCAATAAGGTTGTTAACTAAACAATAAATTTATAGATTGTCAACAAATACTATAGTTTCTGCCTTCTTGGCACCGACTGCAACCGGTTAAGTAGTTAATGCATATAATAATATTTTATTTATTTTTTACTTTTTACTAAATACATATATTTTAATGTTAGTTTTGTGCTGGACTATGCATACTGCCTTCCAAGTGAGTCACACCACAGACTTGCACTGATATACATAGTTTTTTAGATACACGATAATTACCAATTACTTTGTATGTGAGGTGGCCTAGTCCCAGCTCCTACCCAATGGATTACGCGCATTGACTATGAAGGAATTCACAGCAAGTGACGCTCACTGATATAATATTGCAAATATGCAATAATTAATATTTACTTTGTACAGAGGGAGCCCTTCTTCTGCTCTAACACCACCACTTTTCAGGTGGATTACGCGCATTAACTATAAAGGAATGCACACCAAGTTTGAAGCCTCTCACCGATATAGTATTTCAGATATGTGATAATTAAAAATTACTTTCTATGTGGGTATCCCTCCCCCCACTCCTAACGTATATTGGAGAAAATGGGACCACATGTGGAGTATATCATTTCATATAGAAAAAGGATTTTTAAAATCGCTTCACAAATGGCGGAGAAATCGGTTAACATAGAAAAAATACATATATATATGCATGACGAACATTTTTTTCGGTTATATGTATTTATTTATTGTATCTTCAATAAAATTGAACTAACAATAGGGGAAATCACTCTTCGTAGGAAACTGCTATTGCAAACCCTGCAGCTCTTGCATGTCTAGGATATATGCTACCATATGCAACACAACAAGAACAAAATATAAGAAACTTTCATTTCCTACACAGAAGCAGATATGCAATACTAAAAACTGTAGGAAACTTGTCTAGCATATATGCAATTAGCAAAATTATTCAGAGAGACTCTCTGAGAGTGTATAAAACATACACATGAAAATAAAATACAAACTAGTAGTAGGCCTGCTTGTTTACTTTTTCAATAAATCCAGTGAATAATAATAAAAGCTCTTCTGTAGTATGTATTTCCTACATGTTTCAAGAAGACACTCATTCTTTGTAGCAGAAAATGATAGTTTATATCCTAGAGTGCAAATATGCTACCAAGAGTGATTTCCGCTAATAAGTAATCAAATCTTAACTTTAAAATTTTAATTTTTAAGTCCAGTCAGTGCCAGACAAAACTATTTGTTTTAGCGGTTAGTTGTTTGGTTGCTTACGTCTCGTGTTCGGCTCAGAGCAAGAGTGTCCCTCCTTCTCAGCCGAGTGTGGCCTCTAAAGTTAATGATGTTTCGGGCTAGGGGATTTGGGTGCAACACAAGACTTTTTATGTAGTTCGTCACGTGTTCAGAAAACACTGTCTTAACCGGCGGCACATCTAGGTCTTTATGAATTCGCTTGTTTCAGACATACCATGGGGCTGCTGTAATCGTACGGAGTATTTTATTTTGTCGCCTTTGAATTTTTTCTACATTTGATGCCGAGGCAGTGCCCCATAACTGGATTCCGTAGGACCATATTGGTTTTAAAATGGAGTTGTATAGAAGAAGTTTACAATCTAGTCTTAGAGTAGAGTTCCTTCCAATGAGCCAATTATTTGAGCTGCTTTTAATTTCATTTGGGTCACCTTTGCATTTATGTGTGACTTCCATGTTAGAAGACGATCAAGATGAACATCGAGATATTTTACTTCAGTGTGTTGAGGTATAGTTTGGTTATTTATTTTTATAGGTGGGCAGGTTTCTTTGCACAATGTAAAAGTAATGTGTAGACATTTTTGTTCGTTAATTTTTATCCGCCATTGTTTTAGCCATTGTTCCAACTGGGGTATATAATCTAGCAAATTGCGGGTGGCTTCTTGATGGATTTTGTGAACACTTAGAAAAGCTGTATCATCAGCGAATGTTGATATGTGTATGTTACTGCTTACCGGCAAGTCAGAGGTATATATCAGATATAATACAGGACCGATGATGCTGCCTTGAGGAACTCCGGCTTCGATGGGTTGCGGAGGGCTTTGAAAATTACCTTCTTTAACAACAAATTTTCGCTCAGTTAAGTAGCTTTCTAAAAGTTTAAGGATGTTTTCGGGTAGGTTTTGCTTTAGTTTATGTATTAAAGCTGCGTGCAATACTTTATCAAATGCCTGAGAAACATCGATGAAGAGCGCAGAACAATATTGCTTTTCTTCGAAGGTTTTTCTAACCACGTTCACGAGTCTATGTGTTTGTTCAATCGTACTATGCTGTCTCCTAAAACCGAATTGGTGGTCTGGAATGCATCCAGTACGATTCAGTATGGGTGTTAGCTTAGTCATAAGTAGCTTTTCAAATAGTTTTGACATGTTAGACAACAGGCTTATTGGCCTATAGGACTCCACCTTCGTATGATCTTTGCCTGGCTTAGGTATCATGGTAATCAGCGAAACCTTCCATACTGCGGGATAGCATTTGAGGCGCAAAATACTGTTAAAAATAAATAGAATTATCCGTTTTGCAGTATAGGGTAGCTCTAAGAGCATTTTATTGCTTATTTTATCAGCGCCTGGGGCTTTTTTCGAGTTTAAGCCCGCAATATAGTGTTCAATCTCACGAATGTTGAACCTCAAAGTAACATCTGGTATAGCGAGGACTGGTGGCAGCTCAACTATAGTATCAGACGTATTTGGAGTAAATACTTTCTGCACAGGTGGTTTACAAACAGAGTACCTTTTTCGGCGTCAGTTCTTGCCCAGTCTCCATTCGAAGCTCGCAATGGAGGCTTATATATCACTGGTCTTTTGAGGCCTCGGGCTGCTCTTCACAGCGAATAGTCTGTTTGAGGTGTTGCGTCGAGCCCATTTAGAAAGTTTTGAAGAGAAGCGGTTTTTTGATATTCTAGTAGAGTTTTCAGCTGTTTAGTACATTCCTTCAGCCTAGATTTTAGCTGAGGGGATCTGTAGCGTTGCCATTCTCTACGAACTCTTCTTTTTTCGGATAAAAGCCGTTCTACATCTGCTGAAAAAATTTTATTATATCTCACCTGAAAATTTGTAGTAGTAGCATTTAGAGCAGCTTGCTTAAGGTTTGCCTCAAACATTCTAATAGAGTCATCTATGTCAGCAGGCGTTTGTAATGGAATATTTTCTGGGCAATGAGCACTCAAATATTTTTTGTATTTCAACCAATTTATACGTGTGGTTGTCATCGTTAAATCACAAGTGGGTGAATATGTTGTATGTGAATATATAGTGACAATAGTTGGAGAGTGATTTGAAGACAAATCTAAAGATGCTTCAACTTGGATCATTTCGCTGGGCACACCCTTTACTACTCCAAAATCAATAATATCAGGTATTTTTCGGCGATCTGTTGGCCAGTAAGTTGGCTGCCCACTTGATATAACATTTAACCGCATTTTTGAAATTGTGTCAAACAAAACTCGACCCTTTGGCGTGATGAGGCGAGATCCCCAGAACGTGTACTTAGCGTTGTAATCACCGGCGGCCAAAAAGCGTGGGCCTAGTGAATTAAAAAATCTACTATATTGATTTTCTGTAATAGAGTACCTGGGAGGAGAGTAAATTGATGAAATCACTAGGTTTTGATGAAAAGCTTCAATGCAGATGTTAGATAGTCTTCACAATGATCACTCATTAAGTAGTGTTTTAATCGCGATTTTATTAGTATACCCGAGCCACCACAAGCTCTACCTTGGGGGTCCTTTGTGTCGTAGAGAGTATATCCGTTGATTTAAAAAAAAAACTTCTAGCAGTCAAGTGCGTCTCAGAGATAAGCATAACATCAATTTGTTTATCCATCATGAAGTATTCTAGTTCGTTTTTATGTTGGCGGATGCCGTTTGCGTTCCAGAAACAGATTTTTAAGTTCATGGTTTGTTTAATGCAGCCTGCAATAATGTAGACTGCATTTTCAACACTTCCTGCATCATGCAGGTCATGTTGGTTGTAAAAAAATTTACGGTTTGTATTAAATTTTCTATGTATATATATATATATATATATATATATATATATATATATATATATATATATATATATATATATATATATGTATATATATATATATATATATATATATATATATATATATATATATATATATATATATATATATATATATATATATATATATATATATATATATATATATATATATATATATATATATATATATATATATATATATATATATATATATATATATATATATATATATATATATATATATATATATATATATATATATATATATATATATATATATATATATATATATATATATATATATATATATATATATATATATATATATATATATATATATATATATATATATATATATATATATATATATATATATATATATATATATATATATATATATATATATATATATATATATATATATATATATATATATATATATATATATATATATATATATATATATATATATATATATATATTGAGTGATTATTTTGCTATTATCTTTTTGGCAACACTAGTTTTGACAGCTCACGCACGTTTTGTATCTTGTGTCACTGTCAAACATCTTCAGTTTGGTCTATAATTTAATCATGAATCGTCTTACAAACGAACAACGCTTGCAAATTATTGAATTTTATTACCAAAATGCGTGCTCTGTTAAGAAAGTTCATCGCGCGCGAAGAATTGTGTTCAGCGACGAGGCTCATTTCTGGTTGAATGGATACGTGAACAAGCAAAACTGCCGTATTTGGAGTGAAGAGCAGCCAGAAGCATTGCAAGAGCTACCAATGCATCCACAAAAAACAACCGTTTGGTGCGGATTATGGGCTGGCGGCATCATTGGGCCGTATTTCTTCAAAGATGATGCGAATCACAACGTTACTGTGAATGGTGAGCGCTACCGTGCGATGATAACAAACTTTTTTCTGCCCAAAATGGAAGAGCTTGACTTGCATGACATGTGGTTTCAAAAAGACGGTGCCACATGCCACACAGCACGCGAAACAATGGACCAATTGAGAGGCGAGTTCGGTGAACAGTTTATTTCACGCTTGGGACCAGTCAATTGGCCGCCCAGATCGTGCGATTTAACGCATCTAGACTATTTTTTGTGGGGCTATGTTAAGGCTAATGTCTATAGGGACAAGCCCGCTTCGATTGACGCACTGGAAGCCAACATTGCCAACATTATTCGTGAGATACCGGCCGAAATGTTGGAAAGAGTATGCCAAAATTGGACTAAGCGGATGGACCATTTGAGGCGCAGCCGCGGCCAACATTTGCATGAAATAATCTTCAAACATTAAATTATATCGACCCAACTATCGATCCAACTAAATATTTCATGCATTTTTCTGAATTTTATGTGTTTTTTTTTTACTTTCCGATAGTTCTTATAAAATCACCCATTATATATATATATATATATATATATATATATATATATATATATATATATATATATATATATATATATATATATATATATATATATATATATATATATATATATATATATATATATATATATATATATATATATATATATATATATATATATATATATATATATATATATATATATATATATATATATATATATATATATATATATATATATATATATATATATATATATATATATATATATATATATATATATATATATATATATATATATATATATATATATATATATATATATATATATATATATATATATATATATATATATATATATATATATATATATATATATATATATATATATATATATATATATATATATATATATATATATATATATATATATATATATATATATATATATATATATATATATATATATATATATATATATATATATATATATATATATATATATATATATATATATATATATATATATATATATATATATATATATATATATATATATATATATATATATATATATATATATATATATATATATATATATATATATATATATATATATATATATATATATATATATATATATATATATATATATATATATATATATATATATATATATATATATATATATATATATATATATATATATATATATATATATATATATATATATATATATATATATATATATATATATATATGGGAAGAGAAGCGAGCGAGTCAGTTGTTATACAGCCGTAGACGAGTAAAGACGTTTCGTGATAAAGCCGCAAATAAAACTCCACATACATATTTACATTTTTCTTAATCTTTTTTGTATTATTAATTATTATAGTTTTATTAAAACAAATAAAACTCCACAATTGGGGACTCAACCTGAATTGGTTTAAAAGATAAAGTGAACTTGTGTTAGTGCATTAGAAATAAAAAATCCTCAATATTAAAACGCAAAGAAGAGAGGTACGAAGATAAATTAAAAGATATTAAAAAACAAAAGTCGTTAAAGTGTTTGAATTTCTTAAGAAAAACACATTGTTTGTTTTTATAACAAGTTGAAGAAGTGTACTAACATAGATACTTCAAAGTAAAGTGCAAGAGAAAGAAAACGAGAGAATTTAGATAAAGAAATACCCCTAAACAAGAAACAGAATTGGGCACAGTGTTCGTTAAAAACAGAGAGTTGACTGCTTATTAACAGAAGGAGACATAAAAAAGAAGAAAAAAACTCAGTGTGTGCGTATATTTGTATGAGAAAAGATAAAAAAACAACTCATTGTCTGTGTGTATGACTAAACATTATTCGTCGCGATCGTTTCGGTGGATAAAATACTAAAAGAAACGGAAGAAACTGAGAGAAGAGACTATTTAAAGAAAAGATATTGTTTAGATAAAAGAGACTGTTAAAACTTTACAATGTCGTGTTTGCAGGAGATTGAAGCTGTATTTGTGGCTTTGCGAAATAGTAAAAAGGATGCTGTCGCTGCTCTTCATAAATTTGTTTTTGAAACTGAGGGAGATAGAACGAATAGACGTCGACTGCGTCAATTTTCTGGTTTCAACTATAATGATAAAGATGAGGAGTATGTGAAAAAAGTAAAATACGTTGAAGAGAATTTGAGCACAAATGATTTGGTTTCTATCTGCAATGTTTTGGGATTAACATACAAAGAAGATGATTTAAAGAAGCACATATTTAAAAATTTACAAAAAGGTAAGCTACTTGCTTTTTCTAAAGACGTTGACGATAATGATAACGATGATGACGACGACGATGACGATGAGGTTTATTCTTTTAAAGATGATGAAGAATCAAACAAACAACAAGAAATACGTCTGTGTAGCTAATGCTGTAGATTATAAGGACGTGCATAAATTGGAAGAAAAACAATTTAAAAATACAGTGTGTGCAGAAAATATTGCTACAAATAATAATATGAGATTCGCTATGAGTTTTAGAGACATTGAAGACTCTTTACGACCATTTGATGGATCTAATACTTATCCAATTAGAGCATGGCTCAATGAATTCGAAGAAACCGCTACAGTATTATACTGGGACGAATTTCAGAAGTTTGTCTTCGCAAAAAAATCGTTAAGAGGCTTAGCTAAACTTTTTATATCTAGTGAAAAGGGTATAACGGATTATAGAAGGAAAATTGAAGGAAGTTTTACTTGACTCAGCAACAAATAGCGCGCAATTACACAAAATGTTATCCGATTGTAGAATGGGAAAAGATGACAGCGTACATGAATACTATCTGAAGATGAAAGAATTGGGTGCTCGCGGTGATATTGATGAAAGCTCTTTGATCCAGTACATAATAGATGGAATAAATGATTTGGACATAAACAAGATGATATTATATGGTTCGAAGAATTTAAAAGAATTAAAGGAGAAATTAAAGTATTATGAAATCATGAGCAAGAATAATAAGAAAAAATTTGAATTTAAGAAGAATGAAAAGGTTGTACATAAGGTAGAAAAGAAAATAGAAATAAAATGTTTTAATTGCGGTGGTAATGGGCACAAGTCGGTTAACTGTAAAGATAAATCTAGAGGTACGAAATGTTTTCAGTGCGATAGATTTGGTCACATCGCAAGAGATTGTCCATTAAAGAAAAATTACTCAAATTTCAGATGTCTAGTCAAAAAAGAGAATTATATGATGGAACTTCAAATCGATATTGGTGGTATAGAAACATTTGCTTTTCTTGATACAGGATGTGCTGTTAATGCAGTAACTGGAAAAATTTACTCGATTCTTCCCGATAAACCTGTATTGTCAGAATCTAAATTTTATATGATCGGTTTTGGTAAAAATAGACACGAAAATAAAGTAAGACCTGCTGGAAACTTTAACTATTTAGTGAACATTGAAGGTGAGTCATTCAATTTAACATTCCATGTTGTACCAACCGACAGTGTAGACGTTGACATAGTTTTGGGTAAACAGTTTTGTTTGTCAGCTGATGTTAGAATAACGCCTAAAGGTGTTCGAATACAGAAATTCAATGAATCAAATGAAGAATTTCAACATATGCTGAAAATAAATACTTTTGAAGACGATACCTTAGATATTGACGAAACTGCCAGTCCAGAAGCGAAAAAGTCAGTCGCCAGAATTATGAATAATTATAAACCGCTAAATGCTAAAACAACGAACGTAGAGATGAAAATAATTTTAACAAACGATTCTCCGATATATTGTACACCACGACGATTACCTTTTCAAAAACGAACGATAGTTGATAGTCAAGTTGATCAATGGCTAGATGATGGTATTATTGAACCGTCTGAATCTGAATTTAGTAGTCCCGTCGTTCTAGTTAAAAAACAGGATGGTACACCAAGACTTTGTATAGACTATCGCAAAATTAATAAAGTTGCCGTAAAGGATCGATTTCCTCTACCATTAATTGAAGATCAGTTGGATCGCCTGCAAGGAGCTAAAATTTTTACAACAATTGACCTGAAAAATGGATTTTTCCATGTATCCGTAGAGAAGTCTAGTAGAAAATACACGTCCTTTGTAACGCATAGTGGACAATATCAATTTCGAAGGGTTCCGTTTGGTTTGGCGAACTCTCCTAGTGTATTTCAGAGACATGTAAACGCAATATTTAGAGATTTATCCAGACGAGGAATAGCTCTACCATACATAGATGATGTAATAATTCCTGCTAAAGACGAAAACGAAGCTTTAGAATATTTACAGATTGTTATAGAATTATGCCAAGAATACGGTTTAGAATTGAATCTTAAAAAATGTCATTTTTTGAAAAAACGAATAAAATTTTTGGGATATATAATTGAGAATGAGACAATATCTCCATCGCCGGATAAAATAGAAGCTTTAATAGACTATCCTACTCCAAGTAATATTAAGCAGGTAGAAAGTTTTCTGGGATTAGCCGGATATTTTAAAAAATTTATACCCAATTTTTCCGTTATTGCGAAACCGTTATCTGATTTGAAAAAGAAGAACCACAAATTTGAGATAAAAGAACACCAGATTGCTGCATTTAATAAATTGAAAACCATAATGTGTAAGAAACCCGTTTTAAATATTTATAACCAGAAATATGAAACAGAAGTTCATACAGATGCTTCTATCGAGGGATATGGTGCTATATTACTCCAGAATTCGCCAGACGATAATTGCTTACATCCGATATACTATATGAGCCGAAAGACAACTAATCAAGAGAAAAAGTATCCGAGCTATGAATTGGAAATATTAGCAGTCATTGAAGCACTTAAGAAGTTTAAAATCTATCTGCTTGGAACTCATTTTAAGCTTGTAACAGACTGCAACGCTTTTACAAAAACTATGGAAAAGAAAGATCTGTGTACGTGTGTCGCTCGATGGATCCTATTGCTGCAGGAGTACGACTACACAATTGAACATCGTCCAGGTACACAAATGAAACACGTCGATGCCTTGTCGCGCCATCTAATGATGATGATAACAAGTCAAGAGGACACTATAATAGAAAAAATAAAACGATCACAGATGCAAGAAGAAGATCTCCAAACGTTAAAAGAAATTTTGAAAGATAAGCATACATACAACAATTATTTTTTGAAAGGCGATATCCTCTATAAGATTGTCGACGATACTGAGCTATTAGTGGTTCCGCAAGCTCTTCAGCGAGACATTATTCGTACGGCACATGATAAAGGACACTTTTCGATCAAAAAAGTTAAAGAACTGATATGTCGTGAATATTACATTCCTAAGTTAGAAGAGAAAATTGAACATCATATATCGAATTGCATACCTTGTATTATTAACAACAGAAAACGCGGAAAACAGGAAGGTGAATTGCATCCTATACCTAAAGTAGACGAGCCGCTGCATACTTACCATATAGATCACCTAGGACCTTTAGAATCAACGTCGAAGCAGTATAAGCATATTTTTGCCGTAGTAGATGCCTTTACTAAGTTTTGCTGGTTATATCCTACGAAATCTACAACAACGCAAGAAGTAATATCAAGATTAGAGACTCAAAGTATTGTTTTTGGTAACCCTGTACGGATAATTTCCGACAGAGGGACCGCATTTTCATCCGAAGATTTTCGAAAATATTGTGAAGCTGAAAATATTAAACACCATATGGTAACAACCGGTCTGCCTAGAGCCAATGGACAAGTCGAAAAGTTAAACTCCATTATAATTTCCGTTTTGTCAAAGTTGAGCGTATCTGATCCAACAAAATGGTATAAGCACGTTGGAAGAGTACAACAAGCGATTAATTCAACCTATTCAAGAAGTATCAACACTACACCGTTTAATCTTCTAGTTGCCGTTAAGATGCGTACATCCGAACAGTGCGAAATCCAGAAGTTAATCAATGACGAAATGATATCCATGTTCAACGAAGAAAGAGAAGAAATTAGGCGAAATGCTAAACAACAAATGGCCAAGATCCAGGACGAAAATCGCAAGTCCTATAATTTGAGACGTAAAACAGCTATAAAGTATAAGAATGGGGACTTGGTTGCAATTAAAAGGACTCAATTTGGCCCTGGTCTTAAGTTAAAACCTAAGTATTTGGGACCGTACGAAGTTGCAGACGTAAAGCCTAACGATACCTACAATGTGATGCGACTTGGTAATACCGAAGGACCTAAGAATACGACTACATGCGCCGAGTATATGAAGCCATGGGGCTCCAGTCCGAACGACGCTGAATTCGAGGTCGAATCCAAGTCAGGACGGCCGAATTGTGGGAAGAGAAATGAGCGAGTCAGTTGTAATACAGCCGTAGACGAGTAAAGACGTTTCGTGATAAAGCCGCATACGAATAAACAAATAAAACTCCACATACATATTTACATTTTTCTTAATCTTTTTTGTATTATTAATTATTATAGTTTTATTAAATAAATAAAACTCCACATATATATATATATATATATATATATATATATATATATATATATATATATATATATATATATATATATATATATATATATATATATATATATATATATATATATATATATATATATATATATATATATATATATATATATATATATATATATATATATATATATATATATATATATATATATATATATATATATATATATATATATATATATATATATATATATATATATATATATATATATATATATATATATATATATATATATATATATATATATATATATATATATATATATATATATATATATATATATATATATATATATATATATATATATATATATATATATATATATATATATATATATATATATATATATATATATATATATATATATATATATATATATATATATATATATATATATATATATATATATATATATATATATATATATATATATATATATATATATATATATATATATATATATATATATATATATATATATATATATATATATATATATATATATATATATATATATATATATATATATATATATATATATATATATATATATATATATATATATATATATATATATATATATATATATATAATAAAAATATATATTATATAAATAAAAAAGAGTAACGTTATTGAGTGACTGACTGACTGATTCATCATCGCCCAGCCCAAACCACTAAAGCTAGAAAGTTGAAATTTCGTATGTGGGCTCCCCTCAGGATGTATAGATCCACTAAGACGGGGTTTCGGGAAATTCAATTGCTAAGGGGGTTAAAAACGGGTAAATTCGGTAACCTTATATCTCCGGATCTAACTAAGGTAGACATAAAATTCCAAAAACAGCATAATAAGATCAAAAAATAAGCGGACGGGTGTTTGGTACTTTTCTGAAATTTTTACATTTAGGGGCCGAAAAAGGGTAAAAATATAATTTTAGTACTTTTTTGTTAACCGTTTATCTTCTAAGGTACTGAAGATAGAAATTAAATTTAAAATGCATTCTTCTATCCTTACGAAGCCCTCAAACACGTTTTGGTACTTTTTTCTAGTTCGAATATATAAAGCGTAAAATTGGTTGCTCTTTTTGGTACTTTTCCATACAACTATTTTTTATGGAAATTGATATACATAGTGAATGAATATGTTTGTATATTTTCACTAAGAAAGGATTTTTGAAAATTTTAATTCTAAGAAAATTAAAAGGGGGTAAAAACGGGTAAAATATCTTCGAATCTAAGTAAGGTAGACATAAAATTCTAAGCATCACAATAAGATAGAAAAATGAGCGGACAGGTGTCTGAATTTTTTTTAAATCTGTACATTTAGGGGTCGAAAAAGGGTGAAAATATAATTTTGGTACTTTTTTGTTAACAGTTTATCTCCTAAAGTAATAAAGTTAGAAACTAAACTTGAAATTCATTCTTCTCTCCTTAAAAAGCCCTCAAAACAGTTTTGTATTTTTTCAAATTTGAATATATAATGGGTAAAATTGGTAGCCCTTTTTGGTACTTTTTTCCATACAACCATTTTTTATGCACATTGATACACATACTGAATGCATATGTTTGTATATATTCTCTAAGAACGAATTTTTGAAAACTTAAATTCTAACGGGACTAAAAGGTGTAAAAACGGGTAAATTCGGTGTTCTTATATCTCCGAATCTAAGTAAGGCAGACATAAAATTCCAAAGCGTCATAATAAGATAGACAAATGAGTGGATAGCTGTTTCGTACTTCTTTGAAATTCGTTCATTTAGGGGCCGCAAAAGGGTAAAAATATAATTTTGGTAATTTTTTTGTTAACCGTTTATATTTTGAAGTAATGGTACTTTTTCGAAAACCTACTTTTTTGAAAATGTAGTTTTAGGAAATGGTACTTTTTGAAAAATGTTTTTTTGGGAAGGGTACTTTTTGAAAATGGTACTCTTTTGAAAATGGTTACTTTTTGGAAAAGCTTCTTTTTAGGGTTCTGTACACCAAAAGTGTAAATTAATGTTATTGTTTTCGATACGTTGTCCGTCTGTCTTTCTGTCTGTTAGAGGCTGTTTTCTCGAGAGCCGTAAGAGCTAGGGGCTAAAGATCAAAGGGTGTTCTACAGCGAGCAACGAAACATCTTGAAATACTAATGTAATATACAGACACTTTTATATAGACCCGAAATTTTCAAAGTTAGTGTTAATTGGTGTAGTCTGTAGAATATTTAACACAACAAAAATTAAAGGGTGTTCTGAAGGTTAATGTAATTTTGACTATGTAGTTTAAGCAGTTTGCTGTATCTTGGAAACCGTAAGGCAAACTCTTGAAATTTTAAAAAACTCTAAAGCTAAAAATTTCAAAATTAAAAAAGTCAAAACGGAAAATGGCCAAAATGAAAAAATCTTTAAAACGCAAAAATTTGCCAAAACTAAAAAGATCGCAAAAAAAAACTAACCAATTTTATGGTTATTTTTAAATGAGTTAATTAATTTTTATATATCTGCACAACAATGGGGTAGCAAAGCACGATGGGTATAGCTAGTATACAATAATGCTGAATACACAAGATCGCAACATAATCAGGTCAATCAGTCATGATAATTAAATGTGTTAACCAAATTTCAGATCAAGCGGTCAGGAGGAAGGGGGTAAAAGTCAATATTACTTTTAATGGGTGTGGCACAATCCACTTTTTTAAACTCAAAATTGTATGGTAATCAAAAATAAAGGTGTGTACCAAATTTTGGATCCATCGGTTAACAGGAACGGGTTAAAACTTATTATTACTTTTTATAGGCGTGGTGCCGCTCACTTTTGTAATTATAAAATTGTATAGCCATCGTAAGTAGGGGTGTCCATTAAATCTCGGATCAATCGGTTAACAGGAAGGGGATAAAACTAAGTATAACTTTTTATAGGCGTGGCGCCGCCCATTTTTTTTATAACAAAATTTTAGTCTTCATAAGTAAGGGTGTCAACCAAATCTGAGATCAATCGGTTAACAGGAAGGGGTTAAAACTAAGTATTACTTTTAGTGGGCGTGGCGCCACCCATTTTTTAATGAAAAATTGTAGTCATCGTTAGTAAAAGTGTTTACCAAATATTACAGCAGCCCAATTTTCTAAACAAAATTTTTAATTGTCATAAAAAGTAAAGACGGTTACCAAATTTCAGATCAATCGGTCAACAGGAAGGCCGAAAACTTTCAATTACTAAATTTGACCCAACGACACAAACTCCACAAACAGGGTAAGTTAAATAAAACCATTTACAAATAGTTTAATTATTTGTTGCAATATTTTTTAGTAAATTTTCAAAATATGTATGTATAAAATATTAATGTTTTTAACTTGTATTGAAGATAGAAATAAAAAAAATATTCTTGTCAATAAAGAGAAATCTAGATATATTAGGAATAAACTAAGCTATAAATCATTAAAATCGATGGACAAATGTAAATTTTATTCGAAATTAAGTGAGAGAACTTAATTGACAAAAATTGCAATTTTAATACAACACATACATACAAATTAAAATTTTTCTTTTGTATGGAAATTGTGACTCCCAGCGGGAAAACTCAGAAGACCTTCTTACTTCAGACCTTATTATAGACCTGCTTAGACAGTTTTTTTTTTATTCAATCACCATTCTTATCTAACTGATAAAGAATGCCTTACAGAAGGCCTCGGCTCTTCAGTATAAAAGATAAGATACATTTGCTTCTAAGAGAAGGGAGAAGAGAAGAAGTAGCATTTGGTTTTTGCTAAAGCAAAAGAAATTCGTTTTGTTCAGCGTTGTTAAATTTTAAATTTCAAAAGGCTCTGAAACAAGGAAAATAACGCGTAATATTGGAAAAAAATTATGTGAGTCCGATCACAGGGGAGATGTGTAAACATCTAGTAATGAAACATTTTTTTTATGTTCAGAGTTATAATTTTTTTGGTGTTTTGTAAAATATTTTATTATTTTGTATTTGTTGCAGTCGACAAGCTATTAATCAGCTGTTTACTGAAATGTAGCGCATGTAGTTATTTTACAGCAATGGTTTTCGAACTGTACAGCGCTAGCACAAGTATATGTTAGTGAAAATTAGTAGCTCCTATTGCGCACTAGATGGTGTTTATATGCAGCTGTTAAGTATGAATGACAATCTCAAAGACGAAGAAGACTTTAAGTTTGACAAGTTTAGTTTTTTCTTTTCCTTATTTTGCTTCGTTTTAGTAAATTTCTTATTAAAACTGCAAAAAATCTTTTTAAGTTATTAAAATTAAATGTTTTTATTTATTTGTTTTTATTTGCCTACGATAACATAATGTACGAGAATTAGTGAAAATTAGTAGCTACTACTACTACTACTATTGCGCACTAGATGGTGTTAGTTTATTTCTATGCATCTGTTAAGTTTCTCTGTACTTCTTGTTCTCCGTATGATTACACTAATACACTCATACACAGCTCACACCGCGTTATTACAATCTTACTCAAAATTTCCACCTCCTTTTTTCGACAAACAAATTTTGGGACCATTCTTTGTCAAACCCTTTCCAACAAAACAAGAATTTTGAAAATCGGTTCACAAATGACAGTCATTCATGGGGAGGGGGGAGAAAATTTCCCCCTCCGATTCGCGACACAAAATTTTGGGACCAATTTTTGTCAAACCCTTTCAAATAAAACAAAAAATTTGAAAATCGGTCTACAAATGACAGAGTTATGCATGGGGGGAGCAAATTTTGCCCATCCGATTTTCAAAAAAATTATGGAACCAAACTGCAGGCAAACCCTTTCCAACAAAAAAAAAAGAATTTTAAAAATCGGTTCACAAATGACAGAGTTATGCGTGCACAAACATAAAAAAGTTAAATATATAAAAAAATAATAATATACCCGTACAAAATAGTTGGAAGTACCGCAGTTAAACAGCAAAATAACCAACAGTCAAAGACAAACGCTGTCAATAAAACGTCAGCCAAATATCGCATCAAGTTCAGCAACAAATTCGGTAAAACCGAAAAACCGGTTTTTTTTTAAGCCCGGGTTACAAAATCCGAGACGAACCGGGTCTGAATCCCGAAAAACTTGACACAAATCCCAGAAGTTCCCGGCATAAATCAAAAACGGCAACGCCGAAATACTCACTCAATTCAAAAACACGGCAACACAGCACCAACCAAAAAACGTACGACCTTACTGCAGGAGTTTGACCTTGAGACTCCCTTTGCCAGTGTTCGTGTATTTCTATGCAGCTGTTAAGTTTCTCTGTACTTCTTGTTGTCCGTATGATTACACTAATACACTCATACACAGCTCACACCGCGTTATAGTAAGATTAATCTTACTCAAAATTTGTGATTGTGTTGTGAAAAAGAGTTTTACCCCATAGCGTATAGATGTTTACACATCAAAAAGTAATGCAATTAATGTTTTTCGTTTTATTTAGAAAGAAATTATTATATTGAGTAATTTAAAAAATTTCCGACAGAGGTCTGGTATTGTACCCTGTTCGATTATAATGAAATTCTACATACATGTATGTATATTCTACTCTTACATGCGCATCACAAGGCTCAATAATTACTGCTCTTACGGCTATCAAGCCTAAGCAAAGCTTTTCGCCAAGGAAACATACGTCGGAAATAATTTACTAGCCTGGTCAAATCGACATAAATGTTTTATATGGGCGAAAAGAAATAATACCAAAAATCCAGTTCTCCTTGGACTTCCGATTTTTATATAATTTGGTACGAGTGATGCCTCTGGCATAACTAGTATTATTGAAAAATCTTAGCACTATCTATTTTCTGGTTCGCAAAATATAGCGATTAGAGAATGGAAAATTCAACAAAAATATATTTCATTGAAGTGTCATATTAAAGGATACAAAGTGGACTTTTCATTTTGCAGTCTTCAGAGCTCAGATTATGTAGCCATAAGGTCAGCAAAATTGGTCTCTGAAGATTGTAAAATAAAATCGTAACATACATATGTCATTTTAAAGTCCATTTTGTGCTCTTTAATATGACAGTGGAACATTTAGTGTAAGTAGTAGAAATAACTTTGTAATGTCGGCTTAATACATTTTTACACCAGAGGTATCAATTATACCAAATTTTATAAAAGTTGGAAGGGAAAAATAAAATGGTTTATTGGTTTTATTTGTTTTCACATTTATATAAAGCTGAATATTGATTTGCACGGGGTAGGAAGTCATTTTCGACCTATGGTTTCTTGGCGAACCTTTTTTAGAATTATTCGTAGATTACGTTTCTGATATACGATTTTTTAGTTTTTTTCCATACAAATTGACTTGCTCTATTGGGCTACTCGGCGATTTTTGAGAAAATTTCGTCATAGTTCAAATCGAATAGCTTTAGAGTGCGTCATCAGATAATTTTGGTGTCATTCGAAAGGTTTTAGTCTCCTCTTAACAAGTACCGATTAAAAAGGGCATCGCTTCCTGCTACAAGTGCATCAAAATTGCCAAAGTATTCTTTATCCTTAAGCATCCTGAAATATGGTATTTTAGCTTTCTTTATTTTTTTAACAGAATGCATTTAGCTGACAACGGGGTATTGTGTCTAGTTTTCAAGCATGCCACCCAGAATATATGTATGTCGAATTTCGTTGAAATCGAAGAGGATAAAAATATAAACTCTTGTTTTTGTGTAAATTTTTTTTATTACTCTTAAGTGTCAAGCAAACGTAATACGTACAAAAATAATTTTCTATAAGCACTTTGACTCTTTTAAAAGACAAAAGGTAAACCAAAGCTGATTGTTCGAATGTACTTCATATAAATTTGATACTTTTATTCTTCTGCGAGACTGCAAAAAGTATCCCAACAAAAATTTACTTACCAATTCACCAAAAAAGTAATTGGAAAAAATTCGAAACATTGATTACAATTCTACTAGAAAAAGTACTTATTTTTGCTCCTGATATCCCAAAACGAATCCATTATACTTTGGATGTCTACATTCAAAAAAAAGTACTTTTCGTTTTACTTGAAAAATTATTAAAGATAAGCAAATTTTTGAATGTCCATCTGAAAAATAATAAATTATACATACATACATACATATCGTTTTATATTTATGTACTTATGTAATACTTACATGCATACACAACACAAAGATATTGCTTTTAGCAGCGCACGAAACTGATACATACATAATTAGTTGCATATTTTGAAAGTGGAATGTCCGTTTGTTCTTTTTGTGGATCCGCGACACGTAGTAAGACTTCTAACAATGCGTGATTTTATTTTAGAAAATATTTTCATTAGAAAACTTTCTAAGACATAAATTTTATTTTAATTTATGATTGTCATGTTTAAGTTTTCTATTTTAATTGCCTTTACAATTTTAATTTGGAAATAGAATTTATGGCTCCATTATCGATGGCAACCGAACTTCAGTTGCGTTGCCAGTCGGCAACTGAAAATTTGTGGTTGCCATAAAAGCAATTGAAATTGACATCTTTCAGTTGTCAGTTGCCATCCGTAATATGATTTTTAGCAACTGGCAACCCAACTGAAGTTCGGTTGCCATAGATAATCGAGCCATTAGATGTGAATAAAGCTACAAAATAATGAGTGTAGGAAGCTGTTCAAATACGGATGGTATGCTTAGTTTTTGCTGGGATGTTTAGGAAATAGTTACATTAACAAAACATTTTACCCTTAAAAAATATTTTTTAGATAAACAAATTTGTTTTGCAAGAGACATCATAAATGCTGTTATTATGCAGTTTTTGATTCAGCTGTTTAACTTATCCTTATACTGGCGAAACTATTCACATCCAAATCCTTCTAAATAAATACATTCTTATAACAATTTCTTTAGATGACAGGCAATAATTCTAAATAAAAATTACATTTGCTTTTTGACAAACCTTCCTTAGAAACCCTTCAAAATGGCCTTTTTAGAAGGTCTTTTGTCAAGCCTTCCAGAACTAGCGAACGTTAGACCTTCCCCGCAGTGACAACGTGTGGAAAAAAGACATGAGTATAGCATGTAGCAAGCAGGCCTTGTTTATCCAAAAGAAGTAGTACAGAGGCCTTCTAGAAGGCTTATTTAATATTTATTTATTTAAAGCACTAGATAATAATTATAAATTATCAATAGGGTTTTTTTATTCCCGGACTTTTTGTTTCCCGGGAGAGCGGGAAATAAAAAATAAATTCCCGGGAATTCCCCGGAGTTTAACATCGTAATAAAATATTAACCAAAAATTTTAATTTCCAAAAGCCATTGATGTTTATATGAGCAGATTGAATCACTGAATCATTCTTTATGTTAAACTGAGCTGTATTTTAAAAGTATTTCACAAACAACACAGTTTCAAAAGATATGAGATAAAAAAGCAAAAAACTTAACAAATCACAAAAACAAAAAGATTTAAAGCAAATTAGGTAAAAGAAGAAAAATATTTTTGTCGACATTTTACGGAAACTTCGTATTTAAAAACTATTTTAGACCGAGCAAAATGAGAGCATACAAATCATTACTAAAATCACTGATGAACTGAAATCAAAGTAGTTTTATTTCCGGTCATTCATCAATGATTTTAACACGTGGTTGTCAGAGGGCGGAAGTGATCCAAAGAGTAATTAAAAAGTTGTCTAGGATAAATGCTGCAGTCTTAGAATATTACATTAAGTCCTTTACTTCTTCGTATGCAATAAAATTTATCTGCCCTTATAAAATTTTACTTTTATATTCTTTGTTGCAACAGTCAATAGCGGATTTTATTGTTTGATGGAAGTGGTTTTGCGAAAGTGCAAATGCAAAATATTCTAGCATTTTTATGAAACTTAATGTCTTTTTTTGTTGGATTTCATAAAAAATCTACTATATTTTGCATTTAACCTTTCGCAAGACCATTTGCATCAAATACTAAACTTCACTAATGTATAAATTATTTCATCTCACAATCGGTTTCTTATTCAAGTAAGAAAATTTTCTGTTGTTAAGAAAATTCTTTCGCCCTCTACAGAAGTTGCCCTGATAGTTAAGAGGACGTTGTATAAATTATCAATATGTTTCATCCTTTTTCCACTGTCTCCAAATAATTTCAGCTGCTTTGTTAATAGCAGCGTTTAAAGTTTGCTCGAAAGTTCTATCTTGCATCACCGTCATCTGAAGTAATATCTGTTTCCAATTTTCTTCGTCATTAAATGCATAAAAAAACGTGCATAAAGATTTTCTGAATATTTAATTACCGTGCATTTTGATGCATATTGCAAAATAATTAATTAAACAGACAACATTTTTTCTC
Organism: Panzeria rudis; assembly: GCA_956483635.1. Taxonomy (NCBI): domain Eukaryota; kingdom Metazoa; phylum Arthropoda; class Insecta; order Diptera; family Tachinidae; genus Panzeria; species Panzeria rudis. Next base: position 10,462,363 of record OY101452.1, on the reverse strand, counting down.
TTCGTTCTTCAATCCATAATAATTTAATATACAGCTATTTTGACTTATACCATATTTACACTACACAACTTTGTTGCATGCAACTCTCTTTTTTCAGTGAGAAAGACAGAGAAGAAATACAAAATGTATACATTTCTATTTCAACAATCTCACTTAAACTGAAAATTGCATGCAACAAAGTTTCATAGTGTAAATGTGGTATTAGCTGTACAGTCAACTTTTCACGGTTCTTTGTGCAGATAAATCAAAAATTCTGTTATGTTAAATGTACTTACTGCTTAATGTGCAAGTAAGCACAATTATTAAGTGTGTGCAGCTAACTTAGATTTTTTATATGAAAATAATTTAAAACTTGTTGTTTAATGACCAATTGTAATTAATTAATGTTCTTATAGTAGGAGTTACCTTCGGGCTAGTGATGGTCAAACCAAAAATAAATAAAACTAAATCATTTTATTTGAAACACCCAACGTTTCGTTTGTTTGCTTCAAACTTCTTCAGGGGTATATTTTATTTATAAAATCTAGCAACAAAACAATAGCTTAATAAATTTAAAATTCAACAATTGTTGAGCAATTTATCACTCATTACTTATAAATAAAAACTGGACTTCACGACACAGAATTTGTATAAATAAAAAATAAATAATTAAATAAAAACAATACCACACAAAATTTTATTTGTGAACCTTAACGCTAATATCACAGAACTTGAACTAAATTAAACTATTGCAGCAGATAACTGTAGTTTGGTGTTATCTTTATCCTCCTTTGTATTCATTGTCCTTTGTATTTTTTGTTGTATCCTTAAACTTTCGAGAGTGTAACGTTTATTTGCTTTCTTCTCTTTGTCCAATATTTTTATATTTTCTAAATCAACTATATGTTTACATTGTTTTGCGTGAAGGGATAACGCTGTCGCCTCTTTTCCCTTCCTTATATCAGCTTTGTGTTCATTTACTCTCGTCCCTAGCTTTCTTTTTGTTGTCCCAATGTAAACTAAATCACAGCTTTCTCTCTCATTTCCATTGCATTTGATTTCGTACACAACATTGTTTATCTTAAATTTGTCAAGTTTTGTTTTATTATTTATGAATAGGTTTCTTAAAGTTCTGTTTGATCTGTGTGCTATTCTTGTTGTTGGATCTTCGATTATATTATGTAGTGCTTTTGTTTCTGTAAGCTTTGGAATGTATAGTACACTGTAAAATTTCATATTTGTTTTTGTTTGTTGGTTTGTGGAAGTTTTATTTTCATTTTTAAGAATTTTATTAATTAAATTATTTATTATGTAGGATGGGTAGTCATTTTTTCCTAATGTTTCCCATATCGTGTTTATATTTTGTCTTTTGTATCTTTTGTCACTTAATTGTAAGTCTTTATTGATGAAATTGTTGGCCGTATTCAGTTTCATTTGTAGCGGCTGTGTTGAGTGATAATTCATTCTGAGGGGTATAGACCTATCTCATCATCAGTGAATTTGCCGTGCTACCATCTATCAAAATACGTAGAAAATATTTTAAAAACTATTATATCGCCTACTTACAACATAAAGAACTCATTTGAATTGAAACAAAAATTAGAGAAAATAAAAATAGATGACAACGACGTGGTATCATTTTTTACCAATATACCGATTCACCTAGCAATTAAGAACATACTGGAAAAATGGCAACAACTAAAAGAACACACAGCAATAGAGAAGAAATTATTCCTAAAAATACTACAGTTCTGTTTAAATGAAAACAATTATTTCAATTTTGACAATAAATTTTATCATCAGACGTATGGTATGCCTATGGGAAATTCTTTATCCCCAACTATAGCAGATATTGTACTTGACACCCTTTTGGACGATGCAATCGAAGAATTAAAATCAAAAAATATTAAAATTAAGTTTTTGACGAAATATGTGGATGACATTTTTGCTGTCATAAATAAATCTGACGAATTAATTCGATTAAAAACACTAAACGCGTACCATAATAAAATACAATTTACGATAGAAAATGAGAAAAATAGTGCAATACCTTACTTAGACATTTATATAATTAACGACAATGGTACAATTATTACAAATTGGTACAAAAAGCCTACTTCTTCAGGAAGAATAATGAATTTGAATTATCACTCAACACAGCCGCTACAAATGAAACTGAATACGGCCAACAATTTCATCAAAAAAGTCTTACAATTAAGTGACAAAAGATATAAAATACAAAATATAAACACGATATGGGAAACATAAAATTCTTAAAAACGAAAATAAAACTTCCACAAACCAACAAACAAAAACAAATATGAAATTTTACCGTGTACCATACATTCCAAAGCTTACAGAAACAAAAGTACTACATAATATAATCGAAGATCCGACAACAAGAATAGCACACAGATCACACAGAACTTTAAGAAACCTATTCACACATAATAAAACAAAACTTGACAAATTTAATATAAACAATGTTGTGTACGAAATCAAATGCAATGGAAATGAGAGAGAAAGCTGTGATTTAGTTTACATTGGGACAACAAAAAGAAAGCTAGGGACGAGAGTAAATGAACACAAAGCTGATATAAGGAAGGGAAAAGAGGCGACAGCGTTATCCCTTCACGCAAAACAATGTAAACATATAGTTGATTTAGAAAATATAAAAATATTGGACAAAGAGAAGAAAGCAAATAAACGTTACACTCTCGAAAGTTTAAGGATACAACAAAAAATACAAAGGACAATGAATACAAAGGAGGATAAAGATAACACCAAACTACAGTTATCTGCTGCAATAGTTTAATTTAGTTCAAGTTCTGTGATATTAGCGTTAAGGTTGACAAATAAAATTTTGTGTGGTATTGTTTTTATTTAATTATTTATTTTTTATTTATACAAATTCTGTGTCGTGAAGTCCAGTTTTTTATTTATAAGTAATGAGTGATAAATTGCTAAACAATTGTTGAATTTTAAATTTATTAAGCTATTGTTTTGTTGCTAGATTTTATAAATAAAATATACCCCTGAAGAAGTTTGAAGCAAACAAACGAAACGTTGGGTGTTTAAAATAAAATGAATTAGTTTTATTTATTTTTGGCTTGAACATCACTAGCCCGAAGGTAACTCCTACTATAAGAACATTAATTTAAAACTGTCAAAAAAATATTTTAAATACAAGCTGCACTCAAAAATCGATTTTGAAGAATAACCACAGAAAAGAAATATTTTGTGCAGTTAAGTCAAAATGCAGCTAAGATTGAATTTTTGTATGAAAATTGTGTTGAAGTACCAAAAACTAAAGGCATTTATCCTAAAAGTGCAGTTGTAGAACGTGCGCTTAAAAAACGAAATTGTATGGAGTTTTAAAGAATAGTGACACAAATTAATAATTTTGTGCAGTCAAAAGTGCGCTTAAAAAAAGGAGTTAAATCGAAACTACTTTACACTTTGAGCCATCGCAAGTTTCTTCCCCCTTACATAGATATTATTTCATGATAAACGATAACAATTTAAATAGAAAATAAGGATTTTTGTGTGCTTTTTTATGTATATAAATAGATTTTTAATCCCGGGTAAAATTCCTGGAATTGCGGGAAATGAAAATAAGCGATTTTCCCCAAATTATCAACTAATGTAGTATGTAATAGGCCATGGCAACTAGGCCTTAGGGTCATTTTATTCCTCAGAGACCAACCTAAATTACGACGCAAAGCGTTGTCTGGCTGTCAAAATTTCTCATGCCCATACAAAATGTATGAAACCAACCGAAATAACGCGGCGTCAACGCTTTGCAATTGGAAAATCCAATTTTGACAGCGCGTAAAGAAGTGAAGTTGGCTGCAAAAGTAGTGTTGTTTATTTTGTTAATGCTCACACATATACTTACAGTAATGTAAATGTAGCTACTTTCAGGTCAATTAAGCGTCTTCATCTCTATTTCTTATTTCTATTTAGTTTTTTATTAATCAAAGTGAGTAAACATTACTGTTTCTGGCACAACGTTAACGCTCTAATTTAGGTTACCCATGTCAGCGTAAAAGTTAAGCGTTAAATTACGTTGCGCTTTGCGTCGTAATTTAGGTTGGTCTGTCATATACATAACTTTCTGATAGATGACAAAAATGTAAAAATTGTGACCTCTTAATTTTTTTATGACCTTTTGAAAACGAACAAAATATGCATGATAGAAAATTTTGTTCGCTACTAATTTCTGAATAACTCCGAAACAGTTGGAAATATACAAAAAACTGTATACGAATGCCTTAAAGGTATTTTTTAACTTTTAAATTTATTTATTGAATCTTCAATTGTAAATTGAACTAACGGTATTAGGTTCAACGTTTGCTTCTTTAGATGTCTTGCGTCTCTCGTGTTCGGCTGAGAGCAAGAGTGTGTTGTCACATGTTTTGAAAACAAAGTTTTTACTAATGCAACATCTAGTTCTTTTTGGATGCGCTGGTTTCTGACAACCAAGGTGCCGCTGTAATCAAATGCAGAATTTTATTTTGTCGCCTTTGAAGTTTATCTCTATTTGATGCAGAGACAGTGCCCCACAAACTGATACCATATCACCAAATTTGTTTAAGTATTGTGTTGTATAGAAGAAGTTTACAATCTAGACAAAGTGTTGACTTTCTTCCTATTCTTCCTGACCCAATTATCTGGGTCAGCTTTGAATCTATGTGGTCTTCCAAGTTAGACGACGATCTAGGTGAATTCCTAGGTATTTAAGCTCAAAGTGATGCGGTATATGATTATTGATATAAATAGGCGGACATGTTTCCCTGCGTAATGTAAAGCTAACATGTACAGATTTCTGTTCGTTTATTTTTATTCTCCTTCACTCCTTTAACCATTTTTCCAGATGCAATACATATTCCTGAACATTTTCCGGTGCTTCTTGTGGACTTGCGCTTACGCTCAGAAAAGCTGTATCGTCTGCAAATGTTGATGTGTGAATGTTAGCTTGTCGGAGGTATATATCAGGTAAAATAGAGGACCCAAAATGCTACCTTGAGGAGCCCCAGCTTGAATCATCTGAGGTGTGCTTAGAAAATTACCTTCCTTGATGATGAATGTTCGACCAGAGACGTAAACAACCAAAGAACCAACCGCTGACACAAATATTTTTGCTGGCATTGGGTGGACTTAAAAATTAAAGTTTTAGCGTTAAGATTTGATTACTTCTTGTTAGTTCAATTTTATTAAAGATAACCGAAAAAACTTAATTTTTCAACGTACACAGCAGAACAGAGCAGCGTCACTTTCGGAAGCCGCTACACTTCCATCATCAGTGCTCACGTGTATTTTGCTTATCACCACTCGTGGGGACAGGAATTTTCACTTTAACTTTTTTCATCGCCTCTACCCAAATCAGTCGTTAGAAAGTTTTGCTACTTTTTTCGTACTGTACAGTGTAATCAGGCGTATTGAAAAGAAATAAACTAATTTTTTTTGTATATTTAAAATTTTACCTACTAACATAACGTTTTGGAAATAATCCAAGCACAAATCATTTCAAGTGTACTCTATTCTGATAGTTCGAGTTTTTGTTTAAACAAGAGTTTACTAGATGTTCGGTTTGGATAAATATTACCGCCTCTTTTTGTGTATCTTTTGAAATTTACGTCTTTTAAGAATCATATCGTACAGAGCTTCAAGACCTTCTTGGAGACCTTCGCCTGTTATAGCGCATGCTGGTTGTATGTACCAACCCTTGTATTGTGTTAAAATACTACCAGCGTTGTTGTAAGATTTTGTGCTACTGTTTCTATTTTGTAATATTGCCGAATTGTTTATATTTGATGTTGTGGCAGATGATGATAATTTTGATATATTGTCGCTATGATGACCCGTATTGCTGCCGATGATAGTACAGTTGCTGGGTACATTACATGATGTTGGCGTACACACTAATGAGGATGGAGAGGACTGATGAGTTACTAAAGTCGATTGTAATTCTTGTGTTACAAGAGTTTTTTGTGAAGTATGTTGTTGATTTAGTTTTGGTTGTTGTTGGTATTGGGAAGAGTCTAGCAAGGAAGTTGATGAATAATTTTTAAGCGAGGGCGCTTTGTTTTTTATATCAGTATTTACGCAGGTATTATGTTGATTTGATGGTGAAGTTGAAGAAAGTTTCGAGTTGAGAGCCGATGATGATGTATGGCCTACACCAATTTCACGATAACCATCTTCTCCCTGTTCATCTTCTATTCCTTTTGTAGATGCAACAATGTTGCCAGTTGAAGAGGAGCAAGATTTTAGAATAGAACTAATATTTAACGAATTTGGTGCAAGCAGTTCATGCAATGCTAAAAGCTTCTCCAATTCTTTAGGTTCGCAAGCACCAGGTAAGTCTTGCTTATTAGCCAATATTAAGACTGGGACGCCCTGGAAGAACATTTTTATATATTTAGTTAATTAAGAATTACAAATTAAGTGATGTAAAATTCATCAATATATATTAATTTTATGTTATGTTTATCATTTATCTATATCTATTTAATTCTTTTTTACTAACACTCATGCAATGCATTGTGCTGGAACTCGGAAAATTGGCAATGGGGAGGAGGATAGAGGGTGTAGTGTTTGTGTACATATGATTTGAACTTCCCAACATTGAAAGTGATAGGAAAGACATCTGCAGGGGGTTTATTCCGCATACGAACAGTTCTCCTAAAGAAAGAATTTTCTCTGCAATGCGTAGTGCGATTCGCTGGCGTATCGACCACAAATGGATGTGTTTTAAATGATGGAGAATAGATCTCCATTTGTGCTCCCATCAAGTTCGGTCTTACGAGCATTAAAATCGACCCTAATGACAGAACACCATTCAGAGATTATTATAAAATCGTTATTAAACGTATCATTCTTGTTTTGCCGCATGACCCTATTCTCTGATAGGCTTGTCCTGTGCTGAATATGTATGAATAACAGATGCTGCTGTCATCTAAAAAAGAGTAAATAGGATTGAAAGTTTGAGAGAAAGAACAGACCCTTATGGTACCAATTCTTAAATTGGGTTATGAAACAGTGAGAAAAAAACAAAGAAAATTAAGAAAAAAGAAAGCAAAGAAATAAATAAGTTCAAGAAAAATATCTTCAACTGGACCTCATAATCGACCAACAAAAGCAAGGAGAATGAAACTCATATGATGGAAGCACTGTAAGATATTTTCCGATCCAGAAACTGCAGCATTAATTAATAATTAATTAATTAAGAATTATTCCCCGCTATTATGAATGGCGACGCCAATGTCACTTCAACACGAAAGCAAAAAATTGTCACTTGTACACTCTTTATCGACAACAGTAGACTAATACTAACATAGTGTTTTGTCATATGTACCGTCTTCACGTGCCCGCTTGTACTGTCCATTCTATATGTAACAATTTGTATATTTTGTCCGCGTCGTGTGTTTTTTTTAATAAATATTAAAATATTGTGCAATACAACTAAACAACAAATAGTGCAATACCAAAAGAACAAAATAAATATATGTACCTAATAAAACATAAATGCCCAAATAAAACAATTGTGAAAAATTATACTGCAAAAATCAAAAATAATATTTCATAAACAGAACGGCACGATATAAAAGCAAATAAAAGAAAAATATACATAACTCAACAATAAACAACAAATTAAAATACGACAACAACAATAAACAAATTGAAAAAAATCAGTGAGAGAACAGTGCTGGCACAAAAATTAATGTTGACACAGTGGGTCGTTCTCAGTCACGCGTGACGGGATTAGGGCTTTTATGATCCTTTTATCGGCAATATAATTGCCGTCCTCTCCACAGTTCTTATATAAAAAAAAATCTTTAATTTTATGCTATTGGTACCGGTGCATTAATTGATGTTGGGCTGGCTGATGACGAAGGTATAACACTGGTCGCTATGCAGTTAAGCAGCAGCAATTAATTGCATTGATGCAAATAATATGAAATACGCGGTTCGGTTTGGTTTTTCTTTTATCTTATGACGGGAAAATTCAAAGTCGACTTCTGTAACATACACGGACTAAGAGCGAATTTTTTCTGTGTATATGCCCACATTTGTTTCCATCGGCCGGGCGTTTTAGACTTATGTGAGACTCAGGTGTCTGAGGATGCTGATTCACAAGATTTTCATTTGCCTGGGTATCACCTCCATTCGCTTTTTAGTTTCCACCAGGGCCTTGCATTGTACATACGCGATGAAGTTCAGTACCAGTGTCAGCTATTATTAGGCATGGGTGATCCTGTATTTAGCTGTCTCTGGGTTAAATTTAGAATCACGGCACATCATTTGCATTTCCGGTTTCTGTACATAAGTCCGAACACAGGGAGGGATAATACCATATCAGGCTTCGATTCCATTTTCGATTCCATATCGAAGATTCTAGAGAGTTGTCCGAACAGTGAAATTGTTGTTGCTGGGGATTTCAATGTTCACAACTCATCTTGGCTTCGCCATTCGAATCATACAACTCCGGAAGGTCAATACGTTGAGTTATTTGCCAAGCACAACCACCTGGCGGAATTAGTGAATGAACCAACCAACACACATTTCGTGTGTTGAAGGGCACCAAAACAATACTCTCGACCTTTTTCTCACTTCACACCCTGACAAGTACGAAGTGAGCGTTAATGCTCCCCTCGGTAACTCGGATCATTGCATCGTAACGTTTCACGAACAGCTACGAAACGTTTAAAATATATCTACGAAGAGGCTCGGCTGAGCTCAACGGCTTTTTTGACATTTTAATTGCAAACTATGTTTTTTGGACAATAATGTCAATGTCATGACAGAAATGATCGTAAAAACCATTTTACTGGGAATGAAAACTTTCATTCCGATTAGGCTCAGAACGAAATCTTGGTTTAATCAGACTTGCAAAGATGCAGTGAGATCCAGAGAGGAAGCATTCACTATCTGGCGTAGTAATAAAAACGCAGATACTGATTTGCTGCGCAAAAAGGTGAGATCTTCGTGTGCCGGAGTACTAAGACGTGAAAATGCTTTACACGAGCAGCACCTTCGTGCTAAAGTCCTTGCTGCCCCTAGGGGTGGCAAGAGCTTTTGGTCATTCGTTAAAAGAGTAGAGGATAATGCTAGTTCCTCAATTCCGACTCTTAAAGGGTAACCAAATATTCACTGACCCGGCTGATAAAGCTAACCTTCTGGCTGAATTATTTGCAAGTAATTCTAACTATCTAATAGTAATTCTAAGTATCCCTAACTATGCCAAAGATATTCTTTCGAGCGCGTGCCGTTAAAAAGGTTTTAGCGGGTCTCAACATAAATAAGTCTCCTGGATGGTATTCCAGCACTGGTCTTGAAGCAGTGCTTTTCGTTACTAGCACGTCCGTTGGCAACCCTCTTCAGCACTTTGTACAATGCTTGTGAATTTTCATCGTGTTGAAAGGTTGCCAATGTAACGCCAATCCCTAAAAAGAGAGAGGCTAGTAACCCTGAAAATTACCGCCCAATCGCAATATGTCCTGCACTTTCCAAAGTGATGGAAACTATGGTGAATTTCCATCTTGTGAGGTATTTGGAGTCCAACAGTTTACTCAGCGACCGCCAGTACGGATTTGGTAGAGGACGGTCTACTGTTGACTTACTGGCATTCCTTTCTGAAAAACGGTGTAACTCTATACACCATTTCGGCGAGAGTAAGGAGGTGGCTCTAGATATTTATAAGGCGTTTCATAGTGTGACATGGTGCAATTTAGTCAAAACTTGTTGCTTTTGGCGTCGCACTGTGGGAAAAATGGCCAATCTAGCGGCGCTTTTGCGAAATTTTAAAATTCAAAATTCGGCAAACTTTATTTGTTTTTTTGAAAATTTAAAACCCAACGGATTTTTTCTGTTTTGTTCCTTATATTAGCACAGCTGTGAGCATTCAAACATAACACATCTTTAAGTAAGTGCAACAACTATTGTTTAGCTTTTTTCAAGTGCAAGTGTTTGTATAGTTTATTTAAATGGGTTGTTATATATGCCAAGTTAAAAAATAGTCTTCTAGTTTTTGCTAATTTTTGATTTTTTCGTTATTTAGCTACAATGGCAGAATCTAAACGCGCCCTTTTTTTAATATGGCACAGTGAACCAGTTCCAACAAAAAAATTTTTGAAAATCATATATTTTCCAATGTCATCGATCGATCGAAATATAGTGAAGAACAATACTACCAAATTCAAAAACAATTAAGAAATTTTATTAGCAAACTTGTGGAAAAGTGGAAAGAAAGTCATAGGATTTTGGCAGTGTTCGAAGAGCGAAATGAGAAATGGTTGGATGAAGACATTATTTTCCCTAAGCCAGCCGTTGTCCAAAGTAAACAAAACCTTTTTCAGAGTGCACAAGCAAGACTAAAAAAAATTACATCAATTGTCAATGAAACACCGAACCAAGAGTTAAAGGTAGCGGCGAGCGTAAATCTTTACAAAGCGGGAAAAAGAAGTACTTCACAGGTTGTTTCAAAATTATGTTCAGAATCTGCGATAGCCCAAAAATGCTGAAATCTGTACTCGGATCCAAAAACCCCTATTCCGTATACACCTGAAGAAGCTTTAGCTCTTTATATAGATGGTGGATACTCAAAAAGGTCATACAAATTAATGCAATATGGTGCCAAAGAACGAAACTGCAATATTTATCCAAGCTACGATATTTTGGCTAAAACTAAAACGGAGTGTTTCCCCAGTAACATGCACGTAACCGAACGTACAGCTAAAGTTGGCTTGCAAAGTCTCGTAGACCATACGGTTGCACGTATAGTACAAGGTTTTTCAGCAGATTTTGCGGATCTCATGACTGTAGCCAACAATAGCGACTGCATAAAAACAATATTTAAATGGGGCTGTGATGGTAGCAGTGATCACTCTACTTACCGTTAACGTTTCAGTGTATCTGATGCTGGAACAATTGATAAGCATTTATTTTCTTTATGTATTGTTCCCTTGCAAATTCAAATGGTCCCGCAATACTATGGCAAAATAACCGACCTTCTTCAACTCGGTTCTGCAGATCCATTAAAATAATTTTTGAAAAAGAGTCAGCGGATTTAGTTACGGCTGAGATAGAAAATGTAAATCGAGAAATAGCACAACTTCTGCCAACAAAATTAATGGCTCGATTATCGATGGCAACCGAACTTCAGTTGCCAGTTACTGTCAATTTCAGTTGCTTTTTATTGCTTTTCTGGCAACCACAAATTTTCCGTTGCCGGCTGGCAACGCAACTGATGTTCGGTTGCCATCGATAATTGAGCCGTAAGTTTTTTTTGAAGTAAGACACGAACTTTATTTGACTATGATCGATGGAAAAGTTTTTAACACCATAGCGGAGTCATCATCACTGGCTTGTGGAATTTGTGGGCGACACCAAAATTGATGAACAATCTTAATTTAGTTCAACTGAGGCAGCCACAAAACCACTTGTACGAATATGGATTGTCGACACTTCGTGCTTGGATACGGTGCTTCGAGTGTATAATTCATATCGCCTACAGAATACCGGTAAAAAATTGGCAAATTCGTGGAGAAAACAAAGAAATTGCCCAACAAACTAAAAGAAAAATTCAACTTGAATTAAAAGGAAAAGTTTGTATATTGGTGGATATTTCAACGACAGGTTCAGGGAATACAAACACTGGAAATACCGCCAAAAGGGTTTTCCAGCAGCCTCACTTGGCGTCTATAGTAAATGGCGTGCAAGTCGAGCTTATAAAAAGGTTTGGCTTAATTTTGCGCACAATGGCATGTGGGTATGCAGTCAACGTAGAGGGTTTTCGCATTTTTGCCTGAGAAACAGCAAAATTATTTGTTTCCGAATACCCTTGGTTTTATGTGCCTCCATCAGTACATAAAATTTTAATACATGGAGCAGATATTATTGAAAAAGTTTCCCTACCAATAGGAAAGATGTAAGAAGAGGCACTTGAGGGAAGAAACAATGATTTTCGCAGTTATAGGCTGAACCACACGCGAAAACTCGAGATTGCATACAATGGAGGACTTACTTCACGCTTTATTGGCTTCGTCGGATCCGTTTATTACATCTAAATCTAAAAGCACCTCGAAATACTCAAAGAAACATATCGAAATGGATAATGAGGCCAAGCAGCTTCTTTTAAATATAAATGACCTACCTGACAGCCTTAATTTCGAAAGCTCCGACTCTGAGTAGTTAATTTTTTTTATTTTCTTGTAAATCGCAATAAAATATATAGCAGAAACCTCGTGTAATGAAGAACATAATTCTTGGATTTTTCAATTCTTTTATGTCAACAAAATTTAAAAGAAAAACTTTAAAAACAACAAATTTTAAAATTTAATGAATATTTAAATGAATATTTTAATGAATATTTAAATATATATAAATTAAAAAAAGAACAAAAAATTCGTTCACTATTTTTTACGTTTTTGAAGTTATTAACAAAGCGCCGCTAGATTAGCCATTTCTCCCACTGTGCGTCGATGATGAATTCTCTCGATTTATATCGAGCTTTCTCAGAGATCGCACTACACGAGTTGCTATAGATGGGGTCTCATCAAACGAGTTCAAGATTAATTCAGGGATACCGCAAGGCTCCTTTCTTTCTCCTACCCTATTTCATATTTTTCTTAATGACCTTCTCTGTCAAACTTTCAATCCTAAATACTATTTTGAAGATGATAGTAGCATTTTCCATTCATATTCATTTACTACTAGGCCAAGCCTGTCGGAGATTGGGGCCATGAGGCAAGAGCTGAATGATACACTTAATAACGATCTAGTACCAATCTCTGAATGGGGTCTTGCAAATAGAGTCGATTTTAATGCTCGTAAGACCCAGTCCTGTATGCTCACGCATAGACGCATGACCAAACTTGCAGCTCCATCTGTAATTATGAATGGTGTAAGTATTGAGGAATCAGATGCTCTTGACGTTCTTGGCATGCAAATTCAGTGTGACGTTCGATGGACTGATCACATTTTTCAAGTCTCAAAAGAAGCATTCAAGTGCCTCGGTTTTCTAAGACAGTGTAAAAGATACTTCACTCCATCTGATGTCCTTAATATTTATACCACGTACATCCGACCGAAAATGGAATACAACTCTCATGTATGGGCCGGTGCTTCGAAGTCTATTTTGAACTTACTCGACCGCGTACAGGAGAGGGCGAAAAAGCTCATCAGCGTAGCCAACTCTATTGACTCGCTAGAGCATCGACGCAATCTGGGGTGTATTTCGTTGTTTTATCGCTACTACAATGGAATGTGTTCTGATGAAATCAGGGAACTTGTTGCCGAAACCCGCTCTTTTCTGAGATCAACGCGTTCTTCATTAAGAGCACATCCCTTTGTGGTCGATACACCAATAAATCGCACTACGCATTACAGAGAAAATTCGTTCTTTGGCCGAACAGTTCGTTTGTGGAATAAGATTCGTGCAGAGGTCTTTCCCGCCACTTTTAATGTTGGAAGGTTAAAATCGAATGTCGATAAACACTACTCCCTCTATCGTCCTTCCCATAACCAATTTTCGTAATTCCGGCACAATGCATTGCATGAGTAGGGGTCATCTCCTGAGTGCTGGTCTTATAAAAAAACATAATCGGTTATTTTTATAACCCTTAAAGAATGGTAAGACTATCAATAGTAGTCAATTGTTGTCGATAACGAGTAGACAAGAGACAATTTTTTGCTGTCGTTTTGATGTGACGTCGACGACGCCATTCATAATAAGAGGGATTAAGACGATTAAAAATCATATAACAAGTTATATCATGCAGATTAAGATTAAGATTAATTTTATTGAGACTTCAAGATATTAGATAACATGAGAGATATTCTTTTTATATCTAACAAATAAGTACTTAGAACTATGTGTATGATTCTAATGAGGAATTTGAGAAAATGCATCTTGCAAATATTTGTGGGTTAAGTGTTAAAATTCAATGTGAAATCGGTAAAATGATTATGTGTGCTTGCTCCCGGCACTTCGATAACTACATACTGCTAAATAATATGTGTGTATGTAAATGTGACTTACAACTACTTAACATACTTAAAACTACTTATATCTACTATTTATAATATTTACAAAGGGATGAACATAAAATTCAACGACATCAGTTATTTATAAAAAATAACTGTTTTTTAACTATGAGGCTATCGCCCATGTGCTGAAAACCGCTTTTCGCAAAATAAATACGATTTCGACTCGAAGTCACTAAATTGGTGTGTTGGAAATCGGAATTTCAAAAAATTTTGCTGTTTCAACTCGCAAGCAAAGAGTAAAGTGAACACTAAGTTTGCATCAAATAGCAAAAATAAAAGCATTCCAGTAAAATGTAATCTGTTTTTATTTAATATCACTTAAAATAATACATTTTTATTAATTTTAATATAAAATACTAAATTAAAAAGTATGCTGCTTTATTTCGACTATTGTGTAACTTTTGATTACTTTAAAAATGGCGATTTTATAATGCGCGTTATTATTCTAGACACCTACTTATCAGATTTTTCAACCAATATAGTTGCCAGATGCATAAAACGTAAAATATTGTTACGTTTTTAGTCCTTTACATAAAAACGGTTTTATTATTTTCACAGGATTCGTTGAATTGCAATAAAATAAAACACGGATATTTATTTTACAAATAAATTCTCAGTAACACTTTATTTATTACTTTAAAAACACGTACAACTAAACGCGATGTACACACTAACTATTCTTGGCGATGTTTACTCGTCTAAGTTTAAAAACACACTTATCTATGTCGTCTGGCAGCCTTCCCTTATATAGTCGATTATAAAACCTTCTGGTAACTTCGCTAACTTTCTGGAATACAGCCGTCTCTCTTTATCTTTAACTATACTGTAATTCAGGTCTCTTTTCATCTTTAAGTGTAGGGCATGATCATTTTGGTTTTGCTATGGTGTAATGTATGTGCGTGTGTAGATGCATGAGATTTTTCTTCTGTTTGTTTATCTTCGCACACACACATACTCTAATGTTTGCAACTTAACAAATTACGCTGTCATCAAGTTTACATCTCTTGCAGTTTAAGTTTAATGTCACTGTTTGTAATTGCAATTAAGCAGTCTCGAATAATCTTGTAGGTTCTAACTACCGTTTCCTGAAGATTCCGGAAATTTCCATTTCCCGTTATTTTGATTTATTCTAACGGCTATCCAAAAAGTGTTGCCAATGCTTTATTTTGACATTGCATAGGCAGTGTTGTATTTAGTGGTACAAAATACAGATTATCATCACAGCTGTTATTTTTATGTCGTTATATTTGAATCTGCATTTTTCATTTCGTAACAATATCAAGAAAAAAAGTAATGCCAAAACTAAAAATAGTTGAAAAATTCTGTGTTGGATACTTTGGTTTCAAAAAACAAAAAGCATATATGAGAACCTTTTTCGAAGATTATTTCGAAAAATAAACAGAACGCGCGAGCCTTAGCACATGCAAAAGTGATATTTGTGATTTTAAAGTCGCAAGTGATTTAACAATCGCGCGTTTTTCAGCACACTAAAAACCTGTTCTCGCTGAGAGCATACTTGATTTAGCTGAACAAAAAAATACCTATCCCGAAAAAACTTCTGAACAAACGTATTATGAACGGATCAAATCCTATCCTTACAAGTTTCAGGATTATACCTTCCTGATAAGCTCGGTCGAAGGCCTTTTCTATGTCCAGAGATACTGCTACCGTACAAAGCCAAACTGGTTTTGGGGGATATATTCGAAATCTAAATCCAATTGCATTTTAGAGCCTAATACCCTTTCGAATAATTTACCCACATTCGATAGCATGGAAATAAGTCTTGAGTTATTTACTTCAAACAAGTTAGGTTTTTTTCGACAGCACAACACAAGAAAAATTTACAGATTTTGTACTAACGAAGACATTATCACTATTTTGTTGTCCACTTCAGGTCTATATATGTCCAATATTCGACAAAAATCGAAAACTAAATTAATCAATATTTATTTTTACAATTTACAATAACACTTGCTATAGAAATAATTATAAAATAATTCTCGTAAAAACCGACTACAAAATAGGCGTGACATTGCCCATATTTATTATCATAATGATTTACTTTCAAGAGAGCTATTTGTGTGCAAAATTTTATAAGAATCGAGTAGTAGGGAACTGGGGACATGGCGGCCACTAAAATTTTAAAACTTGGGTAATTAAAATTTGAAATTTTAATTGTTAAATGAACAAATGTGTAATTTGATACCCGTGGGGAAAAAAATGAAAGTGCCCTGTAGGCAAAATGTGTATAGTGAAGATTGTGAAAAATTATAGTGTGGGTAATGCTTTTTGGTGTTATAGAAATTTAGGGTGTTGTCCTAATGGGGTGATATTGAGACATTGGGTAGTGAGTTTGGAGCTTGAAAGTATTGGCTTAGTATAGACAATGTGGTTCTAATGGGGTGATATTGAGACATTGGGTAGTGAGTTTGGAGCTTGAAAGTATTGGCTTACTATAGACAATGTGGTTCTTATGGGGTCATATTGAGAAATTGGGTAGTGAGTTTGGAGCTTGAAAGTATTGGCTTAGTATAGACAATGTGGTTCTAATGGGGTGATATTGAGACATTGGGTAGTGAGTTTGGAGCTTGAAAGTATTGGCTTACTATAGAGAATTTGGTTCTTATGGGGTCGTATTGAGAGATTGGGTAGATAAAAAAGTCGACTTGGGTTCCTACGGGGTTTATTGTGTGGCTATTGATTTGAGATGTTCATAATTTTTTGTGGTGCTTGTGTTTACATTTAAAACAGACCAACCTAAATTACGACGCAAAGCGCAACGTGATTTAACGCTTAGCTTTTACGCTGAAATGAGTAACCTAAATTAGAGCGCTAGCGTTGCGCCAGAAACAGTAATGTTTACTCACTTTGATTAATAAAAAACTCTAAATAGAAATAAGAAATAGAGATGAAGACGCTTAATTGACCTAAAAGTAGCTAAATTTACATTACTTAACAAAATGATATGTGTATGTGTGAGCATTAACAAAATAAAACACAGTACTTATGCAGCCAACTTCACTTCTTTACGCGCTGTCAAAATTGGATTTTCCAATTGCAAAGCGTTGGCGCCGCGTTATATCGGTTGGTTTCATACATTTTGTATGGACATGAGAAATTTTGACAACCAGACAACGCTTTGCGTCGCAATTTAGGTTGGTCTGAAAAGTAGTTGTGTTTATTTAAGCATGTCCGTCCACCAATTGACTGGTGGAGGGTTTGTATATTTTCAGAATGTGATTATGGAAGTGTGGAGGGGGGGGGGGGGGGTGTTAAGAATGTGGTTATGGAAGTGTTAGAGGGGGGTGTTAAGTTCCAATTAATATGTATGCATTTACGCGTTTGCTTTTTGTTTATAATATTTTTTATGTCAAGTGGGGGTATTTGTTTTTTGCATCAAATAATCGCATGATCGTTTGGATTTGTAGCTGTTGTTGCTTAGTATGACAGATGGTCTGAAATGTTTGTTTACGTTAAATATGCATGCTTAATCTTATTGGTGTTTTTTGCTAATTGTTGTCGCATGTACTTTTTTTTACCAGATATGCTACTCGAGCAATCTAGCTTGACTCAACTAGACATCGAAGAGGAACGAACTGTGTAGGATCAGATTGTGTTTAATTCCTCCATATAGTTATATTTCGTTAGACTTTACTGTACAGTCTGGATACTTTAACTAACATTAGACACATATATCAGCTTTCAGGTCCCTCGACTGTTAGATAAAGGATCTAGTTATATCAATTAAATATGCTTTGCTTTTCTGGGGAATTAATCGAAAGATCATCATCGATCTCAAATGAACTTCTATCCACATCTATTCTAAGGTATTCTGCTCTATGAGTGGATACTCAAGTTAAAGAATGTGCTTGAATCCACCTTTCTCGAAGAATATTTAAATATTTTTCTGAAAGAAGGGCTTACGTATAAGATGTCAGAAGAGCTGATGCCCACGACAATAGTTGCGTACATACATACATATATATATATATACAATTATATATTGCTCTTATATACTAACATATATATATATATATATATATATATATATATATATATATATATATATATATATATATATATATATATATATATATATATATATATATATATATATATATATATATATATATATATATATATATATATATATATATATATATATATATATATATATATATATATATATATATATATATATATATATATATATATATATATATATATATATATATATATATATATATATATATATATATATATATATATATATATATATATATATATATATATATATATATATATATATATATATATATATATATATATATATATATATATATATATATATATATATATATATATATATATATATATATATATATATATATATATATATATATATATATATATATATATATATATATATATATATATATATATATATATATATATATATATATATATATATATATATATATATATATATATATATATATATATATATATATATATATATATATATATATATATATATATATATATATATATATATATATATATATATATATATATATATATATATATATATATATATATATATATATATATATATATATATATATATATATATATATATATATATATATATATATATATATATATATATATATATATATATATATATATATATATATATATATATATATATATATATATATATATATATATATATATATATATATATATATATATATATATATATATATATATATATATATATATATATATATATATATATATATATATATATATATATATATATATATATATATATATATATATATATATATATATATATATATATATATATATATATATATATATATATATATATATATATATATATATATATATATATATATATATATATATATATATATATATATATATATATATATATATATATATATATATATATATATATATATATATATATATATATATATATATATATATATATATATATATATATATATATATATATATATATATATATATATATATATATATATATATATATATATATATATATATATATATATATATATATATATATATATATATATATATATATATATATATATATATATATATATATATATATATATATATATATATATATATATATATATATATATATATATATATATATATATATATATATATATGAACTTTATCAGAATATTAGAATAATACACGCTTTCAAAATAACAGATATAACCTAATTATGTTTCATTCTATCACTTTTAAACCAATGTTACTTCTTCACCTTATAATATATTTACTTGAAACTGTCAATAAAATGTCAATAAAATGAAAGAAATTAAAAAGGTGAACAACAAAGACAATTATTAAAACTCTGTAAATGTAGTAGGCACGTGAATAGGTATCAATCTAATAATACTACTGTTCAATAACTGAAAATTGTTAATAATTGTTAATAGTTTTCACTGAAAAGTGTTCACGTACCGAACACTTTTAGTAATAATTATTAACAATTGTTAACAATTTTCAGTTATTGAACAGAGCTAATATAACCAGCAAACATAGAAAGAGTACTGCATACATAATAATCCTGATATGCTTCAAAACAATCAAAAAAACGATCTGTAAGACAAGGGCTAAAGCATACAACCTTTTAGCTATATTCTTTCATTCACACACACTATTTCAAAATCTTTTTTCCGACGGCATTCTTTAATAAAAAATTTTTGCTAAAATGAATTTTTATCTAATAATCGATGACGGATATTGAAACTAGTATTCTTCCCTAAACTATTCAAATACCCTAGAGAGAGAAAAGAACCTCTCACAAGACAGGTCACGGGACTGGTTCCCCAAGGGGTGAATTGACATAATTAAGATACCCAGTGATAGGTTCTCGACCCTAACTTAAGCTACTTGTCATGTGATGCGGTCTTAATACTAGTTAAATTACTGTACTATAAACAAATGATTTTAATTTGGAACAAAATATGCTGTATAATGAAGGAATTTTCCTATCATTTTTGTTCTAGTTTTGTGATGTGATTATTTTCACCGGTTACAACTCAGGAAGATTTTGTACCATTCCCATTTTCACTAGTCATACAACAAGAACGTTCAAAACAATTAGTATAACATTTCCCTCAGAGCAGTTAAACTTAAGAGTTCTATGTGTTTTATTATAAATGAATCCTTGTTGAATACATTGTTAGATATTTCTAAAGTTAGTGAGCTACATCTTATATATAAATAGACTACACAATTTTGTCGTACACTTTTAAGTATCTTATTGTCCACCAATATTAATGAAACATACATATATGGTTAAAAAGATATTTGTGTATAGATGTGCGTAATATATATATATTTTTTTTACCGAAAATCCACAAAATTCGAGAAGTTCTCCAGAAATATCCCCGTTTGAATTTCGGCCACCCGGCGATCCTAGTATTTGTCTTATTACTTAAATGCGTTATTAATTTAATTTGTTTCATGCTTTGAATTTTCTTGTTTTCTACACAAAATGATAAAGCGTTTTGACAATTGTGTAATCTTGATGGTATTTTAAGTCTAATCTAATAACAATTAAATTATTAAATTTCTATGGGTCTAATCTAATATGCATCCAAAAGTTTGTAAATGATGTAAGCTTCCCTTACATCATCTAAATTAAAATTTTAAGAATCTGCAACCAATGAAGAATGGAATATGGCCTACCATATTCCATTCTTCATAACATATACCATAGTCATACAAGTTGTTTACAACTAAATAACTTCGATAATTTGATTTATTTGTAAAGTCCTGTATTACATCATAGTACTACATTTGAATGTAGTACATACTTTTCCAACATATTCATAATCATCCTTAATATATGACTAATTAGTAATCATTTCTTCGAAACTAATTCAGATGATTACACAAGGAGATATCTGTACATATAATTAAGTAGAATTCATCGACAATTCAGTTATTTTGTTAGCAACGTCATCATATCAACCATCATCGTATAAAAAACCTTCTAGTGTGTTCGAACTTGATGACTTGATAAAATAAATCGAAATTAGTAGGGATGTAACGAATACCGATACCGATATATCGGCGATACTTCAGATTTTCCGATACATCGGTATCGGCGATATTTTACTGTCGATACGACGATACTTTAAAAATTTTGTTCAGTTTTTTTTTAACAAGTTATTTATTTTTTTGTTAATTTTACCAAGAACTAAAATCATTTCGTTATTTTTTAAATCTTATTAATATCAATTTTAAAAATTAATAATATTTTACGCTGTTATTTTGCAAAAACAATAGTTTATTTATTGTTAATTTTACCATGAACTCAAATTCAATTCGTTGTTTTTTAAATCTTATTCCCAGCAAAAAAATACATTATAAAGAAATCATGAAAATGTAGCAGTTGCGATCCGGAAATATTGCGAATTTGGATAATTTCTAATTAGTTTCACATTTGCTTGTCATTGCAAGAAGTTCTCTTTTTCCATTACCAATCACCGAATTCGAAGTGATGTTAGGACAAATTTCTCAACTGATTTTCGAAAAAAAAACTGTAGTCAAACCCTTTAAAAAAAAAAAAATTTTGATAATCGGTTCCCAATGTCAAAGTTATACATGGTTCCCCCTCCCATTTTCGAAAAGAATTATGGGGCTAAACTACTAGCGAACCCTTGCAAACAACACAAGAATTTTGAAAAGCTGTTCACAAATGACATAGTTATGGATTGGTGGGGAGGGGGAGCAAACTTGCTTCTCCGATTTTTGACAAAAAAAATTGGGACCAGTTTTTTTCAAACCCTTTCAGACAAAACAAGAATTTTGAAAATCGGTTCACAAATGACAGCATGGGGGGAGCGAATTTCCCCCTCCGATTTTCAAAAAAAAAAATATGGGACCAAACTGCAGGCAAACCCTTTCCAGCAAAAAAAGAATTTTTTAAATCGCTTCACAAATGACAGAGTTATGCGTGTACAAACATAAAAAAGTATTGATAACCTTCTTCTTTTTGGAAGTCGGTTAAAAAAGGATGAAAAATTACCCATTTTCAGAACTTGTTTCTTTTTATGCGAATTTAAACACAAAACTGTGTTTTCATGTAGATTTAAGTGAATAAATATAAACTTTTAGCAGACTTTTAATAATTAAGCTAATAAGTTATTTAGAAGAATATTAGTTGATAAATGTCCTTTAAAAAATAAATTTTTTAAAACGCATGGCGAGTATTTTTTAAAATTATAAAGAAATTATAAATTTGTACTGGCTTTTCTACTAATGATCTGCATATTTTTAATATAGATTCTTTGAAAGCAATGAAAATGTAGTTCCTTAAAAATTACTTCCAATTTTATATACTGTATTAACATTTATTTTAAATATTAATAATCTCTTACACTGTAATGTTGCATAATAAAAAAATTGCCCTTCTTGAGTTTTGTTAATCTAAACTTGAACTCAATTTCAATATTCGTATCGGTATCGGAATCGGTATCGGCGATATTTATTTTTAAGTATCGGAATCGGTATCGGATCGGCAAAACGGCGTATCGTTACATCCCTAGAAATTAGTCTATAAAATATAGTTTATTAATGCGTTTTTTTCGTACACTATAATTTTCTTTAATATGACTATGCATAGATACATAATTATTTAAAAATTCTCTTATAAATATTCTAAATATGCATGTATATATAGTACATATGTCTAATATTGAATTAAAGGAATACTCAATATGATAACTGCAAGCAAATCGAATATGCTTTTACAGTTATCTAACAATATTTGAGTTTGGTATATTCACTGATTCCTAAATACAATCGAAATCTGTACATGTATACTATAAAAGGCCTATATATTTGCTTTTTTAAGTTCTCTCCTTATGTTTTTATTAAGACTATCCCATTATGGTATTGATCAACCTGTAATTTAATAATATTCAAAAAGATATCGATTAATAATATTCTGAAATATATCTACAATTAAATTGAATTTTCAAGGATATGTGTAGTAATATGAGTTTTAAAAATAGTACGTATTTGTATATTCAGTTTCGGTATGGAATTAGTCAACAGATTTTACAGAATCTCATTCATATTAATAATTTGAATTTACATTAATTCAAATAATTAAACTAGAAAGTCTAAATAATTACTTTCATCTTAGATTTTCCATTTATTTGTATCAAAATTTTTTAAACATGTAATCATCACAATCTCTATAATAAACATTTGCTTCTTTCATATTTTTAGAATGTTTTATTAAACGCTGGTGTTTTAAAACAACCAGCTTTACTCTGCACATCAAAAATAAAAAAATAAAAAAAAACTAACCTTGTTTAGCAAATCAGTATAAGAAAATGTATGTATTATTAAGTAATATACATACATATGTACGTTCAATGACACGCTTCAGAAAAATAAAACAAAACTCGAACAATAGAACACATCAATACAAAGATTATCTATCGATCACAGCATACTAATACCATCTACTACTTTCCAGCGGTCAAGAGAAAAATTAAATTATAAAATCCCTACTTGATAAAATATTTAATGTAAAGAAATATCTTTGTATATCAAATAAACTCATTAAAATTATTAAAGATATCGGATGTAAAAGTGATAGAAATAATTAATGTTCCTGTCTTCCATGTATAGGTATAAGCCTTCAAATTAAAGAACAACAACCATGTAATAAGTATATTGATAGACCTTTCACACTCAAAAATATAACCGTCGAATACTAAAATAAATTTTCTGAGTCATGAAAACCTTCCATGACTTCCTCCCAAAAAAATTAATCTTCTGGTCCTCGTGTAGAGCTCATTGTAAAACAATCACACAAAGTGATAAAAAATAGTGATGTACATGCACAACAACTACCACTATAAGCTCAAAACTATACAATCTTTATCTGTAAAGTTCAAATAATAAACAAAAATATCCAAGTCAGCAGAATTAAGAATACATAAAAAAATGTTAAAAGAAAAATTAATATGTACAACCTCAAAAAGAAATTTATATACGTACATAAACAACAACCTACAAAACCGCAAAATTTATATAGATACTAGATCGATCACAACAGACATATATCTCGTATACACACACTCAGCCCAACACACACCTACAAAAAAGTGATGACGTAATACTCATACACAAACATAACATATATGTAATAAAATGTCATACTATGTATTGTGCAATTCAAATTCCTTTGTCTAGCAATACGAAACACTGTTTCTTAAATATATAAACAAACGAATTTTCCATAACGACACCTTCGTCTCACCAACGAAGCAATAGTCGGACACACTAAACACATTAAAATAATAATGACACCTTAACATCTATGTACAATTGTTACATTAAAATAAAGAAATCAAAATATACATCAGAAGTTCATTAACCCTATTCAAAAACTCTGGTTATGGTCCCAAAATATTGAACAACTGAAATGCACTTGTACGTAAAAAAACCTCTGCAAACAAAATACATATTTCAAATAAAATGTATCAACATATTTATTAGCTACACACAACTATAAATCCAAACGCTCATGCGAATATTTTGCAACAAAAAACAAAAGTTCTCACTTGAAAAAAATTAATACAAACATAGAGCAAACACTTATTTGTATGTATGTACATGCATACATCAAATAAATTTGCAGATATGTATATAAGTATGTACACATATTGTCAAATTTCATACCCATGCGATTGCGTACTCAGAACATTTAGTAGAACTTAACACAGCTCCTCCTCCCCTCTCACACTTCCATAACCACATAATGAAAATTTACAAACCGTTTACCAACCGACTGACGTTGAGCCAAAAATGGACGGACACGCTTAAATAAATAGAAACAAAACATTTTAAAACTTTAAATATAAACAAATTGAATTTAACATACATAGAACAAAGATAAGATTGACAAAATAAAAAAATGTCATCGTCCACAGTATTATAAAACACAGATGTAATCAAACGGATTTTAGCATAAACATATAAAAAATAGGGAAGGTCACATACATGAGAACATTTTATACTACATATGTACATCACATGGCGCCTACAAAAAACAATTCAAACTATTTTAACAACATACCTCCAAATCATGGACAGACTCAAATTCATACATTCAGACATATAGAAATTCCCACAGACAGACAGAAATTCTCACGGGCCCCATACTTACACTAACAAATTGAAAAAACATCAAGCTATTAACATCTCACATACAAAAATATATATTCTCACGGACAGACATCAATCCAGATGTAGAAATATGATTAAATTTATATTCATAGCAACAGCAAGAATTCGCACGATCAGCACAAAATCAAGGGCAACACATACAAATGTATGTATGTAGATGTAGCCATACGCAACTATATGCACACACACATACACACACTACAATTTCATAATGTTGTGAAATTCAAATTCCATTGTCAAAAAATAAACAAGATTAAGCAAGATTTTAATATGGACAGACAGACATCAATCCACATGTACAGACTCTTTATGTAAACACAACCTCTAACCAACCCCCACCAACAAACAAACAAAAATTAGGATGATGACTCATTCTCCAACACATCCACCTGAATAAACAAAAACACCAACAAGATTAAGCATGCATATGTAACGTAAACAAACATTTCAGACCATCTGTCATACTAAGCAACACAGCTACAAATCCAAACGATCATGCGATTATTTGATGCAAAAAACAAATACCCCCACTTGACATAAAAAAATATTATAAACAAAAAGCAAACGCTTATTGTATGTACGTATGTATATGCATACATATTAATTGGAACTTAACACCCCCCTCTAACACTTCCATAACCACATTCTTAACACCTCCCTCCCTCTCACAATTCCATAATCACATTCTGAAAATATACAAACCCTCCACCAGTCAATTGGTGGACGGACATGATTAAATAAACACAACTACATTTTAAATGTAAACACAAGCACCACAAAAAATTATGAACATCTCAAATCAATAGCCACACAATAAACCCCGTAGGAACCCAAGTCGACTTTTTTATCTACGAGTTTGGTGACGTTGTCACCAAACTTGTCTACACTCTTTATTTCCACATATAATCTAAAACACTACCCAATCTCTCAATATGACCCCATAAGAACCACATTGTCTATAGTAAGCCAATACTTTCAAGCTCAAAACTCACTACCCAATGTCTCAATATCACCCCATTAGAACCACATTGTCTATACTAAGCCAATACTTTCAAGCTCCAAACTCACTACCCAATCTCTCAATATGACCCCATAAGAACCACATTGTCTATAGTAAGCCAATACTTTCAAGCTCCAAACTCACTACCCAATGTCTCAATATCACCCCATTAGAACCACATTGTATATACTAAGCCATTACTTTCAAGCTCCAAACTCACTACCCAATGTCTCAATATCACCCCATTAGAACAACACCCTAAATTTCTATAACACCAAAAAGCATTACCCACACTATAATTTTTCACAATCTTCACTATACACATTTTGCCTACAGGGCACTTTCATTTTTTTCCCACGGGTATCAAATTACACATTTGTTTATTTAACAATTAAAATTTCAAAATTTAAAATTTTAATTACCCAAATTTTAAAATTTTAATGGCCGCCATGTCCCCAGTTCCCTACTACTGAATCGGTCAAGTAGAAGTAGTTAAAATAAATATTTACTTCTCGTGGGCTAGGCACTGCCAACTTTTCTAACCATAATATTGTATTTTAGCAAAAACTAAATGTGTATGCAACGTCCATGCAAATGTGAATATAAATATTTATATTTGCATGGACGTGGCACTGCCAACTTTTTTAATCATGATGTATTGAGTAGAAGTAAATGAAAAGGCAAGCGTATTTACTTCGTATGGGTGTAACCCCGACCACTTTTCAACGGATCCGAAATCCTTTTAAATAAAGAAAAAAATCCGAAATAGGTTTATAAATGGCGGAGTTTTTAGGGAACATCCATAAAAAGAAGTACATGACGAATTGAAAACCTTTCTCTTTTTTAGCCGACTGCGCGACGCGAAGAAGGGTATTGTGTTTATCTGCCTATGTATGTATGTGTGTTTCAATACGGCGGCCAACAGACGCCATTTTGTGAAAACGAAATACGAGGACGGATTGATATTGAAGCTACCTAGCGCTAGATGGCAGCACAAACACAAAACTTTTTTAGAAATTGCGATCTGTCAAACGTCAGCTGTTAAAATTTCACCCAAATTCATCGATTAGTTTATTTGTTGTAGTTGTTTGAAGTAAGCAACTGTTGTGTTTCTTGAAAAATGAAAAAAAGTGAATTTCGTGCAGTGATTAAACACTATTATTTGATAAACATTACGGTGAGTCTGCTCCGTCAGATTACATGGTAAAATATTGCATTGATCAATTTAAACGCGGCCGAACAAGCACTGCAACAATACCATCAACAGGAAGGCCAAAAGAGTGGGATACTGAAGAAAATATCAAGAAAATCCTCGATATCGTTATGAATGATCGCTGAGACAAGTTACGTGAGATTGTTGAAATGGTAAACATATCATATTAACGTGTGTTCAACATTTTGCATGAACATTTGCATATGAAAAAGCGATGGGCAAGATGGGTGCCGCGTTTGCTCAGTGTCGAACCAAAACGAGTTCGACAGATAAAGCGTAATCCTGTTGGCATCGATTAATAACTGTTGATGAAACGTGGGTCCACCACTACACACCTGAAACCAAAAATCAATCGAAACAATGGGTGGAAGCTGGTGGAAGTGCTCCGAAGAAGGCGAAGACAGTGAAATCGGCTGGCAAGGTTATGGCCACTGTATTTTGGGATGCACACGGAATATTGCTCATCGATTATCTTGAAAAAGGATCCACAATCGTGCATTATTGGATCAATTGATTGATGCAATCAAGAAAAAACTACCACATTTAAAGAAGAAAGAAGTGTTCTTTCTTCAAGACAACGCACCGATTCACACAGCATTAGATACGATGCTAAAATTACGTGAAATACACTTCGAATTGGTTGATCCACCTTATAGTCCAGATTTAGCTCCTAGTGACTTTTTCCAAACTTGAAAAAATGGCTCGCAGGAAAAAGATTCATCTCAAACCGAAACTAACGCGTATTTTGAGTGGTTCCCAAAATCGTATTATTCAGATGGTATAAAAAGTTGGAATATCATTTTACTAAGTGTATTGAGCTAAAAGGAGACTATGTTGAGAAATATATGGTTTTTGAAAAAAAATGTTTTTTTCCTACTTAGGTAGTTTCAATATCAATCCGCCCTCGTATATAAAGTCGTAAAACTATATTAAAATTGGTA
Organism: Panzeria rudis; assembly: GCA_956483635.1. Classification (NCBI taxonomy): domain Eukaryota; kingdom Metazoa; phylum Arthropoda; class Insecta; order Diptera; family Tachinidae; genus Panzeria; species Panzeria rudis. The sequence continues at coordinate 10,433,889 of OY101452.1, read as the reverse complement.
TCATTCAACAGGTATTTGAAAGTAAGCGTTAGGTTTCTCTTATCATTTTTCATTTTGAAAGACCATTTAGGATCTTTAACCAGGGACAGAAAATAATAATTATTTTTGAATTCTCAAAGGAAAAAACCACACATAAGCAAAAATCGCGGAATCAAGTAAAGTATACCATAAAGTATATCCAACTCAGCGATAAACAATTTGAAAGAAAACGCATTAACAAGATTAGAGAACAACAGTTGTCATAAAAATTGAATACATAGCTTAATTAAGAAGGCTAAATACGGGGACGGAAAAACAGGGAAATACAAACTCATCTGGCAGCGCCAAATTTTACATCCTACCATACATACCAAAACTTACGGAGAATAAACAAATAAGAACACTAATAAACGATAAAGAAGTCTCACTAGCATATAGATCTTACAAAACCATAAATACTTTATTTACAAAAACTAAAACAAAAATTTACAAGAAAGAGCAAGGTAACGTTGTGTACCAAATCTATTGTTTAGGCAATACATCAGACAGCTGTCGCAAAATTATATAGGGACAACAAAAAGAAGCTAAAAAACAAGAACAACTGAAAATGAATCAGACATAAACAAACAAAAAAACTCAACCGCACTATCACAACACGTTTTGAAAACAATCATACAGCTGATTTGACGAATATTAAAATATTGAGTAAAGAGAAGCGACAAAATAAAATATGTACACTTGAGAGTATTAGAATTCAACAAAAAGGGAACGGTGAATAAACAAGAAGGAAGACAAAGACAATACGAATGCCAATTATTCTATTGTTTTATTTTAGTTTGCTGTGATATTACTTTAACTGTATGACTTTATTCGAATAAGTCAAATAATAATAATTATTTTTTGCCCACTAGCCTTTCGGTCAAAAAATAATGGTTATTTTTTTACTATTATTTTTTAGGTCACAAATAAAACTTAAAATTTTACTGATATTTTTTGGTCAAAAACAAAAGTTAAAATTTGACCGATATTTTTGGTCAAAAATAAAAGTTTAAGTGTGACTGATATTTTTTAGTCAAAAATAAAAGTTAAAATTTTACCGATATTTTTTTGGTCAAAAATAAAAGTTAAAATTTGACCCATATTTTTTTTAGTAAAAAATAAAAGTTAAATTTGACCGATATTTTTTTTGGTCAAAAATAAAAGTTAAAATTTCAATATAAGGAGCATCAATAGCTCTTATATGCATACAATTTCGACAAATAAATTGGTTCAATAGTTGATGCTCCTGCTCAATAATATCAAGCATAACAAGTGGTTACAATAAACAAGAAATGCTGGGGTAACGACCTCTAAATCCGTTTAAATTTTAAATTTTATTTTTGACCAAAAAAATATCCGTCAAAATATAACTTTTATTTTAGGCCAAAAAATATCAGTCAAATTTTAACTTTTACTTCTGCCCAAAAAAATATCGGTCAAATTTTAACTTTTATTTTGATCAACAAATATCGGTGAAATTTTAACTTCTTTTTTTGACCGAAAAAGTATGAGTCAAAAAATAACAGTTATATTCTGACTTTTTTGAAAAAAGTAACAAAAAAAAAGTATTTTTAGATTTTTATTCCTTAGCTCACGACCATCAAAATGCTATACTCAAATATCGTGTAGCCAAATTATTTCTGTCTGACTTTTTGAACTGAAATTTTGATAATAACTATTATTTTCAGTCCCTTCTTTAAAGAATAGTTACGAAATAATTTTCATACCTATAACTAATTTTGTATATGACGTTTGTTTTCAGTTTGTGTTTTATGTAGTGGTTCTATATATAAAATACAATTGTTTATAAAATTAAGCTTTTATAATAGCTATTCAGGGGTGTCATAGAATCCAAGTCGGTTTTGCTGATTGTCGGTTTTGCAAATCGATATTGGTTTCATTTGGTGTCAGAGTGAGTCTATACCTGATAAATTTTTATCATGATAAATGTCAAATCGTTATCAAGATAAAAATTTATCAGGTATAGACGGCATTTATAATTGTTATTGCAGTGTCTGGCCAATTTTGTCAGAGCTCAAGTTCAGACAAATTTGTCTTGATAAAAAACGGAAACAAACTGTTTGAAGTTTCAATCTATTTTCAAAAACTAAAATTTTGTACAACATTTTTACAAAAAAATATATACGAATAAAGCAAAATATGAATATTTTAATTAAATAAAAGCAAATTAATGAAAAATAAATAAAATAGTGCATGAATAGTGACAAACTACCTTAACGATGCCAAACAAATTGTGATTTATCATAACAAGAAAACAACAACGTATTCGCATGTATACTAACAATAACCAAAAATTGACATCTGTTCTGCCGACGTTTTGTTAGTTGTAATGATAAAAATATATCAGGTATAGACGTAGGGTCATGAAAACAAGTCGGTTTTGTTATTTTCGAATGCAAATAAAAATAAATACATAAATAAATACACATAAATATATATATATATATATATATATATATATATATATATATATATATATATATATATATATATATATATATATATATATATATATATATATATATATATATATATATATATATATATATATATATATATATATATATATATATATATATATATATATATATATATATATATATATATATATATATATATATATATATATATATATATATATATATATATATATATATATATATATATATATATATATATATATATATATATATATATATATATATATTATATATATATATATATATATATATATATATATATATATATATATATATATATATATATATATATATATATATATATATATATATATATATATATATATATATATATATATATATATATATATATATATATATATATATATATATATATATATATATATATATATATATATATATATATATATATATATATATATATATATATATATATATATATATATATATATATATATATATATATATATATATATATATATATATATATATATATATATATATATATATATATATATATATATATATATATATATATATATATATATATATATATATATATATATATATATATATATATATATATATATATATATATATATATATATATATATAATATATATATATATATATATATATATATATATATATATATATATATATATATATATATATATATATATATATATATATATATATATATATATATATATATATATATATATATATATATATATATATATA
>OY101452.1:10350427-10430426 GCA_956483635.1 Panzeria rudis | reverse complement strand
ATATATATATATATATATATATATATATATATATATATTATATATATATATATATATATATATATATATATATATATATATATATATATATATATATATATATATATATATATATATATATATATATATATATATATATATATATATATATATATATATATATATATATATATATATTATATATATATATATATATATATATATATATATATATATATATATATATATATATATATATATATATATATATATATATATATATATATATATATATATATATATATATATATATATATATATATATATATATATATATATATATATATATATATATATATATATATATATATATATATATATATATATATATATATATATATATATATATATATATATATATATATATATATATATATATATATGTATATATATATATATATATATATATATATATATATATATATATATATATATATATATATATATATATATATATATATATATATATATATATATATATATATATATATATATATATATATATATATATATATATATATATATATATATATATATATATATATATATATATATATATATATATATATATATATATATATATATATATATATATATATATATATATATATATATATATATATATATATATATATATATATATATATAATATATATATATATATATATATATATATATATATATATATATATATATATATATATATATATATATATATATATATATATATATATATATATATATATATATATATATATATATATATAATTAACAATGGCAAACACAGAACATTACACACTTTCAACTATATTTGTGTTCTTATTTTCCAATTCATCCTTTCCGTTGGGTAAATAAATCTACATAGCATTTAGCTTAATACTGTTATCGGATTTTCGACTTCTACAATTTGTAGATTTCGGTGCACATTTATTGGTGACATTCTAGGGTACGGTTTAAAGTACAGGGAGACATGCGCCTTCCATTTTCTTAAAACCTGTTATGAGCTTGAATTTAAAAGAAGTAAATAAAAATTATTCCACAAAATCTTAGCAGTTTCCTCTTACGTAATAATAATGATTTTTATTTTGAAAACAGATCATAAAATATTTTTCTATAAAACAAAATAAATGTCTTTTTATTTTGAAACTAAAATAGTTTTGATTTTGCGAATTTGTTGCGTAGGTGATAGAACACCAGGCTGATAAAAATTCAATATTTTGGTAATAAAAAGTAAAAAAGTGTTTTCATTAGTTAGTATTTTAAGTAGAAGATACACGAAAAAAGAACTGCGTTTTTATTATGTACTTTTCTTTAATTTATTTCACTGCGATGGGTGTGGCGAAGCTCACCGGGCCGGCTATTTTTTTATAAATTTTATTTTATTTTTCATATAAATTTAAAAATTTTTGGAAGGCAAAGCAATGCTTGAGTTTCTATAAGGGACCGTAACAGTTATAACTTTTATCGTAAAAGTTATATGATAACAGTTATTTTCTGATTTTTATTTTTTTGAGCAAAAATAACAGTTATTTTTAACTTATATTTTTTTCGAGCAAGAATAACAGTTATTTTTAACTTATATTTTTTTCGAACAGAAATAAAAGTTATTTTTAACTTATATATTTTTTGAGCAAGAATAACAGTTATTTTTAACATATTTTTTCGAACAGAAATAAAAGTTATTTTTAACTTATATTTTTTCGAGCAGAAATAAAAGTTATTTCTAACTTATATTTTTTTTGGGCAAAAATAAAAGTTATTTTTAACTTTTATACATATTAAGCAAAAATGAAAGTTATTTTACAATATTTTTTGAGCAAAAATAAGTCATAGGCAACAAGCGCAAACACCCTGATATTAGAAAATTATGCAAAAATCGAAAAATGTATTAAAATTAAGACATAAATGGTAAAGTTGTGAAAGAGAGAAGATAAAAGCTGTAGAAAAATCAGGCCTGTCGCGGAAATTACAATAATTTTCTAAAATTGCTAATATCTGAAATAGCATATATGTACGTATGTATATTGGTTCAGAATCATTAAAGACATAAAAGGTGGTAGGTAGGTAATATGTGGCGCAATCCTCATATTTCGCTTTCGCGAATATGTGCAAAAAGTTTAAAAATCTGAAAAATATTTAGAATTAGTTCTTAATTATTTAAAATGTAAAAGGGTGGTAATTGGTGAATATTGTTTGCATGTATCGCAAAAGTGTTCAATATATGCAAAAAAATTTACAAAATCGGAAATAGCTTAAAAATATGCTCAGAATCATTAACAATATAAAAGCGGGCTAAAACTGGGGAAAAATTGTATCTATCGCGAAAATTGAGAAAAATTGCAAAAAAACTTCAAAATCGGAAAATGCTTCAAAATCAGTTCACAATCATTAAAAATGTAAAACTGGCGGAAAATTTCGTGTATCGCGAAAATTTGCAAAAACCCGAAATAACTTCAAAATTGGGTCAGAATCATTAAAAATATAAACGGGAGTTAAACCTGGCGGAAAATTGCATTAATCGCGATTTTGAAGTTTTTTGCAATTTTTCTCAATTTTCGCGATAGCTACAATTTTTCCCCAGTTCTAGCCCGCTTTTATATTGTTAATGATTCTGAACATATATTTAAGCTATTTCCGATTTTGCAAACAATATTCACCAAATAACACCCTTTTACATTTTAAATAATTAAGAACTAATTATAAATGTTTTGCAGATTTTAAACTTTTTTGTCTTTAATGATTCTGAACCAATATACATAGATACATATAAGCTATTTCAGATATTAGCAATTTTAGCAAATTATTGTCATTTTCGCGACAGGCATGATAGTTCTCCAGCTTTTATCTTCTCTCTTTCACAACTTTACCATTTATGTCTTAAATTTGGTACGTTTTTTGATTTTTGCATAATTTTCTAATATCTGGGTGTTTGCGCTTGTATGTCTATGACTTTTATTTTTGCTCAAAAAATATAAGTTTTAAAATAACTTTTATTTTTGGTTAATATGTATAAAAGTTAAAAATAACTTTTATTTTTGCCCAAAAAAATATAAGCTAAAAATAACTTTTATTGCTGCTCGAAAAAAATATAAGTTAAAAATAACTGGTATTCTTGCTAAAAAATATATAAGTTAAAAATAACTTTTATTTCTGCTCGAAAAAATATAAGTTAAAAATAGATGTTATTCTTGCTCGAAAAAAATATAAGTTAAAAATAACTGTTATTTTTGCTCAAAAAAATAAAAATCAGAAAATAAAAAGCACAACGTATCTGGAATATATTGACGACGACGATGAAAATGGTGTGCGTGAATCTTATCTCCGACATTGCTTTCTGTGTGTTTTTTTTTGGTTAAAAATTCATAAACAACTGTTATTATCCGTCCGTGGTTTCTATGCATTTGTTTGGTGAAGAATTTGTATGAAAAACAAAATTTTAAAATTTCTTTTTGCTTTAATTTAATTTCACTTCGGTGATGTGATTTACACAATTAGAGCATAAAAATTTTGCAAATAATAAACCTTTTATATATAAATCCAACGTTTTATTAGCAGTTATATCCATATATTGAAATAAGGTTTTGAAAAAGTTTTAGTCTGCGATTCAGCGATTTATCGCTTCTAGCTATTTTCTAGTGATTTCTAACCCAAATTTCGCGGGTTTTGAGGACAAAAATTTCCCATCACTGTTCTTACTACATATGTTTACATGACTGCCCAAAAAAAGTTTGATAAAAATCACACAGAGTCAGAAGTATTAAAAATAAAATATTTCGGCTCTCCTGAAAAAAATTGGTTTTAGACATATGCGCTTATAGAAGAAAACCACAGAAATGTCTGTTGCCGCCACTGCCTGAATCATCTAAAGTTTCATCACTAATTTGTAATAGCTTAACTTGAAATGTCAAATTAAATTTTTCGGACTAAATGCCACTTGCGTGAGCACTTAGCGCCATTTTTATAGTCATTTAACGCCATGTTTACTCACTTAAAATTAGTTTGGCTTGGCGTGGTGATCAATTTTGTCCGGAGGATCTATATTGGTTAAATACATTATTGAATATATATTTTAAGTTTAACTCTAGTGGTTTCCATACCTAAAAGTGAGTTATATTTAGTACGTAATTTAATATAAATATTCCTAACTTGAATTGTTTTATAGGAATATTAATATAAGAGATCCAAAATTGAATAAATTAAATTTTTGTTTGAAATTGGTTTTCTTTATTCAATATCCACGTGGAAGTCACTAGCGAGGCGGATTCCTCACCCAAGAATGTTCTTTAAAACTCTATTTTTTAAAAAGCACGGCAGTATTTTTTTAAATTATAAAGGAATTATAAGTTATTGTATGACTTAAATAAAATTTTATTTGCATTTCTACTAATTATCCGCATATTTTTAATATAGATTCTTTGGAAGCAATGAAAATGTAGTTCCTTAAAAATTAGTTAAAATTTTTTATGCTAAGATAATATAAATTTTAAATAATAATAATAATAATCTCTTACACTCTAATTTTGTATAATAACAATATTATCCTACTTGAGTTTTGTTAATTTAAACTTGTACACAATTTCAATATGCGTATCGGTATCGCCGATATTTCTTTTTGAGTATCGGTATCGGATTGGATGGATTTCTAATTGTATAAAGGAGTAGAAAAATAAAATAGATTCATATCGAATATGCTTATCTCTGAGACGCACTTGAGTGCTAGAAGTTTTTTTAAAATCAACGGATATACTCTCTACGACACAAAGGACCCCCAAGGTAGAGCTTGTGGTGGCTCGGATATACTAATAAAATCGCGATTAAAACACTACTTAATGAGTGATCATTGTAAAGACTATATTCAAGCAACTAACATCTGTATTGAAGCTTTTCATCAAAACCTGGTGATTTCATCAATTTACTCTCCTCCCAAGTACTCTATTACAGAAAATCAATATAGTAGATTTTTTAATTCACTAGGCCCATGCTTTTTGGCCGCCAGTGATTACAACGCTAAGCTCACGTTCTGGGGACCTCGCCTCATCACGCTAAAGGGTCGCGTTTTGATTGGCACAATTTCAAAAATGCGGTTAAATGTTATATCAAGTGGGCAGCCAACAGATCGCCGAAAAATACCTGATGTTATTTATTTTGGAGTAGTAAATTGTGTGCCCAGCGAAATGATCCAAGTTGAAGCATCTTTAGATTTGTCTTCAGATCACTCACAAACTATTGTCACTATATATTCACATACAACATATGCACCCACTTGTGATTTAACGATTACAACCACACGTATAAATTGGTTGAAATACAAAAAATATTTGAGTGCTCATTGTCCAGAAAATATTCCATTAAAAATGCCTGCTGACATAGATGACTCTATTAGAATGTTTGAGGCAAACCTTACGCAAGCTGCTCTAAATGCTACTACTACAAATCTCCACGTGAGATGTAATAAAATGTTTTCAGCAGATGTAGAACGGCTTTTATCCGAAAAAAGAAGAGTTCGTAGCGAATGGCAACGCTACAGATCCCCTCAGCTAAAATCTAGGTTGAAGGAATGTACTAAACAGCTGAAAACTCTACTAGAATATCAAAAAACCGCTTCTCTTCAAAACTTTCTAAATGGGCTCGACGCAACACCTCAAACAGACTATTCGCTATGGAGAGCAGCCCGAGGCCTCAAAAGACCAGTGATATATAAGCGTCCATTGCGAGCTTCGAATGGAGACTGGCCAAGAACTGACGCTGAAAAAGGTACTCTGTTTGTAAACCACTTGCAGAAAGTATTTACTCCAAATACGTCTGATACTATAGTTGAGCTGCCACCAGTCCTCTCTATACCAGATGTTACTTTGAGGTTCAACATTCGTGAGATTAAACACTATATTGCGGGCTTAAACGCGAAAAAAGCCCCATGCGCTGATAAAATAAGCAATAAAATGCTCTTAGAGCTACCCTATACTGCAAAACGGATAATTCTATTTATTTTTAATAGTATTTTGCGCCTCAAATGCTATCCCGCAGAATGGAAGGTTTCGCTGATTACCATGATACCTAAACCAGGCAAAGATCATACGAAGGTGGAGTCCTATAGGCCTATAAGCATGTTGTCTAACATGTCAAAACTATTTGAAAAGCTACTTATGAGTAAGCTAACACCCATACTGAATCGTACTGGATACATTCCAGACCACCAATTCGTTTTTAGGAGACAACATAGTAAGATTGAACAAACACATACTCTCGTGAACGTGGTTAGAAAAACCTTCGAAGAAAAGAAATATTGTTCTGCGCTCTTCATCGATGTTTCTCATGCATTTGATAAAGTATGGCACGCAGGTTTAATACATAAACTAAAGCAAAACCTACCCGAAAACATCCTTAAACTTTTAGAAAGCTACTTAACTGAGCGAAAATTTGTTGTTAAAGAAGGTAATTTTCAAAGCCCTCCGCAACCCCTTGAAGACGGAGATCCTCAAGGCAGCATTCTCGGTCCTGTATTATATTTTAATATTTTTGTCTGGCACTGGCTGGACTTAAAAATTTAAATTTTAGAGTTAAGATTTGATTACTTATTGTTAGTTAAATTTTATTGAAGATACAATAAATAAATACATATAACCGAAGCAAAAAAAAGATATCGAATATAAATTATTAATGGGTTTTGTATAATTTTCAAAGCCTACTATGCTTATATTTGAAAATCATTTACATATTTTTGAATTCTAAAATGGTTTTTTAAAGATTGTACATAAGATAAAGGGTTTGTAACTCTTCAAAATTGTGCTTGAAGTCTACTGACGTTTTGTCCAAGCACTTTGAAATGCATATTGACCAGGCGCAGGCGATGTGTAGCCGTGAGTCACGACGTTTGCCGACTACTTTTCAGCTATTTTTAAATTATACATTTACACAGCCGACAATTTACATGTACACAACACTACCAATCAAAATAAATAACAACAAGAGCACAACAGTAGTGCTCTTGTTGTTATTTATTTGCAAAGTTGGTACAATTGTACTTTTTTTAGCACTATTTCAAAGTGAAATGTTTAATAGCACCCCAATGACTAATCTAGCACTATATCAACAATTTTGATAGTGACGGGATTTGTTTGAATTTGGAACGATTTTCCGTTATCCTACGTCAAATTTGGTTGATAAACAGATTGCTTTCGGCTATGTGCCATATTCAGGGTTCTCTTGAATATGCAAGCAGAAGGAATCCGAATTATTAAGTCTTTAAAAAACGACAATATATGTACCTATTGGTCGAAGGTATAAGTGAAACATTAACTAAATAAACTGATATTTACTGAATTGATATTTAAGAATTGCGAGAGGAATGTAATCCATTCCACATTCATCTGCAAATATTGAAAGGCTAGCAAAATATAATGTAAACCAGAGATGCGCAAAATTTAAACTGTGTTGTATTGCTGCTTATTAGAATTAGTGAAGAAAGCGAGTTTTCCCAGCAAGCGCAAAGTCAAGCGTTTGAAATATGATGCTACATTACATTTTTGTTTGCAATATAAATTCCCAAACGAAAGATATTATTTTATTTTTAAAAACCGGCAGTAGTTTTTACTTTTTGCCTCTAATAATATTGCTTTTTGAAAAATGGCTCCAAAATTTTTTTTGTTTTTAATTAAAACATTTTGGGGCCATTTTTCCTCAAGAATAATGAAAAATGACCCCAACATTTTCCACTAAAAACAACAATAAATATTTAGGGGCCATTTTTTCTATTTTGAGCAATTTTTAGTTTCGCGCCATTTTTCCTATTTTGGGCTATTTTTCATTTTATATTTTTTAATTTGGGGACATTTTTTCTCTTTTGGGACCATTTTTAATTTTTTAGCTTGAGGCCATTTTTCCTATTTTGGGCGCCATTTTTAATTTTGGTCCTTTTTCATAAGAATGATAAATGGGCAAAAATATGTATACGAAAAATAGCCCCAAATTAAAAAATAAAAAATGTCGCCGAAGATAGGAAAAATAATAATAAAATAATTTGTATTGTTGTCTTCAGTTCAAAATTTTTTGGTCATTGTCTTACATAGTGTCTTTTAATGATATATGTACATATTCACTTAAATATTTGACAACATAAAAGGCGTTGTATGTTACCAAATGCGTTGTTTATAATAACATTTTTTTTCGCATATCATCAATTGGATATGACACACGAGTGTTTGCTGGATAACTGTTAATGAAAAAAACGCATAAAAAAATATAAAAAATGTATAACCATCCGCCTCATGTGCATTCGTCGCTGTCTCATCGACGACTAGATGAAGAGCATAAGAATCGGTGTGAAGAATGTGTGTGAGATAATTTCAACAATTGTGGTATGGCGTGCGTTTCAATGATGAAAACCAAAGAGAGCTACACTGTTTGTTTCGACTGTCTCCAATCTAATCCAAATAAAGGATTTGCTGAAGTCATCTAATTCGTGCTGCTACAATTTAGAAATGACTAATAGGGCAGCATTACATTGTCTCGAAATCTAGTTGATTTTTAGTAGATTTCAGTAGATTTGGACGAAATCTACTCAAAATCTATTGTTTTTATTAATTTTTTTCAGCCTGAACAAAATTTTTATATAAAAATTGAGTGAATTAGCTACAAAAATCGTCCATAAAAGGTGTGTGTTGGGCACTTTTTGGGTTACAGTTTAAGATAAATTTCAGTCAAAGGCTTAGATACGAAATCGTGGAAAATGTAAATGTAAACGATATACGAGTTAAAGATATCAAGTCAAATTGTCTCGAAATCTAGACAATATAAATGCAGTATAAGAGTTTGTTAGCAAGAAGTATATCCTAAATAATCCTTTTATATTTAGATCTGAACAACTTATAGTCTTTTGTGTGCTTTTTGAAATTAAACGCTAATACTAGTTGATAACTCTATCTATATATATGATGGTCCTGATGAAAAGGGACCCAGCTTTCTAGCATGAATTTTCAGTAAGGCCAAAGTAGCTTAGGGGAACAGCTTTACAAGTGGAATTGTTCCTAAATTGACCCTTGAAATGACTTAAAACAAGATTTTTCTCAACATCTAAATTTAGAGAGAAAGAAAACTTAACTTCCCTCATATGAAAAGTATTGGGGAAGTTAGGACCTCTTTTTTCGAAATGCTATTTTTATACATAGGCTTTTATGATTTACTTCAGTTTTTCACTCGTAAATACTCCTAATAACAAAAAACTCCAATTTTATCTAGTTTTAGGAAACTTAACTAACTCAATTTCGGCCGCAGGAAGACAAGGTCCCATTTCATTAGGATCATCGCGTATAAGTTCTAAGTGCAAGTGTACTTCGGTGTGCCTTTTTGGTTAAAGTAAAAAGTATTTTAAAATAATAGAAGAAGAATTTAGTACAGTTGGACTGAAAAAAGTATATTTTTTCTTGAGAACTAGTACAATTTGTGAAATCTAATTTTTCCTCCATGATTTGTAGCTATCAACATTGCAATTAAATACCAACACACTTCAACAAAAACTTTTTCTCATTTATTTAGTTTTCCCTTTGTCTGGCTCTGATATAGACAATGCTTAAACTCCAGCAAATAAATTTCATTTAATTATAATAATATGTAAAACACAAAAATTTACTAACAGGACGAAACAAAATGTCAAAAATTCAATTCAATACTTTTTAGGAGATCTTTTAAAAAAATCTTTCAGAAAAATAATTTGGTTTAAATGTTTAGGATTTAACAGATTCTCTTCTTTAGTTTTGATAAAACTTGACTTGGAAAAATCCTTTCACTTATCGTAGATGTTGAAATCAAAAGCAATCCGGAATACAGAATATATAGTTTCTCAGTGCCTTTCCTGGATTTTTCTAAACCTATAAAATCTTCGATTATGCCATTAGAATCCTGTTTTAATTTTTTAAGTTCTTAATACTTCTAATTGTTCCGGTTAATTCTGTTAAAACATTTCTTGTACATACTACTATCGCTAGTTTCTTCTGTTGTTAGGTCATCATCTGACTCATACTGACAGAGCTCAGCGACGAACATTCTACAAAAAAGTTTATTCCGAAAGTGAAGAAAGAAGAAGTGAAAAAAGTGGTAACTTTATGAACGATTTCTGCCAGCTGATTTAACCGTGGCATTTTCCAGCTTTTGCTGCCACTTTTCAGGACTAGCTATGTAGCACTAGCAAAGAGTTATTCACGCTTTTTGTAGTTAATACTTTTCAAGATGGCTAGTACTGAAAAGTTAAGGCTAGTGCTAGTACTTAGTACTATGTAGTATAAAATATTTTTTATTCACTCATTGTTACTATCTTCCACCATTAGGGCAGTTCCCATACACATTATTTTTTATTTTTATAACGTTACACCAGAGACAGCAAAATTTTTTTACTCGCCTCGGATTGTCAAAAGATTTTATGGTTACTGGTCCAGAAACCTGGGAGGAGCATGAAGACATCCAGCAAGTGATAGAAATAGTGCGTCAATTGCATGTTGTAAACGATGCTGTGAAAACAAGCGTCACGAGGAAGAAAAAATATTTTTGATGCAAGTCGTTGCCGAAAATATGAAAAAATATCCAATTTATTATAAAAATAAATTGATAATATAAATTAATAAATTAGTAAACTTGTTGAATCTAGCTGAATCAAATATTTTTATAATTAAATTACTAAACTTCGATATCGAACTCAATTTCATAAAAAATTATAAAATTAAAAAAATTTGTATGGGAACAACACTAATGGTTGAAGATAGAAGGTAACAATGGTCTGAGAAAAGTTTGGAATTAAAAAAAACATTGGGGGTGTCAGTCGTATATTTGACACCTCTGCGGGCACCCACGTGGAAGTTAGAACGGCTCAAGCAAATTTTATAAAAAAAATTTACTTTTGCATGGGAGCCCCCTTAAGGACTGGCGACAAAAAATTAATGGGGGTTGGTCTCACATTTAATCCTTCTAGGGGTGACACCTTCTAGAGGTGTCATTCCCATATAAAGTAAATATAATTTTTCATCAATAATGTGAGTTTAATTACCATCTCATCAACATTTTCTTATATACTGGCTGCATTTCGATCGAACGATAAAATCTGTATCACAGTATATAATTTTTATGTTAGTCAGGCTAAACAAAATTTGGTTATTTGACTGTATTTTGTTGCATGTTGTTACTGTGTTATTTGTTTTCAAAAATGCAGCCGTTAACTAAAACTTATATAACGTCGTGCTATTTTCAATCCTTTGTTTTATATTAAAAAAACATGAGCACGAAAATCGCATGTGCTGGACAAAGGAAACAAAATATTAAATGTTATTCTACATATGTATGTATGTAAATTTTTTTATTATTTAAACAATATATTTTGTTTTATTTTTTTGTAAATTTTATTTTTGTACTTGCAATTTTGCGCAACAAGTGCAGTTTATCATCATGAAAGTCTATATTTATGCAACTACGATGGTTGTGCATGAATTAGAGATGTGGCAACGAAAATAAAATTTGGGAAAAATGCTTTTTGTTTCCCAGGAAAATGCCTATCTACCAGGGACTGCTCAAAACCAAGAATACAAAATCCTTTTTAATAAGTAGCGGTACATATATGACGTTATGTGATGTAACTTTATTAAGGATATCTTTGATTTAAAAAATAATATTACAGTTACTACAGAGATAGAACCATTTGTGATTTTTAATATGTTTTTGCGGTCTCCTGTAAAATTTCCAAAATGTGACTTGATGTAGTTTACCTCCCAACTACAGACATGTATCAAAATTATCGTCATGATTATGATCACCACAGCAAAATTGTTTGCCAGATGAAAATATAGCAAGTACTGTGGGTTCGCCCTCGTTCAAATACAATGAGGATATTTTCGCTTGTATGCAGATATATTAAGGTTCACAATCAGACAGACATATTTACAGACATGTGTTGTGTGTAGTTGAACGTTGTTTTATATTTTCAGATACTGCAACAAGCAAAACGTGCAACCATTGGGCATTTATGCTACCGATAGTTGTTTTTATTTTTGTTGTTCCTGTTGTTCTCTGTTCTTTATTATTATTATTTCCCGTGTTGAATGTTTGTTCATTGATAGTAATTCCAGCAGCACACGTGTGAGTTTGTTGCTATTTTGTCTACTTTTGTCGTTTTGCCACCGATATTTATGAGATTGCAACTATCATGTTTGTCGTTTCTGTCACTGATATTTAATATATTTCTTTTTATTTATTTTCTCTATAAAAAAGAAATTCTACTTGAGTAAGAAAAAATTTTCATTTTATTTTGTTATTTTGAAGTATTTTAATAACTAGTGTTGACTAGCCCCACCCGGTGTGCTTCGCTGCCCCATTAATGTGCTTATATAGGAAAATTAATAGTTCCTTTTTAAGAAAATATCATCAAACTGCAACTGACATTTCGAATTGTAAATGTTTAATTTAAATTTAAAAATATGTTTAGTTAATATAACCAATTAAGTTGTTTATACGACTAACACAGATTTTTTCGATAAACTGAACACCCAAATTTTTTGTTAGCATGGAGAAAAAGTCATAAATTTTTTAATATTTTGTTTATTAAAAATGTCAACAAAAGTTTTTGGGAAAACTTGTTGAAAAATTAACAATCATGATTGTTGTGTGAAATTTGTTTTTGCATAAGCTATTGAGTCGTAACGTACTTTATGTTAAAAAAAATGCATAGTTTTTTATTACATATTTTCCCAACGTTTCGTGAATTTTTTGTTCACTTTCTCAAGGGATTCGTCTATTTTATTAAAAAGAAAAATTATTTCAACACCGTTAATTTAGTGATAATTACCAAAATTTTAAAAAATAAACTTACATTGTAAGTAAGTACTATCTATGTCATATGTGGAAAAAAATACTTAAAATAATTTAAAAAAAATTTTTTTTAAACACACAAAACTATAAAACTAGTATCACAGGTTGTATTTTAATTTTATGTTATTGCCACTCTATAATTCGTGCTCAGGTTGTCAGTGTCCTCCTTTATATTCATTGTTTTATTAATTTTTTGTTGTACTCTTAAACTTTGTGTTGTGTATCTTTTTCTTAAACTATTCACTTTACCTAATATTTTTATGTTGTCAAAATCGGGCTTGTGGTTAGTTTTTATTATGTGTTGTGACAGCGCGGTACTTTCCTTATTTCTATTAATGTCAGCCTTGTGTTCGTTTACTCTTATCTCTAAATTTCTCTTTGTTGTTCCAATATAAACTAGATCGCAGCTGTTGCTTTCATTACCTTTGCATGGTATTTCGTAAACAACGTTGTTTTGATGTAATTTGGCTAAAGGTGTTTTTGTAAATATTGTACTTAGTGTTTTGTTTGTGTTTGTTTGGATTTGTAAGCATTGTTTATATAACAAATTTAAATTTTTCTACTTAATTAAATTACTCAAGAAAATTATTTCTTAAATCATATCATAACGGAATACGAACATTTAGAAGAAACATAAGAAATCAGTTGGTATTTGTATTCATTATTTGCATCTTTATTAACGAATTGCTCTGCAGCTGAGAGGTAAGTACGTTAGTCTATTAGTCCAGAGGACGCTGGTTCGATTCCGCCCAAAGACATTTAGTGTTTTCGCAGACAAGCAAGTGGCTATTTAATCCGACATCGAATTCTCGGGCGCCACTGATGTCATCTCGAATCCTTCCTCCTAATGTCCAATTTGCACGTGGCTAGAAAGCCCTGCATAAACTTTTTATGTCTAGCTTTTAATATATTCAATTTATACCACGCCCCCAAAATTAAACCAATTTTTCCTTTTCTCCTATGCATTATATCGCAATTTTCACTTTCACTTCCACCAGTGAAAATACAATTACTTTAGAGGCAATTGGTACAAAAGTTTACCGCAGTAGAGTAACAAAAAATATTAATAGCTTTCATATGCATTGCAAAATCAAAAATATATTTTTTATATATTTTTTATTTTTGTGTTTTTTTTAACAAAATTTTCGGAAGGTTATGATATCTTTATATATTTGATATCTACAGAAAATTACCTTTCCATTGGTACCAAACTTTCTTACCAAGAGATGGCAGTTGATTTATCGCGCGGTTTGATATACTTTTGCCCCTATGTGCATTGCAGCTGTGCATGTATAGGGACATTACTAATAACTTTGTATGAGGGACATCCGCCGCATGGAATAAGTCCCCACGAAATAAGTCCCCAAAATAAAAATGAAATAAGTCCCCAATTTTTGGAGTCTTATATCCTATGAAATAAATCCCCTATTTTGAAAATGAAATAAACCCCAACAAATAACGCCCCAAACAAAAATTCAACAATACCCTAATTTTTGGGATCTTATTTCATATGAAATAAAACCCCAACTTGAAAAATTTTTTTTCGGTTATATTTATTTATTGTATCTTCAATAAAATTGAACTAACAATAAGTAATCAAATCTTAACTCTAAAATTTTAATTTTTTAAGTCCAGCCAATGCCAGATAAAAATATTTGTTTCAGCGGTTGGTTCTGTGGTTCTCTGCGTCTCTCGTGTTCGGCTGAGAGCAATAGTGTCCCTCTTTCTCAGCTAAGTGTGACCTCTAAAGTTAATGATGTTTCGGGCTAGGGGATTTGGGTGTAACTCAAGTTTTTTGATGTATCTTGTCACGTGCTTAGAAAACACTGTGTTAACCAGCAGCGCATATAAATCTTTATGAATTCGCTTGTTTCTGACATACCATGGGGCTGCTGTGATCGCATGGAGTATTTTATTTTGTCGCCTTTGAAGTTTTTCTACATTTGGTGCCGATGCAGTGCCCCATAACTGGATACCGTAGGACCATATTGGTTTTAGAATGGAGTTGTATAGAAGAAGTTTACAATCTAAGCTTAAAGTAGACCCTACCAATGAGCCATTTCATTTGAGCTGCTTTTAATTTCATTTGGGTCACCTTTGCATTTATGTGGGATTTCAATGTTAGACGACGATCAAGATGAACACCGAGATATTTTACTTCAGTGAGTTGAGGTATAGTTTGGTTATTTATTTGTATAGGTGGGCAGGTTTCTCTGTACAATATAAAAGTAATGTGTAGATATTTTTATCCGCCATTATTCCAACAGGGGTATATAATCTTGAAGTTTGCGGGAAGCTTCTCGATGACTTTTGTGAACACTTAGAAAAGCTGCATCATCAGCGAATGTTTATATGTGTATGTTACTGCTTGCCGGCAAGTCAGGGGCATATATCAGATATAATATAGGACCGAGGATACTGCCTTGAGAAACTCCTGCTTCAATCGGTTGCGGAGGGCTTAGAAAATTACTTTCTTGAACAACGAATTTTCGCTCAGTTAAGTAGCTTTCTAAAAGCTTAAGGGTGTTTTCGGGTAGGTTTGCTTCAGTTTATGTAATAAACCTTTGTGCCATACTTTATCAAATGCCTGAGAAACATCGATGAAGAGCGCAGAACAATATTTCTTTTCTTCGAAGGTTTTTCTAACCACGTTCATGAGTCTATGTGTTTGCTCAATAGTGCTATGTTTTCTCATAAAACCGAATTGGTGGTCTGGAATGCATCCAGTACGATTCAGTATGGGTGTTAGCTTACTCAAAAGTAGCTTTTCAAATAGCTTTGTCTAACATGTCAAAGCTTATAGGCCTATAACACTCCACCGTCGTATGATCTTTTCCTGGTTTCGGTATTATTGTAATCAGCGAAACCTTCCATTCTGCGGGATAGCATTTGAGGCGCAAAATACTGTTAAAAATAAATAAAATTATCCGTTTTGCAGTATACGGTAGCTCTAAGAGCATTTTATTGCTTATTTTATCAGCGCCTGGGGCTTTTTTCGAATTTAAGCCCGCAATACAGTGCTCAATCTCACGAATATTGAACCTCGAAGTAACATATAGTATAGTGAGAACTGGTGGCAGCTCAACTATAGTATCAGACGTATTTGGAGTAAATACTTTCTGCAAGTGGTTTACAAACAGAGTACCTTTTTCAGCGTCAGTTCTTGTCCAGTCTCCATTCGAAGCTCGCAATGGTGGCTTATATATCACTGGTCTTTTGAGACCTCAGGCTGCTCTCCATAGCAAATAGTCTGCTTGAGGCGTTGCGTCGAGCCCATTCAGAAATTTTTGAAGAGAAACGGTTTTTCGATATTCTAGTAGACTTTTCAGCTGTTTAGTACCTTCCTTCAGCCTAGATTTTAGCTGTGGGGATATGTAGCGTGTCCATTCTCTACGAATTCTTCTTTTTTCGGATAGAAGTCGTTATACATCCGTTGAATAAATTTTATTATATCTCACCTGAAGATTTGTAGTAGTAGCATTTAGAGCAGCTTGCTTAAGGTTTGCCTCAAAAATTATAATAGAGTCATCTATGTCAGCAGGCGTTTTTAATAGAATATTTTCTGTGCAATGAGCAATCAAATATTTTTTGTATTTACACCAATCAATACGTGTGGTTGTCATCGTTAAATCACAAGTGGGTGAAGAAGTTGTATGTGAATATATAGTGACAAGAGTTGGTGAGTGATCTGAAGACAAATCTAAAGATGCTTCAACTTGGATCATTTCACTGGGCACATCCTTTACCACTCCAAAATCAATAACATCAGGTACTTTTCGCCGATCTGTTGGCCAGTAAGTTGGCTGCCCACTTGATATAACATTCAAACGCATTTTAGAAATTGTGTCAAACAAAACGCGATCCTTTGGTGTGATAAGGCGAGATCCCCAGAACGTGTGCTTAGTGTTGTAATCACCGGCGGCCAAAAAGCGTGTGCCTAGTGAATTAAAAAATCTACTATATTGATTTTCTGATTACAGAGTACCTGGGAGGAGAGTAAATTGATGAAATCGCCAAGTTTTGATGAAAAGCTTCAATGCTTATGTTATTTGCTTGACGATAGTATTCACAATGATCACCCATTAAACAGTGTTTTAATCGCGATTTTATTAGTATACCCGACCCACCACAAGATCTACCTTGAGGATCCTTTGTGTCGTAAAGAGTATATCCGTTGATTTTAAAAAAGCTTTTAGCCGTCAGATGCGTCTCAGAGATAAGCATAACATCAATTTGTTTATCCATCATGAAGTATTCTAGTTCGTTTTTATATTGGCGGATGTTTAATGCAGCCTGCAATAATGTAGACTGCATTTCCAACACTTCCTGCATCATGCAGGTTATGTTGGTTGTAAAAAATTTACTGTTTGTATAAAATTTTCTATTGAAGCCTCAATTCGATCAAAATTGAAACCACTGTTTTCGTTGGCAAGAGGCCGTTTTGAGCTGTGGGCTGGTTAGACTTCAAAGCCTTAGCGTATGAGAACTGGCTGTTTGGTATGTTTTGGGGTATGGGCTGGTTAGCCTTAAAAATTTTGGCGTATGAAGGCTGGCTGGTATCTGGTTGCCGCAACTGGGGATAATTTGTATTGTCTAAAGTAGTAGGTTAAGCATAGGTGTGATTACGTCTGTTAGACAAAGACTGCTTAACATGTACATAAACAGGGAAGCCCCTGTAGTTTGCAGTGTCCAGTTCCACACGAAATAGTCGTTGGGGACTCGCTCTCTATTTTTAATGTTAGTAAAATTTTTCACTTTAAAATTATTATTTAGTAGACTCGCTTTTACCTCTTCTGGATCTACGTATGAATCGATGCCTTTTATCACTAACTGGAGGCGATTTCAGTTGGTAGGTGTACAAATTTTTATTTTGTGTTTCAAACTCCGAAACTACTGAGCGATAATGATTTTCTTCATTTACTTGAATTTTCGTCTCATCAATAGCGCCGCGTTTTATCGGCATTACGTAAAACGCCTGTTACGTCACCCTAAAGCTACGTCACCCTAATTGAGGCACAATATATAAGTTTGACCCTAATGTAAGCACAATATATAAATGTCACCCTAATATTACACTTAAACACCAATTTGGGTTCACTTTAGTACACTGACATATTTAATTTTACATTGGCAATATTGATAGGTTCATTGACACTCAAAATTCTTTATAATCAATTGTGTTAACATACTTAAAATTCCTCATAATTTTATATACTGACAGACTTAAAATTCTTCATAATTTTAAATAGCGCATAGTTTTATATATTGACATACTTAAAATTCTTCATAATTTTAAATAGCGGATTAGCCCTTATTCATCGGTTTCAAATTCAATGTAAACAATTATAATACATTGTAGCAGCCACACACATTTAAACTCTTTTGTTGTTTATGTGTTGATGTTTGGTTCTTTATGACCCAGACATTGTTGCAACATACAAATTCAACTTCCAATTAAATCTCTATTTCAGCAATATTGATTTGTTCAATTAAATATATATTGATGAATTCGTCAAAGGGAGAGTAGAGTGATATTGAATTTGAAACCGACAAGACACAAATGAAAAAATCATTGATACTTGTAAAAAAAATTTAAAGTAAAAAAAGGAAAATTTACTATTAAATAAGAAAGAAAACCAAAAGGAATTTTAATTTTTTTTCCTCCCTACCACGACACATAACTCGCTTCTTCACTGATTAATTGTACTAGCCTTTTAATTAGATCATTTGAGTTTTTCTCTCTTAAGTATATTGGGGGCGGCTTGCTTGACCTGAGAAATGGTGATTTCATCTTCTTCGTTTTGTAGAAGTGAAAAGCGATTTTCAGAAAGCGCCGCATCAGATTTACCATCTTTCGCCACTGTAACGAGGTTTTTCGATCTTGGACTTCTTTGTCTTTTTTTATTATTTACCACTTTAAATTAACGATCAATACCCATTTGGATTTTCTGAATCAGTTTCTAGGGGGACTCTATCTATCGTTTTTATTCGGCTTGGTGTTGGCTCATATTGTTCGCACTTGTGCTTTGCTGTGAAGCTAGTTTCAAAAAATTTACTTTTACATTACGGTCTCTCATAGACATGTGTACGTGTATGCAAGTGTAAATTTTTGTTCACTGGGTTAGCACATTCTGCAGCAACAACGGTAACGTAGGCATTTCTGTTGTTTGTTGCTGTTGTTGATTTGGTACTCATACGTGTACCAAATATATTTGTTGTTTGTGTGCCTGCTTGCTTATGCTGACTTTAGACGACATGTATTTTACATCTGACTTGTCAAATTTCCCACTGCAAAAGTGATACATGCCGTGTGAAACATATAAAACATTGTCAGATGACATTTACAGAAGCAAAGTCAGATGAAATAGTTTCAATTAGAGCGTGTTCTATTTTCATCTGATAAGGCATCTGACATCAGCTGTATTAAATTATCAAAAGTGTGGTTTGGCTGAAAAAACATTAAAAAGCAAAGAGCGAGGACTCTTAACAAATAGGGTAATTTCCTCCACGATGGGGCAAACGACTATTCAAAAAAACGGTTAGGCGAGGTACTCCCCAGGGAGGTGTTCTGTCACCTATCCTATGGAATATCGCCATAAACTCGGTACTGGTGGAACTAGACTCTATGAGGTTTAAATCAGTAGCCTACGCGGATGACGTAGCAGTAGCAATATCTGGTAAATTTCTAGATACTCTATCTCAACGTCTTCAATCGGCATTAGGTATCATAAGTAAATGGAGCGTTGAAAGTGGTCTTAATGCTAACCCTCAAAAGACGGATCTTGTTCTCTTTACGAGAAAATACAAGACTCCGACTTTCACGTTACCGACTCTCAACGGAGTCACCCTTAGGTTATCAGACAGCGTGAAGTATCTCGGTATTATACTGGACTCTAAGCTTTCATGGTACCCCAACGTTCAAGCTAGGGCAGCCAAGGCTGCTATTGCTCTATACACCTGCAAAAGGGCGATCGGCAACAGGTGGGGCATAAGTCCCAAAAACGTCAATTGGCTTTTTGAAATGGTGGTTAAGCCCATACTAATGTATGCGTCTGTCGTCTGGTGGACTTCCTTAAATAAAGCCACATACTCTAAAATAATAGAAAAGGTACTTCGAAAATCTGATTTGTTGATTACGGGTACACCTCGCACTACTCCATCCAAAGCACTGTTCACCATGCTGCATTGGCTTCCTGCTGAACTCATGATCAAACAACTGGCCATGAACTCGGCGGTTAGACTCGATGCCTCAGGTGCATGGAAGCGGGGTAACGTAGGCCATGCGACGATATTAGGGCAAATCTCAGATCTTCCCGACCACACTGACTACTGCTCGCCTACTCTGATGCCCGACAAAAGATTCCGGGTGGACTTCTCGGGCACATCTTCTGAGGCAAACCACATACACCAATATGAGGATGTGCTCGAGATCTACACTGATGGGTCAAAGTCGGGCATCGGAGTGGGCGGGGGTTTCTATATCCCACAAATGCAACGTAGGATAAACTTTAGGCTACCAAACCAATGTAGCATCACTCAGGCTGAAATATCAGCAATCAAAAGGGCAGCCAACTGGTTAAGGTACTACAGGATATTCGATCAGGACATCCGAATTTGTACCGACAGCAAGGCTGCACTACATGCTCTATCTGGTGTTTACACAACATCGGAAGTGGTTAAAGAATGCCGGGCATCTCTGAATGAGATGGCGAGACATGCGAACCTAGGGCTCTTCTGGGTACCGGGTCACGCGGGGGTGCCCGGTAACACTATTGCGGACGGTCTAGCCAAGGCGGGTGCCCGCCTACATGATAATGACATCGACTGGTTAGTAGGTGTCCCACTAAAAAGCTGTAAAATACAAATTCAGCGCCAACTATTTAGAGAGGCGCAAACCAGATGGACAAATGAAATCACTTGTGAGGTTTCCAGATCCATCTGGCCCCAGTATAACTTCGCAAGATCTGCAACCATACTGGGGCTCCCTCGTCAACAGCTGCGTATACTCGTAGCGGTCATAACAGGGCACTGTCTTATTGGTGTCCATGCCAGAAGATTAAATCTTCCTTTTAATGATTTCTGTAGAAGTTGTCAGAATGAGGAGGAGGAAGAAACTGTTAAACACCTCCTCTGTCGATGTCCAGCACTATATAGAAATAGGGCGTCATACTTGGGAAATCCGTCACTACCCGAACTAGCAGACCTGGGGGAATGCGACGTTAGGGGTATAAATTCTTTCATAAGATACTCGGGTTGGTTTAACACCGACCCAACCTCTGGGATAGGGGGGACAACTCTCTGAACTTCCCTACTATCCATCCCAGGCATCACAAAGGGACCAAAGGACCCAAGTGGGCCGGTTGTTAGAAACCGGCAGCCTGTTCAACCTAACCTAACCTAACCTAAAGAGCGCTTTATATATTTACGAAAATTGTGCAAAAACTCAGCTGTTGTGAACACTAAGAGGTTATGTCAGTTGTAATTGCACATGTACGTGTGAAAGCAAATATTATAAACCGTCTGTAAATTGACAATTTTGAACACTAAGAGTTTATGTCAGTTGTAATTGCACATGTACGAGTGAAAGCAAATATTATAAACCGTCTTTAAATTGACAATTTTGACAAACATGCGAAGTTACACATGTCTCACACACCTAAAAAGCCATATGTAAAAAACATGTCGTCTAAAGTCAGCATTATGGGTTTATGATTTACTTTACGAAAGAACAATAAAAAATGTATAGGCGCGTAAAATATTAAACAAAATCGTGTTTGTTAATACTTTGTTGTTGGTCTCTTTTTATTAATATTATATATTTCTATATTGTTTATTTCGTTCACCGACGGCAAATTAATGCTTGTTTCTACTTCGAGAGTAAGTTGCGAACTCCAACTTTTAAAATGAAATAAATCCCCAATATAATACATTCAAAATCAGGCGCCACGAAATAAGGCCCAAAGCTTAAGAAATTTCTCTTCTGGGTATGTCGAATATCGGCTTCACTGAATGAAGATTTATTGAATAGCCGGCCTTTCCCCTCTGATACCCTGAAGATTTTGTTGGAAATTGCTCCTTATTCTAACAGTAGACTCCGTCCTGCTGATATAGAAATATCAATAATTACTTTTTTTGGGGTTACACGTCTCCCCCTCTGATATCCCAAAATTTTTTTTAGAAATTGCAAGTTGTTCAGATTAACCCACTTAAAATTTTGAGAGCTTCATTATTGTAGTGTGCTGATATAGGAATATTAATAATTATCTTGTATGGGGGTACCACATAAGGGGGTACTCGTTTCCCCCTTCCTATACCACCAATATTTTGCTGGAAACTGCATGTTATTCTTATAATAACACACGTCGTATTTCGACAGCCTCACTCTCATAAGTGTACAGATATAGGAAAATTATTAATTACCTCGTATGGTGGTACCCGTTTCCCCCTCCTATACCACCAATATTTTTCTGGAAGTTGCATGGTTTCTGAAGTAAAATACCTATCGAATTTAAAGAGCCTTACTCTTATAGTTGTACAGATATAGGAATATTAACAATTATTTATTTATTTATTAATCCATTTATAATACGATTAGGCTCTTGGCCAATAAAACTTAGTACTACAACCATAACAGCGAATATATATAAAAATAAAAAAGTCTATACATATTTACAAGCATAATCAAAAAGTCCGAATATCTCATCACCAGTAGTTCACAACACCACCAAATAAGAGGAAAATTAAATAATATAAAGTAGAACAATTTTGAGCCCTTTAATAGTTAGTGACTAATACTGGAGAAGAAATACATAAGTTTCCGTTTAAATGTTATCGGAAAAATTGCAAAACACCTCGAATTTCTTGGCAAAACATTCCAAAGGTGCGCTGATCGGACTACAAAAGAATGCTCGTAGGTTGAGCTATAAATACGAGGAATACAAATTTTGGGGTTCCTAATAGACCTGGTAAAAGAGATCAATTGTACAACATTCCGCGGCATTTGAAACTTAATATCAAAAAGGTATATGAGTAAGCGAAATTTGAGGTAGCTATCAAACGCCATATTTACGAAATCGTAATGGTAAGTTGTCGTGTACACCTTGCGTAGGGTAAAACGGTTTTATTGGCAATGCAGCCCAAACATCGGACAGCTGAAGTTATCAATCAGCTGTGAATAGAAAGAACAGCAAGGGAGGAAGAAACAAATAGAGTACAAAAACAAAATCTTTATAGAAAGAACAATTTAATAGCTGAAAATCGGCGGAGACATTTTTCGGTGGCGTGACCAAGGCTTTTTGGGAAGCCGAAAAGAAAATGTCGGCCTTTTTGGAATTGTGCCGATGGTGTGATTGGTAGTTTTTTTGTGAGACTGTTGAAGAAAAAGTCCAATAAAAATAAGATATTACCGCCTCGAAGTGAAGAAAAGCCAATTGTTTCTTCTGTGTGTAAAAAGAGAGCCCATAGAAAAAGTTTGTTAATAAAATATTTATTTGTCAAAACTATAGAAAATCAAAGTTTAAAGGCTTATATGTAAGAATGGCTTAGAGTTTAAAACGGCTACACAATTGGCAATTATTCAACAATTTAAAAACTAAACTACTTAAAGTTAAATCTAAACATAAATAAAAGTAAAAAGGGAAAGAGCTTAATAACTAAAAGTCGTATAAAATTACAACTAATAAAAGAACAGGAAAATTGTGCCTCTGGTAATACAGGCCGGAAAACTACCACCTCCAGCGCATCACACCCAACGTGGGAACACCAACCAACTACTCCTTCAACCAGCTCCAGAAGCAAAACAACACCAGTTCCTATAGTGCCGAAGTATTCTGCCCGTTAAGACTTGGACGTGTCACCCGAACAACAAGACGTACCTGTAAGTGGTCAAATATATATATTTTTCTTGTTAGATCTTTAGGGAAGGCACCTTTTTTTATTTGTACTAAATATCATACCTTTTGATCATTGAATAGAAAGGTTACGTGTAGTTAGGCTTGAGCTCAAACCTAGGTTCCGTTTTGCAGTGAGTGAATTAATTGCCAGCAATAGTGTGGTGTTTACCTTAAAGAAAAATTTGAAAGATAAATATATATGTATGTAGGATATCAAGTTGTTAAGGACTTACGTTAAATTAATATACGACTTAGGACACGCCACGTACTGACGGCAGCTCATCAGTCCGGGGAAGGATGCATTAGACTTTGATTATCAAATTAAATAGTAATCTCTTTTTACTAGTATTTAACAAATTGCTGATTTTTCTTTTGTGCCATTTTTTTGTTGTAATACCAAAATTGTAAAATAAATTTTATTAAAAGTTACTTCGAATAGAAAATAATTATGTTTTGATTTTTTTTTTAAAGAACAATAGGATGGTGATGTAGAGAAAAGGTAAGATTTACGTTAGGGGGTAGCTGAAAGATTTGGCAAAAGTTACCAAAGGTTGTATCCCGAAGGGATTTATGAGGGTGGGATATGCCATGACTAGTTTGACATCTACTAGTCGAAATAAAAATCTTGGTATGTGAAAAAAAAACTAATGAAGTGAGTATGGTGTATTGGTTCCTTTATTTTATTATTATTTTTTTCAGTAACTCACTTTTGGCCTTCTTCTTTCAAAAAATGTTTTTTTGCTCACGTTACATCGGTGAGTCAGCTGGCATGATTTTTTGTCAGTGGCTGAAAGAGGCAGATTGGTTGGCAAGAACACCATCCCAAGACGGCGAGCCCTAGCCGGAGCATACGCCAGCATGCCAGCGCCGCCAACAATCTGGCCACATCAACACCTTTGTGTTTTTCTTCGACTCCAGCCGCTACAAAATGGCGCCCAACTTGGGGGCCGAAAGTGAGATTTTTTTTATTTTTAGATTATTTTTTTAGTTTAGAGGCCAAGACAGTGCATAATTGGCGTAAGTCCCGTTGAGCCCTTTAAGAGTGCTCACCGCGTTGCGACGTCAATAGAAGCACTGTCAAAGCCTCATTAACGGTGAGCTAAACACTATTAGCAGGCAATAGCGTTTGAGTGCGTCCCTCTTCTTGGCGATACACCTGACCCACTAGTCTGTAAGTCCCGGCAGGTAACTCTTTTAAAATTACCTATCGCGTTGTGACAGCTAAGGGGTTAGGGGTGTGGCAGGGATTAGGGAGGCAATCACACTTGGGGCAGGTACAAATTGAGTCTGGCTTCATCGCTACAATTTGTGCCATGCTCTCGAGTGCCATCCAATTTAGAGATGCTCAATAGACCATTTCAGTTCGCTTGTAACAAAATTACCGTTTGTGAGGTAATATGTTTGTTCGGTAGTCCTGGCTTCTACAAAGTTTTCAGAACTGAGGAGCAGTTGCATCACTTTCAATCCTTTCACTCTGTTTTGTTTGCGAACTGAACTGCCAGTTTCTTTCATCACCCATACACCAAAGTACTTGCGAAACCTGATATAAAAATACAAAATAATTAGTTTTTCACCAAGATTCATTTTTATAAATATTAAATTGTTATAATTTAATATTGATACATATACATTTTTACCTTTTTTCAGCATCACCTGAAAATCCTATTGTCCAGTTTTTGCGTAATAAAAATTCCTTCAGTGGCATTTTTATATTTTTAGTTTTCGCTTTTCATTTTAATTATTAAGTTTTAGCATACATTTCAGTTCCTTGAAATATTTTCGTTACTAATTATATTAGGTATTATTACTGTTTTTAATTATTATTTTAAAAATAATTTAATTTGCTAATAATTTTGGTTATTATTAGCTGGTTTGTTTATTTAGTTCCATTTGAAATAGTTATCTTTTCAATCTAGACTTGTGAGTAGAAAATGGCTTCGGATTTTTATTGGCAGTCACAATATCCAGCTGAGCAGGCACAAACTGTCGGGGACGAAAATGTTTTAGGAAGTAATTATCAACAACATATACAGGCATACTCACCAATGCAAAATATTGAGTCGAGTTACACTTCACATCCTCAGCAACAGTTCTTGGCAGAGCCAGCACAAGCCTGTAGCAGTTGGCAGCCTACAGTCGATTTGTCAGAATGGAGCATCAAATTTGATGCTACCACTGACTCAATAACTGCGGAAGAATTTCTGTGCAGAGTTGATATACTCCGCCAAGATTATAATTATACGTTTGAGGACATCTGTCGCAATTTCCATTCGCTGTTAGAAGGTCAGGCAACCAATTGGTACTGGAACTTCCGCAGGTTAAATCTAGTTCATTCATGGCAAGAGTTAAAAGAGGCCTTCTTAATGCGGTATAGGCGCTACGAAAACGATTTCCTGCTACAAAAAGAAATTTTAAGTCGCCGACAATTGCCGCAAGAGCCGTTTCAGGATTTTTACAACGCTGTGGTCAAGCTAAGAAATCAACAGAGGTGTCCGTATTCTGAGGAAGAGCTTGTTGAAATTATGAGAGCTAATTTAAGCCCATCGCTTTCACGGTTGCTATTTGCTTTAGAAGTCGAAGGCTTAAATGACTTCTGGCAGCAAGCCAAGAAAGCCGAAAATCTATTGGCCGTTCAACTTCAACAATATGGCTATGTAGCACCAAGAGTACAGAACATCGATTATAAAGCTCCAATTTTTCCAATTAACACTGAAAGCCCTAGTGTGATACTGTGTAACTTAAAAGACGAAAATTTAACAACTATTTCGAAAGCCCGTTCTATTAATCGGTTATATTCAAAGATAGAGTACAAAGTTTCAAAACGAATAAAGAAAGCTAGAGATAGATTTAAAATAAGAAGAAAAATTAGGCGTGAAATCGCAGCAGCTTAATTGCATGAGGGTGATGATTCTCGCATTTATGCCAAAATAAAAATTAATAATGTTGAAATTGAAGGCTTGGTTGATAGTGGCGCAACAGTCACCTGTTTAGGCAGTGGTTGTAAAGATTTTGTACAGAAGACGGGCTTAAAAATTTACAGTTTTGCATCAGTCATTAGAACGGCTGATGGTAGACCGCATAAAATTATAGGTCGTATAAAGGCAAAAATTAAATTCAATAATTGTATAGATGAAGTGACATTTTTCTTAGTACCAACTCTTAAGAAGCCACTGTTCTTAGGAGTGGATTTCAGGAAGAAGTTCGTTTTTTTTTGCTGGTATACGCAACCTATGTAGCAAGGGAGTCGTTTAGAAATTACATCACCTGTAAAACATGAAATAGTCAGGGGTATTTCTTGCTAAAGATTTAAAGCATCGCTTTAATACCTTTGGTGGTTGTAGTCCTGACATTTCTTGTCGAAATTCCAGAAATGAAAACATTTTAATTTTTTTATTTTAAAATAGACCAGGATTATTGATGGATACCTTTTTTTTTTAGGTACTATGGCTTATTAATTATCTGATTTTTTTATAAGTAAACGTAAACTTAAAATTTTCGCGAACCGAGATCTAATACTTTTTTGCTTTTTCATGTTTTTAATCATACTGCTGAGGATATTATTTGCTTTATTTAACTTTACATTTTCTCCAGTTTATAATCAGTTTTATTGATTTAACTGATTAAAAATAAAAATAAATACATTATTTGCACAACCATAACGCTTACGTTTCTAAGCTGATTACATTTGTAACTGTTATTATACAAATAGTGCAATTCCTTAGTAACGCCCTGTGGAACTTTGCCATTAAGGACTGGGAATTGTTAGTCACCTAGTATGACAACATTCTTCTGAGGTCGATATTACAGCAAGTTGTAGCAAAATATGTTTTTTTATTTTCAAAACTTTTTAAACTGGATAGTATTTAGTGTTTATTTTCGTTGCAAGTAATATCAACAGCAGTTGATTGGTTTTAAAGTTAAAGTTAATGATCTATTTCCGAACACGAACGCGAATATATAAATCAAGAACGCGCGAAAAATTACACCGGTCGTACAAAAAGAAAAACTAGTACTTAAATAACTTACATGTATAATTTAATTGAAATTAAATAATGTAAAAGCTCTCACTCACCAAGTCGTTGCTAATAGATTTCTGCCTTCTATCGGCTTGAAAAATCAGTAAAACCTATAAAAAGGGAGACTTTAGTATGGGGAACTTTCTGCAAAAGTATTTAATAGTTACCTGCTTATGGAGCGTCAGTGAGTGGTATCCCAGGGGCCTGCGGTTGACCTTCAGAGCTCCTCAATCTCATAACCCTGCAAGGAAACAAAACCGACAAAATTAATAATTTAGAATTTTACCTCTACATGTTGAGTATAAATTATTATTTTGGGTTTTAGAATTTGCAGGGGGTACTCTCGCCAAGGATTTAAAGCGATAGCCTTAAATACCTTGGTGGTTTTAGTCCCTGCAATTCTGTTTACGCCAACTTACCTGGTGGTTATTGTTGAGCAGGGTAGGCCAACGCTTCAGCGGTCTTATCTGGCGAGAGTGATACCTGAAATGAAAATTGAAAATACATTCGTTTTATAAATTTGTAAAATTTATATATTTTTTGTTTTTTTTAACTGTTCGGTCTTTGTTTGTAGCCAGCATATTCCCGAATATATTAATTTGTATTACTTTTCTTTCTATAAGCACAAAAAAACAATTGCTCGACGGCGTTAATTTGGTAGCGGCGGCGCGACGGTAACAATTCATTTTGGCGGCGGCGAAACCGCACACCAAAATCAACGGCGCGGAGGTTGCATGTTTCTTTTTCTTTTAAATTCATGTTTTTTTAATTTATGAAATGCATTTCCACTTACCTTTTATTAACGCTAGTCCACCGTACTCCTCCCAAGAAATAGCCATTGTTGGTTGCCGTAGTGTTATCTGAAATGGAAATAAATATATTTAATTAACTATAGTTAATTAAAGATTTATGAATGAAAAAATTGTTTAGTAAACTTACCTTCTTTTCTCAACCACGCGTACTATAAAAAAAACTTTCGTTGATTTTCGTTCGGTGTTGCCAGGTTTCAAAATTTTTTTTGTTCGTACTAGGGATACCAGATTATTCCTACTCCTGGGGATAATCATTAAATACCCAGAATTCCAGAAAATGATATACACCAATACCCCGGTTTGCGTCGATTCGGTTTACATCGTTTCGAAGATGCGTCTTTTTAAAATTACAGTGATTTCGAAGTTGCATCGTTTGTGTTTCAGTTTGCGTCGCATGGCTTCGAAGTTGCGTCGTTAATATGAAAATGTTTATACAAAACTAAAACATAAAAATGGGATTTCCCGTTAGGTCTAATGCAAATATGTTTGTGAAGTTTGTATGCCAGTGGTAGTAGTTTCAAATTACATTTGCTGAAGTGTAGTTCAAACTCAGTATTTTGCAATAATGAGTCAAACAAGAAAGTAAATAAGCTTAGAAAAAAAAGAACTGGACATTGGAACCGTTTTAACATATTAAAAAAGTTGTATTTTTTTATTGAAAAATCTATTTTCAGCTAAAATTATGAATCTCGGAACCAATTAGAGGCAAACCAACTCAAATGTATGGACAATCATTCTTCGGTTTGCGTCCTTTCGGTTTGCGTCGCTTTTCTCGGGTCCCAATTAGCGACGCAAACTGGGGTATTGGTGCACTAGCTTAGGCAGGTGCAATTTTTCCCTCCCATTCTAGGTTCACTGGTGGACTCGAGAATGGTTGGGTTTGTCGTGTGCACCTTGCGTAGGGTAACTGTTTTATTGGCAATGCAGCCCAAACATCGGACAGCTGAAGTTATCAATCAGCTGTGAATAGAAAGAACAGCAAGGGAGGAAGAAACAAATAGAGTACAAAAACAAAATCTTTATAGAAAGAACAATTTAATAGCTGAAAATCGGCGGAGACATTTTTCGGTGGCGTGACCAAGGCTTTTTGGGAAGCCGAAAAGAAAATGTCGGCCTTTTTGGAATTGTGCCGATGGTGTGATTGGTAGTTTTTTTGTGAGACTGTTGAAGAAAAAGTCCAATAAAAATAAGATATTACCGCCTCGAAGTGAAGAAAAGCCAATTGTTTCTTCTGTGTGTAAAAAGAGAGCCCATAGAAAAAGTTTGTTAATAAAATATTTATTTGTCAAAACTATAGAAAATCAAAGTTTAAAGGCTTATATGTAAGAATGGCTTAGAGTTTAAAACGGCTACACAATTGGCAATTATTCAACAATTTAAAAACTAAACTACTTAAAGTTAAATCTAAACATAAATAAAAGTAAAAAGGGAAAGAGCTTAATAACTAAAAGTCGTATAAAATTACAACTAATAAAAGAACAGGAAAATTGTGCCTCTGGTAATACAGGCCGGAAAACTACCACCTCCAGCGCATCACACCCAACGTGGGAACACCAACCAACTACTCCTTCAACCAGCTCCAGAAGCAAAACAACACCAGTTCCTATAGTGCCGAAGTATTCTGCCCGTTAAGACTTGGACGTGTCACCCGAACAACAAGACGTACCTGTAAGTGGTCAAATATATATATTTTTCTTGTTAGATCTTTAGGGAAGGCACCTTTTTTTATTTGTACTAAATATCATACCTTTTGATCATTGAATAGAAAGGTTACGTGTAGTTAGGCTTGAGCTCAAACCTAGGTTCCGTTTTGCAGTGAGTGAATTAATTGCCAGCAATAGTGTGGTGTTTACCTTAAAGAAAAATTTGAAAGATAAATATATATGTAGGATATCAAGTTGTTAAGGACTTACGTTAAATTAATATACGACTTAGGACACGCCACGTACTGACGGCAGCTCATCAGTCCGGGGAAGGATGCATTAGACTTTGATTATCAAATTAAATAGTAATCTCTTTTTACTAGTATTTAACAAATTGCTGATTTTTCTTTTGTGCCATTTTTTTGTTGTAATACCAAAATTGTAAAATAAATTTTATTAAAAGTTACTTCGAATAGAAAATAATTATGTTTTGATTTTTTTTTTTAAAGAACAATAGGATGGTGATGTAGAGAAAAGGTAAGATTTACGTTAGGGGGTAGCTGAAAGATTTGGCAAAAGTTACCAAAGGTTGTATCCCGAAGGGATTTATGAGGGTGGGATATGCCATGACTAGTTTGACATCTACTAGTCGAAATAAAAATCTTGGTATGTGAAAAAAAACTAATGAAGTGAGTATGGTGTATTGGTTCCTTTCTTTTATTATTATTTTTTTCAGTAACTCACTTTTGGCCTTCTTCTTTCAAAAAATGTTTTTTTGCTCACGTTACATCGGTGAGTCAGCTGGCATGATTTTTTGTCAGTGGCTGAAAGAGGCAGATTGGTTGGCAAGAACACCATCCCAAGACGGCGAGCCCTAACCGGAGCATACGCCAGCATGCCAGCGCCGCCAACAATCTGGCCACATCAACACCTTTGTGTTTTTCTTCGACTCCAGCCGCTACAAAGTAGTAACATGAGGTCTTAAACTGAGCCCATATACATGTCTAACAATCTTATGCACTTCGTCCTATTGCCAATATTGCATCCAGAGACAGTTTGAACGCAGTATTTTAATTGTGACATTAGCAGAGTGTGCTCAACAGTTTTCCTGGCATATAAAGGCAAGAACAGATTCCCATGATATAACATGCGTAGAAGGAAACATACCTTAGAGCAAATATTTTTTATATGTGGTTCAAATGACAGTCTATCATCGATAATAATACCTAAATATTTTATATGGTTTACGAATTCAATAGACAGATCGCAAATTTTCAGATCGAGGACAATTCGATAAAATCAGTTTGTATTAAAGACCATGGCCTTGGTTTTGTCCGGGCTAACACGCAGCCTATTGAGAGAAATCCAATTATTTAGAATAGCCAAATCATAGTTAATGTATATTGTAATGTATAATGTAATTGTATATCATCTGCAAAAGCAAATGGTTTACAAAAAGAAAGAGTATCGAATAGGTCATTTAGATACAGTGTAAACAAGACAGGCCCGAGCACAGACCCTTGAGGCACACCAGAAATAACCTGTATTAATTCAGACGTTAAGCGTTCGCAAAGGTAGGAGCAAACTAAGCGGCAATCAGTTAAGGAGAAACCATATTTTCTGTTAAGTTTAGAAAGAAGCAATGAGTACTTTAATTGGACTGTTAAAGTGGTGAAGGCATAGCACTGATCACTTTGGCAGTACCGCCAGCGAGTAA
Organism: Panzeria rudis; assembly: GCA_956483635.1. Classification (NCBI taxonomy): domain Eukaryota; kingdom Metazoa; phylum Arthropoda; class Insecta; order Diptera; family Tachinidae; genus Panzeria; species Panzeria rudis. The sequence continues at coordinate 10,398,464 of OY101452.1, read as the reverse complement.
TACTAACATATCCTAATGCACTTCACAGTACCCTCCTTCGTCGGTATTGTAGCAGAACCTAATAAAATGGCTACACAGTTTAAACAATTCTGCTCTAGAAAAAAAACGCGCAATAGCAGGGTTGAATTAAGCTTTCCATCTCTCTCCCACTTCACCACCTGTACCTCTCTACACTATCCCTTTCCCAAAGAAGGTAACACATTAATTAATTAACTGGTAGGCATTATTTGCCTTATTGTGTTACTTCTCTTAAAAAAAAGGAAATTGACAGTAAAACACCAATCCTACTTTAATTAAGAGAACTCGTGATGGATTCATTCATTTCAGTCAAAAGAAAACCCGTGTTACGCTCTTGTCTAAAGCCATATTGACATTCACTCAACAAATTTCTCTCCTCTTAGACAAGGTAGGTAATATACTAATGGGCCTGAGGTTATTTATATCCAACTGCTGTCTGTTCTTCGGTATAGGAGTTATATGCGCTACTTTCCAATCACTGGGAAACCGCGATGTCGTCAAAATATTATTCATAAAATAAAGTAGATATCTGCTAATGAAGGGAAACACAGTTTTTATCAATTTAGCAGGTATGCCATCAGCCCCAGCCGATGCCGTTTTAATCATAAGAAACGCATTAAAAAGATCCGATTCAGAAATATTAGAAAACGTAAAGCAATTTGTGACATTTAAGAACTGATCCCAATTCGATTCCTCGTCAAGAGTATTTAGTTGATTACTGAAAAAAATATTATTAACGTCATTAACATTCACATCAGACAATATTGGACGATCCTCTAGTACATTTGAGTTGCGTAGGTTGCGCCACATTTGCCGGGTGGCACCCAACCTAAACAAACGTCAGCTGTATATTTTCCTGAATTTTCTAATTTTTGCTTTAGTTTGATTCCTAAGTTATTTATATATTTCACAGTTGACCACACCGTGTAGAAGTATGAACTGTCATGTTGTGGCTAGTGATGAAATGAGTAGTCCACTTGCAAACACCGCTATGTTAATATATCGAACTTTGTAGAAAATCGATTAAGACTTCAAACAATAAATAAAACGGCGCCTTTTAGCGAATTTTTATTTTTTTCAACTTAGTGGTGTTTGCAAGTGGACTACTCAAATAGTCAACCAGAAAAGAAGAATGATGATACGAATCAAAATTCGTCGGGATAGAACTATGTACATACTTCAGCCCATACCGTAGGCAAAGCGAAAGAATTTTCTCAGTTTTTGAAGGATTAAAGGGGTCATTATTAAAATCGCCCACCACAATTATATTATTAAAACGAACAAAAATATCCCCAAAAGAGTTTTCAAACAAGTGCAAATCACCCCTAGGAAGTTAAGAAGCACTAATGACCAATGACGTGGAGCCCGTAATGATTTCCATAAAAATACCCTGACAAGCAAAATAAGCATTGCTCTTCAGAATACATCTATGTTTGCTACCCTTTGCAACGTATATAGCAACGCCACCACCCATACAGCCCTGAGGTCTATCACTTCTACGCACAGTGTATCCTGGAATATTAACAGCTTGATCAATAATAGTGGGATCTAACAATGTTTCCGTAATGCAAATTATATCAAAGGAAGCCGCTCCCGCAATTAAAATCAGTTCATTCAGCATAATAGATCTATCAGAGGGACATAAACTTTGAGCATTCATATGAGCCACTGTAAAATCTTTATTATTATTGGGGAAAAGGTGTTTCAATTGGTTATCACTAACTAATACTTTATTATGTAGTGAGTTAAAATAAACTAATGAAGGTTTCGATGTAATATGAATTTCAACTGCGTAACCAGTAAAAGTATCACATAAAGAATAAGGTTATGCGATATGTAAAAAGTGTAGTTTAGATCAGAAGTTAGCGGTTAAATACGATGTAATGGGCAATAACAAAAACAGATTGCAACACGATAGTATATAAGTAAGTAAAAAAGTTCATAAAACTTGGTATATGTATGTTATAGAGCGCTGCACAAATATATTCGGAAGTACTCGTATGTATGTTTGTGTGTGTATGCATGTATGTTTTTTTTGTATATATGTGTGTATATATGTATGTATATATGTATATTTGGTTGTGGCTATGTATGTACACACACATATACATGCATGTATACATAAGTATATACATAAGAACATACATCTATGCACACATGAAATTCATACGAGTACATTCTACGATTACATTTGTCTACACTTTGCAGCCCTCTAGTATGTTATATATGACAAAGTTAAGTAAGTCCAATACCACTAGCTCCAGCAACACATACCCGCCAAAAAATAGCAATACCATCCAGGCACTCGGTAACCACAGAGCAGCTTACACAAAATTCATTGAAAAAAGCTTTGAGTTCAGTGAGCTATGTTATATAGAATGTAAATGATTCACAAGACGAAATTTGTGTAAGAGCAATAACGAACAGCCATTACAGGAAAAATTTAACGAAAAATTTTTTCCTCAATAATTGCAATAATGTATGTATAATCGAAGCATATGCTATTATACATGTAGGTATACAGCTACTAATGTATGTATATACAATAAAAAACAATAGAAGATATTTATGTATAAATGTCGCAAAGGTGCATGTAAAATGCACCCTGCTATAAAATCACCAAATAATCCAGGCACTCCGTGTCCCCAAGAAATAAACTCATCCAAAATGAATATGTGGTAGCATCGCACAGATTTAATAGGTTGTAGAATGAATTTTTTTATTTAATTTTATCTCACGAAAACTGTTCTAACGACAGCCCCATCTAAAAACACGACTATTCGCTCATAGCATTACCAGATTTACCTCGTAAGGGGTTACCCGTTTCCGCCTCCTATACCATCAATAATTGGCTGGAAGCTGCATGGTTTTCTAAGTATAACACACATCAAATTTAAAGAGCATTACTCTAATAGTTGTACAGATATAGGAAAATTAAAAATTATCTAGTATTGGGGCACCCGTTTCCCCCTCCCATACCGCCAATATTTTGCTGAAAATTGAATGTTATTCTAGGAATAACACAGATCGAATTTAAAGAGCCTAACTTTTATAGTTGTAAAAATATAGCAAAATTAGAAATTACCTCGTATGGGAGGTAGCTGTTTCCCCCCTTCTATACCACCAATATTTTGCTGGAAATCGCATGTTATTCTAAGAATAATACACATCGAATTTAGAGAGCCTCACTCACATAGGTGTGCAGATATAGCAAAATTAAGAGTTACCTCGTATGTGGGTACCCGTTTCTCCCGTCCTATACCAGCAGTATTTTGCTGGAAGTTGCATGTTATCCTAAGAATACCACATCTTATAGTTGTACAGAAATATAAAAATTAAGGATTGCCCCTAAATCTCCAACAAAACAATTTACATATTTGAATTTCCCTGTCATCAATAAGACAGTTCCGAAATTGCACAACGATCGGTCCCCCCGTTTGGCGTCCTATAAGGAACTTACAAACAAACAAATTTGAAAACACAGATTCATTATATATATATATATATATATATATATATATATATATATATATATATATATATATATATATATATATATATATATATATATATATATATATATATATATATATATATATATATATATATATATATATATATATATATATATATATATATATATATATATATATATATATATATATATATATATATATATATATATATATATATATATATATATATATATATATATATATATATATATATATATATATATATATATATATATATATCTATATATATCTATATATATCTATATATATCTATATATATCTATATATATCTATATCTATATATATATATATATATATATATATATATATATATATATATATATATATATATATATATATATATATATATATATATATATATATATATATATATATATATATATATATATATATATATATATATATATATATATATATATATATATATATATATATATATATATATATATATATATATATATATATATATATATAAACATATATAGATTTGCTTCAATTTGGATGGAATCCGAGAATACAAGACCTGTATCTCTGGCGCATAAAACCCCAACATCCTATGCAATAATTCGTACTAAGTTTTATTGTATAGCTTTAATTCTGCTTATGTTATGTGATCAATCGGTTTGATTAAAAATTTTCTTCGAAAATTTATTTGTTGTCGTAACTCGTTTTACTAAAAACTATTATTTTTATATTATTTTTGTACTACTTTGTCCCTATAAACAAGAAAAAATGGTTATATAATTTTATTTTGATTTTATTTTTATGATAAGTTGAGCCAAACTATTGTAAAAGCTTAAGTTTCTTTTGTTGAGCAGCATTTTCGGAATATGAATGTCGTGGAATGTGCATCGCACAGCGGTTTCTTACACCAACTGCAGATCTTGCGCGTATATTTGCGCTGTTCCCATTTCACATGCTCGACATCGCACATGATGTATCGACAGCTTATTGTCAGATATTGCAGAAATTGATTAATTGAAGAAGAGGAAAAGTTCAATTTATCAAGTGCCCTAGTGCCGTTTCGATATCGAGGCGTGTTGGAATGTGTCATATTACCCTTGGAATTTCTGAGCGCTGTTCAATTGCTGGTATAAATATCTGATTTACGAAACTTGGCACCAACTCTTTGCGTTTGCCGGTTTGCTGAATGTTATTATTATTTTTTATGGCAGCTTATGCGGATATATCTAATAAGTTAAAAAATATTCCCAACGGCCAGCGCAATGTTTTACGTTTGGTAGAATGTGCAGACAGCATTTTGTCCATTGCATCAACGCATGCTTTGCTTGCGTTATAGTCAAGTACGTAGTTTTGCTAGATAATATTACAACTGCACATAGGACGACAGTGCAAACTTTAAGTTCAAAAAACCAACAACTGATAATTATGCTGCACGTTTATGGCCGGTCAGCTTTCATTTCATCTGGTACAAAGGTTTTAATCTAGCGAACTGTACCAAGAATCCACGTGATGCAAATACCTTTTTTCCGCATCTAGCTGTGTCTTGGTTTCACTTATCCATAGGTGGAGATAAAAAATAAAAGAAAAACAAAAAAATACAAATGCAATCAGTAAAAAATAAAGTTCTTTGCATACAGATCGTATGCAACAAAAATTACATTTTTCAGGAGAAGGGTTTTTTATTATATTTAAACATGATTTATATTCATAAACTGTCACTTACGATCAAATTTTACAGCCTGTATTTCAAAAGCTATCAACAAATTTGACATTTTTGTGATTTTAAACTATGGGTAGGCTCATAAAATTTTGATTTCAATAAAAAAATTTGCTTCTTACAAAATGTCGCTTACGGTCGTTTGGTGGTAAGGGGTCGACATAGTGACTACAAATGTAGACTACCGGCCGTGAGATGTCCATTAAAAAAAAATTTCTTTGAAACATCGGAAATAATTATTTTAACATAATTAACGTTTAAATCTGCTTAAAACAAGATTTAAGACACGGTGTGGGTATGAAGTTCCTTTCCACTTACGAAGATGTCATTTATGTAATGCTTATCTCTGAGACTCATATGACATCTAGATGGTATCTTGAAGTCCATGGAAATAATTTATACGACACCAATGACCCCGGGGAAGATCCTGTAGTAGCTCGGCAATACTAATTACCCCTTTGATTCATTTATTGTTAGTATATAACAATACTTCTTGATAGCAAATTTCTTATTTCTAACGATAAATTTTTGCAAAACGAAGTATTACAAAAGTATCTGTTTTAAGAGAAGTAACACAATCAGGCAATTAATGCCAACCTGTGGTCCCTGCGGTAGGGATGCTAGCCTGTTCGGTTCCCGCCATATACTCAGGATCTTTTCCGCAGACAAGATAATCGCTTCGCGGGTTGTGTTTGTTAAAAAAACCGGTACTACCAAAGTGATTAGTGCTATACCTTCATAACTTTAACAATAACAAACATAATGTCACATCAATAAACATAAAAAAATTCACGATGTTGTTGGCTTGCCTGAAACTAGTCTTGAACTCAAGACTTCAGGGTTTGTAGTCAAACGCGCTAACCAATAGCACCCTCGTCTTTGTAGGCCTTTACTTCAGTTTGGTTTCTTCTTCAACAGAGGTAAAAAGATTTTATGTTTCATATTTTGCTTTTAATTTATTTTGCACGTCTCATAAGCAAAGCGTTGTTGTACTAGCTGCTAGAAACACAAAATTTTTCTTTAATGTATTACAAATTTTTAGTCGATTCAACAACCGGTATGAAATAAACTTGGTACACTTTTTAAACATTTCGATACGGTAGCTATCGAATGCGGTAATCCATCCATTCGATACGTGTCGAAATTTTATTCGATACGATAATGTAGTCGATATCGAATGCGACCATTCGGCCCCTGGATTTAATTTAAAAGTTTAAAAATCCGGAAAAATTTGGCAATAAACTGAATTTTAATTCAACTTAAAAAAACGACAACAAAAATTTTAGAAATAAACAGAAATTTTGATTTGTATTTTAAAAACCGTACTGAATTTTATTGAAACCGAAATTTTCCGAAATAATTGACCGACTGACTACTGCGCTTGCTTTAAATTTTGAACTTTTAATTTAAAATCCGTTTTGTTTACCTATTGCGCTTTACGCGGTGGGCCGAAAAAAAAGGTTGGTGCACACTGTACTTTCTAAACTTTCTAAACAAACGTTGGCGTTGATTTTATTACCAAAGCAATAAAATAATTTTAATACCGAGAGACGTAACCAATTAAATTTTGAAATTAAAAATAAAAATACAAAAAAATTTTTAAGCCGATTATATAAAACTTGAGGAATAAACATGGAAACAACAAAATTTAGAACCGAGCGCAAGCTAACTAAACAATAACTGGGCTATTTTGTTGCTCCAAATTAAGCTGAGCTCAAGGCTCTAAAAGGTTTTGTTCCAGGGGTTTAGAGTGGAGGATGAGTAGGATCTAGGGATTGGGGTTTATAGAGAGTCCATCACTAGACCGACCGAAAATTATATAAAGTTTTCTTTAACTTTATTTCAAAAATGTAAAAAGCAGCTACTTTGTTGTACGGGCTGGACACACACGACAGTGGTTAGAGATACTACTGTTTAATACGGGTACTTATATTAAATGAGCTGATGGTGCATGGGTGTTGTGGATGTACAGTGATCCCCGATTGTCGATGGCTATTGATGAATCAGATGCTGATGATGATATTGGCATGAGGGTAGATGTATGCAAGCAGGTGTAATGAAACTGATGTATAATGTGCAGAGTTGTGGTGCAGGTGTATCCAATCCTGCCGACTGATGCTGATGTAGTGTGATGGCTATGTATTTTAATTATCCAAAACAACTGCTGATGGTTGCCGGTGACAGACTATTTATTCACTGATGAATTGCAGCACTGTTGTTGCGGATGCATGCTTTGCATTGAAACCCATTTTTGGCTCTTTTTTACGATATGACAAAAAACGATATGAAATACTGTATTGTCATATCGTAAGTTTTTTACGATATGACTATACTAAGATAGCCATACACGCTGTTGTCATATCGCAGCGTTGTCATATCGTAAAAAACACGACATAACAATACAGTATGTCATATCGTTTTTTGTTATATCGTAAAAAAGAGCCAAACTTGGCATCAATGATGCTTTGTCAAAAATGCAATAAATATATACATGTGTGTTTCTGTTCCTCAGACACTAGGTGGTGATTAGCACCAGACTTGCAAGTTTTTGCAACAGTCCTGGGATTTTCCTTTGCCCTCTGACTACAGATGGTGACGTGTCAGTTTTTTGTCACTCCCTCGGTAAAATGGAGCTTGCACTATTATTTTTCTTACCGGTTGCATGAGAGAAAGTTGTTGGTGATTCTATTGTTGCGCTATTGGCCGCTGGTGCTGTTTCGGCATGGTTTTTGCTACCGGGCTGGGCCCTAGAATGGCTCTAAATCAACGCGTGCGTTAAACTGTTGCTCGCGGTTTCTCTGTCTGCTGGTCCCTTTTTCAGCCGCCACATCCAGGCCGTGATCACGGGGTTTCTTGAGGGATGCAGACAACCTTTCCTACAAGAAACTTTAGACCAAGGCCTGATCTATGACAGTAATGGTAATGGCGACAGCTGTGAAGATTAAGAGTATATTACTATTTTTTCCCCCACAAGAGTAGCTTCTTATTTTTGCTTACAATAATCCTGCTCGTCACAAACATGATACTCTACTTACCTTTTAATAACAGTTTTTCTCGCGTACACTATCAATTTCTTCGGATGTTTCGGGACACAAAAATTTATCAAGACTTACTTGACAAACATGGTTGATAAATCTATTAGTAGCCCTTATTAATTATAGCGTTTTTCCTTCACTTTCACTGTCCGGCAATATTGACTTGTTTTGTTACACAGGGCTGTATTTATAACACCCCAAAGTGATACCTCGCTAAATCGAAATGATCATATGTTGTCATAGAATCTTAATCTTCCCGAAATTTCCTGTTATTTGAGTTCTATTTTATTTATAGTTTATGTCAGGATAACTGAGTTTCATCGGAGTTATTTTTGAGTTATTTTAGCGATAAACCTATAAATTTTATATTTGCAAATAACTTTTCAATTGCTATACGGTACAAAAACTTTATATATATATAAAGGGTGGACAAATTTGAGATTAGGAAGTAAATAGGCTGTCAAATGATGGAATGTCAAGAACTGAGCTGTCATCCTTCGGCATTTATTTAGTGAAGACTTGGGAAATTTTAACCATGGAACACTACACTATTGAGCAAAACGAGTTTTAATTATGAAAATTTACTATCAAAATAGTAAAAATTTTACTACACCTTCATACAATTAGAAATCCATTGGATAACAATAAAAGTATTTATAAGGCAAAATGAAATATAAAATCCAAGTTAAACCCCTAAGAAATTTATTATTTGACATATTGTCACAATTTTATTTTAAATGAAATTTATTTGCTGGAGTTTAAGCAATTGTCTATATGCAGCATTTCGTTGGTGCTTTACCAAAGATATGTATTAAAAATGAATACACCACTAAACACTGAAACTAACTTTTCACTATGTCCACATGATTGGCCACACTAAACAATATTAAAGTGCATCATTAGAATTTTCGAACTTTAATTTTTTTAATATAAATATTAGTTATATCGTTAAAAAATAATGACCAGTTATTTTTAGTTTTTTTCATATATCTCAGGAACTACCTAATGGATTTTAATTTTTTTGCCAACAATATGATCGTTAGTATATCCATCTGTTGTGTGGTATACCAATTGCAAAAGTTCAGTGCGAATGTAAAACTTATTGAGACAAATCTCAAACATAACTGAAAAAAGACATTTCTAACATCCTGGCGATGAAACTCACTTATTCTGACTCAAACTATAAAGAAATATACACTCAAAACAAAGAAAATCTTGTTCCCGACGCGAATATGCAAAAATAGTTTATGATTTGAGGTCGAATTTTAAAGAATTTACGCAAAAATTACAATTTTGGTATTTTTTTTTACAATTTTTCCAACAACTTTTTTGCGATATAACTCATAATCTGTACGTGTTGGACCTTTTCTAATTTCAGATCCTTCAGCTCTAAGAGTAACAGTATGAATTGATTAAAGGTAGATGATATTCAACTCTTGACTGCAAGCCACAGACTTTGGTCGAGTGGTCTAAGCGAGTGGTAGAGAACTCTGAAGAGATTAGTGGGTGCTATCCAAACACATCAGTTGAACCCTCCGTGCAGTAAAATTTTTCTTTGTCTACATGCTTCACATTTATATCTAATTTTTTTTTTTTACTTTTAAATTTATTTATTGAATCTTCAATTATAAATTGAACTAACAATAAGTATTCAAATCTCAAAACTAAAATTGTTGATAATTAGTCCAGCCACTGCTAGACGAAATTTTAGGTTCAACTTTCTCTAAATAAAAATATAGTTTAGTTATAAGTAATTTCATGTCTACGGGTACTTTGTGCTATCGTTATTTAAAAGATGACTTACCTGAGATGGCGAGACGCACTGTGTCACGAGGGTGGCCAAAAATGGTTAAAGTCAATGTTGAATTTGAAAGTTTTTTTTATTTTTTTTAAGCACTGGTTAGATGATATCGAAAATATCTTCTTCTAAAATATCTGCTTTCGTAGAGAATTTAAAAGAAAGTTGAAGTAACACTTCCTGTTGTTTTGTATTTTGTAGCAACAAGTATGTATTTTAATATATTTAAAGCTCAGCTGCCCGATATTGCCCGAATTCTTTTTGTGATTGTTTTTTAGTATCAACCTCGTTGCGGACTCGTACTATTTTTCAACTGTGGCTAGAGATAAAGCAAAACAGACCCTGTGATGTTATGCGTCATGTTAAGGATTTTGTAGAAAATCATTTTAAACGAGTATTATTAGAAAGGGAACAACAGAAAATAAGGCTTAATCTTTTAAAATTTTCTAACAATTGGTCTAAATATAATCGCATGAGAGATAGATTTGAAACTGAGTTAATTGACTGGCTAGATAGCGAATTATTTGGTGAATTCATTTGTAATGTAAGTTTCCGTATAAAGTTTTCGTTTTGCAATAAAACTAAATTGTGTTATACTATATTAGGAAGCAAATACAAGTGGTAGAGGCCGACCGAATGTTTCTTTTCAGGAGGGTTCAATGAGAACAAAAAAGAGGCGACTGGAAGAACTTGTCGCTGTATTTCATCTGAAGCTCTTAAAAAAGCCGCAGAAAGTGTAACAGGTTAAAATACTATTGAAAAAATTTCTGTTGAAAGTGCTCTAGCATTATACATTGTGATTAATGTATGTTGGTTTCAGGAATATAATTACAGCTACAGGAGAGGGAGCTGCGTATTATATCCCTATGGTTACCTTGCCAGGTGGATGTATAGGTGCAGAACTCCGTGGGTAATTTCTTTCGTTATAAAATTCCATAAATATGTATGTATGTTTGTTGCATCACCAAAGGCAAGTTTCCCAAATGATTTAAACCAAAGTTAAGGTTAAGTTTAAATTTTAAGGTAGTTATTTATTTATTAGCCAGCGATGGTAATCGTTTGAATATTCAAGATGAAGTGTTTTTCGAACAAAATCATTTTATGCCACGAAGGCTTTAACAATATAAAAAATGGCCTCAATTGGCGCTAAAACTTTGACAATCCATTATGTTACTTTTATCCAAATTTAACATAACTTTTTAGGGTTTCTTAAGCTATTTTACAATTGTTTATATTAATTAGTTCATGCAATGCTTCTCAAACTTTAAATTGTAACCTTACTAATTCAATCTAAATGTAAACTGTAATATGAATTTTAAGAATTTGAATAAAATAAAATAAATTTCTTTATGTGAATTTATACATGCCGCCACTCCTTGCAGCTATGCAATAAAAAAAAAGGGTCGTCGAGTTAAGGACATGAAGTTGAACATAAGACCGCGGCCAGCGAGCGTATAGCTTCGGATATCACCTTTTGGTTTTGGTGTATTTTCACCCTTGTTGTTTTCTTCTGGTTTTTGGGTTATCTTTTACGTTGAGTGTCTGATGTAGCATGAGGCTTTTCTTCCAATTCGGTCGTTGATGGAACGAAGTTGTGAAGACTCTCATGTCTTAACGCTGCGGTGCAATAATGTGTGGTGGAGGGACCCACATTCCAAACAAGTGTCTTTACTTCCACAATTATTTAGCAAATGGGTTCTCGCCAGACAGTTTAGACAGTAGTTATGACGGCGTACAACTTGATTTCTCTTCGACACACCCATTGCCAGAAATATTGAACAAAATCGCAGTGAGTGGTAGCAATGACAAACTTGACACTGATGGACCGCAGCGTCACCGGGTTTCTGTTTTCGTTGACTGTAAAAAAAATAATGCATGTGGTTGAAGATGTTGACAGAACTGATACGAAATAATCGATATGATGGAATATGTAGATAGAGAGAACGGATGAAAAGTAAATCTATGATAAACCAATACATGTGCGATGATAAGTAAATAGATGATGATAAGCAAATGTATGACAAGAAATGAATATATAGGCAAAGATATTACTGCAAAAGATGCACGTTATGTAAAAAAAAGGGGGGAGTATATAGTGGGCTTAGTCGGAAACTTCTGGGACCTGGTAAATGGCACAATTTTGCGATGGAGCGTTTGACTATACCGATCACGTTACGAACGTATACTACTCGAATAGGGCCATCGGGCCCACAATATACTGCTTCGACTTTTCCTAACCGCCATTCACTAGGAGGTAGAAGGTCATCCATCACCACCACGAAATCTCCTATTTGCAAATTAGAAGTGGAGAATTTCCATTTGAATCTTTTACGGAGTGATCGAAGATACTCCTCTTTCTATCGTATCGCAAATTGGTGGTGGATGGATTTGAGTTTTTCTCACCGGGATGCAAGGGAGATATTTTCTCGGATTGGCTCAGGAAGAGCTAGCAAAGGTCCGCCCCGCAAGAAGTGGCCTGGGGTTAATGCGGTTAAATCTTCCGGATTTTCAGATAAGGGGGAGATAGACCGAGAGTTCAATACACCTTCATTTCGGGTTAAGACAGTGCTAAACTCTTCAAATGTGAAACGCTGTGCACTAGCGACTCGTTTAAGATGCGCCTTAAAACTTTTAACGGCCGCCCCCCACAAACCTCCCATGTGTGGAGCGTGCGAAGGTATAAACGACCATTGAAATCCATGGGTAACGTACTTGTCTGCAATGTCGCTATAAACCGATTTAATGAAAGTATGAAATTCTTTGAGGAGCGTTTGGCTTGTACCCACGAAATTTCGACCATTATCTGAGACGATTTTATGAGGAAGTCCTCTTCTACCTAAGAACCTGGAAAACGTGGAATGAAAGGCAGCAGTGGAAAGGTCTAAACACGCTTCGAGATGTACCGCTCTAGTTGCAAAGCACACGAAGATGTAAGCATAGCCTTTTAAAATGGGATCTTTTCTAAGTGGAGAGCTTTTCAATTTAACCCCTGTAGTGTGAAAACGAACCGAGAGCGTGCATCGATCAGTAGGTAGTGTAGCCATGATTTGTTCGCAAGATTTTCGTTTATGGATTATGCAAGTTTTGCAATACAGAAATATTATTCTGACACGAAGTTTGAGACGGATAATATAAAATTAGGTTTGAATCAGTCGACACATGAGATTGCATTCTCCGTGAGCTAAGAAATCATGTAAATATTTTAGAAACAATTCACAAAAATAAGAGTCTCGTGGTAGAATGATGGGGAATCGCTCCTTATACGGTAAAGGAGAGTTAGGTAATCTACCGTTGACGCGTAAGATTCTATTGGGATCTAAAAAGGGATTAAGGATAAGCAGGGAACTGTCTTTTGGGATAGCATCCGAATTGAGTAATGCGGAGTACTCTTTGGGATAGTAGGTTTGTTGAGATAAAATGATTAATCTTGATTTTACCAACGTAATTTCTTCGTGGCTAAGTTGAGTGCTCGGGTAAGATAATGAAAAGGTACGGTTAGCGAATGAAAGCTTAAAATAGCGAATGAAGCGAAAGACGTACGCTAAAACTCTTAGAGCTCGCGTGTATGAGGAGAAGTTATTCAGCAGATCATTGGAGGCTACGATAGATGGTACACTAATGACCGATAGAATTAGCTCAGATTTTTAAGATTCATCGCATGTTTTACCTTGGTTGTTTTTGTCTCTAGAGACGCTCGAGGAATTAGTGCTTCGCCATTCATAGCCTGGGTTAGTAAGCCAGCAAGGCTCATTCCACCATTGGCTGTTATGGACGAGCTCCTGAGGTTTGCATCCTCTCGAGCCGTAGTCTGCGGGATTAAAATGAGCGGGAACATGGCGCCATTTTGCGGTTGGAAGAAGTTTATGAATTTGAGCAATTCGATTTGATACATAAACTTCTTTCCATGTCGCCGGAGGTTTCGCTAGCCATCCGAGAACAATGGACGAATCGCACCAGAGAATTATTGGGCAATTGTTTAATTCCAGAGATGCTATAGTGTGTTGGACAAGTTTTGCCAACAAAACCGCGCCTGAGAGTTCTAACCTAGGTAGTGTGGTAGCGGTTAAGGGCGCAACATTAATTTTAGAAACCACTAGATTACAGAATACCAAATGAGAAGTGGTTTATACACGCATTTAAGCTGCTGCACAGTAAGCAAGTTTTGAGGCATCACAAAATCCGTGAAGTTGGATGCGGTCAGCGGGAGTAAGCTGAATCCATCGAGGAATTTGGATTTTTTCTACGTGTGGCAGATCATGAACGATTTCATTCCAGACACGGAGAGCGTCTGCGCTTATTGGATTATCCCAATCTGTTCGCTCTAACCAGAGCTGCTGAATGATCATTTTCCCTTTTATGATGACGGACGAAATCCAGCCTGCTAGGTCGAACAGCTTTGCCACAGATGAAAGTACTTGGCGTTTAGTGACAATTTGTTTCATAATGATCGGTTCAAAAGCATAAGTAAATACGTGTTGTAGTGCGTCCAAGCGAATGCCGAGAGTTTTCGCTGCGATAGCATCATGGAATTTGAGAAAATTGGAGTCGTAAAAATCCTCTTTGGAAAAGAATTTAATAGGCGGGAGTCATTAGAACATATTTGCTTCAATAGAAAACCTGCGGATTCGAGGCTATTGATTAACTCCTTTTGAGACTTAAGAGCATTTTCAATAGAATGACCTCGAGTTAAAATATCATCTACGTAAGTTTCTTTCCGTAGGATAGACGAGGCTTTCGGGAATCGAGTTTGATTGTCGTCTGCTAACTGCAGTAGAGTTCGAATAGCCAAAAACGGTGCACAGTTTATTTCGAATGTGACAATTTTTAACTGGTAGTCCTTGATAGCCTCCGGGGGGGAATTTTGAAAGAGAATTCTTTGGTAGTGTCTATCAATGGGATTTATGAGGATTTGTCGCTACATTTTTTGTATGCCACCGCTGAAAACATATTTATAAAACCTCCAGTTCAGAATAACTGTCATTAAATGGGCTTGCAAGGTTGGGCCTGTACATAAGAAATCATTTAGGGAATATGCAGATTTAGTATTCCTAGAGGCATTAAAAACTACCCTTACTTTTGGAGACTTGCTGTTTGGACGTATCACGGCGTGGTGAGGAAGATAGAAAGAGCTACATTTGCCTTCAGAAAAGTAGTCTCGGGAAGTTGTACTGTCCATGTGATCGAGCGTGAGATATTCAGTGAGGACTTCATTATATTGGAGATTGAGGGAAGGATTTTTAGCTAAAGTTTTCTCCATGTGCGCATACTGACTAAGTGCTACGAATCTTGATGGACCGAGAAAACGAGTTTCAGGGAAATCGTTTCGAAATGGTAATCTTACTATATAGCGACCATTGGCTAGCCGTTTTGTTGTTTGTGTATAAAATTGCTCACAATATTTATCTTCTGATGATAGGGGCTGCGCAGACGAAGAGTATTCTTCCTGCTCCCACAATTTTCTAAGTAGGGTATCTAAGTTGGATTCTTGTTCTGAACAGGTGAGTGTTGAGAATGAATATATGGGTTGCGTTTTGATTGGACCACTGAGGACCCAGCCGAAAACTGTTTTATATGCGGACGCTGAACCACAAATATTCTGCTTAATGCCATCAAGATTGATGTCGTGTTCACAGTCATTTCCAAGGATTAAGTCGATAGCTGATGAAGTGTTGAAATTAGGATCTGCCGAGTCAATGTCATATAGCTCGACCGGGTTAACTATTTTAAATGAACTGGATGGTATTTTGTTGGTATCTTTAGGTAAAACTATAGCGGTTATGGGAAGTTTAAAGTCGCATTTGGTTAATAGCGTGAAATCGCATTCTTTCTTAGCCGTTTGGCTTTGGCCGCCGACGTGGTCGATTTCGAAGTAAGATTTTCTGAATGGAATGCTTAAACTTTGCTGTGTTCTTTCAGAGATGAAAGTCCTTTCGGAGCTAGGGTCGATAAGAGCTCTAATCGTGAAGAGTTCGCCTCTGATTTCTATTTGAGCTAAAGCAGTTCTCAAGAGAATATTTGTATTATTAGCAGCAATATTAGAATGAGCTTGAGAAGTTTTTAAGGGATTTGAAGTTGACGGCAATACTCTTGGCTCAAATAAGTTAGATTGTGGTGAGATTCTGAAAGTGGACTGTGGGTTTTGAGCGATCTGTTCACTTTGATTGCGAGGGTTTTTATCAGATGTGTTGCGCATGTGAAGTAAAGTGTGGTGTCTTTTCCCACAATTGAGATATGGGTGTTTGCTTTTACAGTTCGATTTAATATGAGACGGAGAGTAGCAATTATTACAAAACTGATTTTTAAAAATGAAGTCCACACGCTCTTGAACCGTGAGTTTTTAAAATTTTCCGCAAATCCTTAAGCTGTGTTCTTCTCCACAGAGTTTACAACTGGAGTTAAGTTTTTCTTGGGAGGTATATAATTGAACTGAAGATTGCGACTTGTTCTGGCTTAAGAGGGACGTTTTGGATTCTTTGATGGTGGAAATTCTCTCAACGACTTCGCATCGTTTGAGCAGAAAATCACTCAGCTGAGACCATTTCGGTAGCTCTCCACTGGTATTGAGAGATTGCTCCCATTGAGCCAAAGTTTCATGCGGCAGTTTTGAGTATACTAGGTTTACCAGCATGGGATACCAACGCTCGTATGACACCCCTAATGTCTGTAACATGGCAAGACAATCTGTCACCGAACTATGAATTTCCTGTAAGGATTCACTGTCTTCAGTTTTTGCTCCAGGGATGTTGAAGAGATTTCGGATTTGGTTGTCCACTAGAACACGGATATTTTCATATCGCAACTTGAGAGCATTCCATGCTAACTAGAAACTTTTATCTGTGAGAGGGAATTTTTGACAATCGCGCCCGCATTCGCTGTGGTTTTGTTTGGGAGGTGGTATAGTTTTCCTGTTGGGGTCAATCTTGGGTGATTGATGTAGACTGCCATGAACATGTCACGAAAGGGCGGCCGCTTCTCATATCCCCCAGCAAATACCTGGGTGTCACATGGCGGGAGTTTAAGGCCAGAATTAAATAGATCATTAGGAACATTTTGAGATGCGTTACTAGTTGAAGGTTCAACACTACTTTTGTATGTGTTCATTTTCTCGATAACCTTGGCAATTGTTTCCTAGTATATATCTACGCCAGAGTTATTAGCTAGTTGTTTCGATACCCTATGAGGACTAGACTGAGAATGGTAAGAAGCTAGAGTTGAAAAATCCTTTGTAATTTGGATTTACACTAGCTTTTCAGTGTTAATTGCTTGGAATTGAAACTTCCTAAAAGTGGTGATAAGCAAATACACGTGAGCACTGACGATGGAAGTGTAGCGGCTTCCGAAAGTGGCGCTACTCTGTTCTGCTGTGTACGTTGAAAAATTAAGTTGATGTTAATTTTTCCCTTGTTCCTTGGAATATTAATCATGCCCAATTCTTTCTGAATATAACGTTACGAAGCTTAGCCTAATAATCAAGTTGGATTCACAAAGCAAATACGTTCGAAATAATCATACTGATAAACTTTTGTTAAAGTTGAACAGGATCTTTGTAACGAAGAATACTTTTATAGTGAAAGTATCAGCGGGGATTGGCTCGGAATGTTAATTTCCTAAAAGCCTTTCTTTAAATTAAGAAATTATTTTGTAGTTTCGACTACTTTTATAGTGAAAGTGTTAGCGGTGATTGGCTCGGAAGTGCAATTTCCTAAAAGCCTTTGTTCGGGTTGAGAAATAAAGTCCTTTGTTATTTGGACTACTTCCGTGGCGAAAGTAATAGCGGGAATCAGCTCGGAATTAATTTCCTTAAAGCCGTTTATTGAAATTGAGCAATTTTTTTGTAACTTGGACTAAATGTTTATTTGCAAAAAAAGTTAAAAGTTCTTCAATATATTTTGAATTTTGATTTGCAATTAAGTAGAGCTGTGGACTGTATTTAATACTTTATAGAATTTATAAAAGAGATAATGTTGAAACTTTATGTAGAAAGTGAAACGAGTGGTTTTGTGGAAAGTGAAAACCTTTAATAAGTGCAATCAAATTTTGAGATATAGCTTTGTGATGAGTTAGATGCAAATAACTAGCGATTTAAATGTGCTATATGTATGTGACTTACGTGGTTGGTGCTGGAGAACTTTCCTTTAATTTTAGTTGCATGTTGATTGATTTGATTCGATGATTAATTAATTAATTATTTGAAGTTTAAATTTCTTCCAAATATTTATATTTTTGTGTAATTAATTGCCAAATTGTTTCTGAACCATGAT
This sequence comes from Panzeria rudis, assembly GCA_956483635.1. Taxonomy (NCBI): domain Eukaryota; kingdom Metazoa; phylum Arthropoda; class Insecta; order Diptera; family Tachinidae; genus Panzeria; species Panzeria rudis. Next base: position 10,380,135 of record OY101452.1, on the reverse strand, counting down.
AATTGTAAAATTATTCGTTTGTTTTTGATTACTGATTTTATAGCAAAAATTGTTTATTTCTATTTAGCCAAATTTTAGTTTTAGTTAGCCAAATTTTCAGTTTTAGTCAGCCAAATTTTTTGGATGTAGTTAACAAAAATTTTCAGTTTTAGTTAGATAAATTTGAATTGTTTTCGTATATAGAATGAAATGAAATATTAATGAGAATTTTCAGTTCCGAATATATAAAACCTTTTTCTATGGTTTTCTGGTTTGGCAACACTGTTATATATATTTCTGAATAAAAATGTATTGATAAATACCTTTTTTTGTTGTGCATTCTTTTCATTTGTGATTTCTTTTCATTTAAGTTTTTATTAATATTTTTTTTATAAAATTTTAATTAATATATTGCGTACGACTTTAAGTGCAGAAGGCTTTTGATCAATTTGTTTTTAAAATTGATTTTAAGTTTCAATATATTTATTTTATTTAATTCAATATAATCTGTATTAATTGGCTTTTGTAGCTTCTATTAATGGTTACTGTTCAAGGAAAAAAAAACTAGCTAACTATTAATTTTAGTAAAAGGTAGTCTTTATTTTCAATGCTTTCGCTTCAAGAAGCTAAGTACAATTAAAATTATATGAAACTGCAATATTTTACAATCGTAAAACAAGATTAACAAAATATAGCGGTATACTTAAGAATTTCAACAACAATTTTTAGCAATATTTAAATATATAGGCATAAAAATAACAGAAATATATATGCAAATATGTATAAATTGTATGCAGCAACTAAATTAATATGTACATACATAACATGTATCCAGCATATCGTAAATTCAATTACTCAGTATAAAAATTGAAATAAAATTCAAAGATATTGATTGTATATATGTAACTAATTGAGAGCTAATATGATTTCACTAAATAAATGGTAATATGTAATATAATAAAGATACAGTGAGGATTATAAATGTTTGAACAAATTTAAAAATAAAAGGAACTATATTAAAATATTATTAGCGTTGTTGCCAACATACTCCGCCACAAGAACTACTGTTCTTAACCTGGTTGAAATGTAGGTTTGCCGGTGGAAGAAATTTAGTCGGGCCCTTTTGGACACCGCTATGCTTCGACTCACAGCGAAATATGCAAACCTACATTTGCCATCTGATTACTCTGGAGCTTGTGGTTTCTCAATCAGATCTGAAAATAGATCATTTGAAGGAAGTAAAACATATTTTAGTTATAGGTCTTTAAAAAATTTTTTGTTTAGACAGAATTGATACAACTCTTACGAGTCCATCCCTTCCAGGATGAATGTCTTGAATTCTTCCAAGACACCATTGTCCTGGTGAGCACCTTTCATCTTTTATAATTACTAAATCTCCTAGCTGTAAATTGTGCTGATTATATACCCACTTTTGGTGTGATTATAATCGATTTAGGTATTCAGAATACCACCTTTTCCAAAAAGATTGCTTAATTTTTTTGATTGCTTTCCAACGTGATAAATATGAAACGTTTGTGTCAAGGAGATTTTCTTCTTGTATACATACAGTAGGTTCTCCAATTAGAAATTGTGCAGGAGTGAGTGCATCAATGTTGGCCGGGTCTGTGGAAAGAGGGCAAAGAGGACGTGAATTCAGGCACCCCTCAATCTGACATAATAAAGTAGAGAACTCTCATAACTCAAAACACGATCATTCGTGACACGTTTAAGGTGGTATTTAACTGATTTAACACCAGCCTCCCACAATGGATTCAGGACTGTAGCTTAGCCATTGTGGCATTTTTATTTGCTCTACGCTTTTAAACGTTTTTCTATACCAAAGCCACGCGTTTTTTATATATAATGGAACTTTAGAGTCCCAGTCTAAGCCTTCTAACCATATTTTCTGAAACATAATTTTTGCTAAGACTGTAGATGGTGAGAGCCATCCCAATGGATCAAAAAGCTTTGCAGTTTCAGAAAGAATTAACCTCTTTGTTACTTTATATATTTGTGATTCAATAACTTTAAATGAAAATGTGTCAGAATTAGGAAACCATTGAATTCCTAATGTCTTTACCACATTATCATGGTCAAAATTCAAGGAAACAGATTTCTCTCTAAACTCATCAGGGATTTCAAGCAATAACTCAGGAGAATTAGAAATCCATTTTCTGAGATTAAACCCCCCATTTTTAAGCACAGTACATAAATTCCTCTGTATAGCAACAGCAGCATCCAATGAATCTGCGCCAGAGATAACATCATCGACATATGAATCATAGACTAAAATTTTAGATTCTGTTGGAAACGAATGTGAGTTGTCTTCAGCCAATTTTCGCAAAACTCTAATGGATAAATAAGGTGCAGGGGTAGTTCCGTAAGTAACGGTATTCAACTCGTAAATTTAAATTTCATCAAAAGGGTTAGAACGCCATAAAATCTGTTGGAAGCGTTAATGTTCTTCACAAATTTCAATTTGCCTAAACATTTTTTTCAATGTCGGCACAAAACCCTATTCTATGGCGTCTCCATTTATCAATTATCTGCGGCAAATCATTTTGCAGAGCTGGGCCGGAACAAAGCTTCTCATTTAGCGAGTCTTGACCAATTTTATGGCTGCTACCGTCAAAAACAACTCGTAATTTAGTTGTGCTACTGTTTTCTTTTAATACTCCGTGATGAGGTAATATATAAGAAAGTTTCTGAATGTTCGCTGGATAACTACCTATTTTTCTCATATGTCCTAAGTCTTCATATTCACTCATAAATTCTTTATACCTTTCGCAAAAAATTGGCTGACTAACAAAACGTCTTTCTAGTTGTATTAAACGTTTATAGGCATTAACATGGTTGTTATCTAATTCAATAGACGATGAACCACCAATCACAGATTTAAAAGGTAAACTCACCTTACAGCGTCCAGTCTCATCACGTTTAATTGTATTTAGAAAATATTGCTCACACAGTGATTCTTCATCTGTATATTTTCTTTTAATTTCTACCTCCTCCTGCTCCCAAAATAGTTTTAGTTAGAGTTTCATCTAAGTTCACAGTATGTACGATTACATGAGAACGCGATTGATATTGTGTGGGACCAGAAAAAACCCAACCAAGCAGTTTCTTGAAAAAATAAATTTTCATGTTTAAATGAATTACCGGGTATCAATAACGAACTTAAAATATCTGCTCCAAGAATAATATCAATTTGATCAGAATGATCAAACTGAGGATCAGCCAACGACTCTACAATATTTTGAGGTATAGATAGTTTTTTAAAAGAAATATTGGGTGTATAATTCGTTAATTTATTAAGAACTAATGCAGCACAGTTAATTACTGGCTTATAATTAATAGACCATAGATCAAGCAAGAACTACCCATGCTTTGGAACTGTTGACTTTAGTTTCACCTACACCCTGTACACTGCAATTAGATTTGTGTCTCTTTAGGCGTAAAAGTTGGACAACTCTTTCTGCCACCAAAGTTCCCTGGGAGCCTGGATCTAAAAGTGCTCTAAATTGAAATTTACCATTTTCGCAATTTACTATTAATCGAATGGTTGAAAGTATAACATTGCTAAACAAATGAACGTTATTAGATGAAATCTGCCCATTTGCAGATGAAGAATTATTAATATTTTGGATTGTACTAGAAAAATGCGAACTCGCAGAACTGTCGGATATATTCGGATGTAAAATGGTATGATGAGGTTGTTTGCATAAATTGCAACGGTAAGTCGAAGGGCAATTATTTTGTTGATGGCCACGTGTAAGGCAATTACGACATATACCATTATTGTTGACAAACTCTTCCTTCGATTTTGCGTTAAAAGCAATAAATTTGTAACATTTCGGCAACGCATGAGGTTTCTGACAAAGTGAACACAATTTTGGTTGTTTCTGCGTTATTTGATTTGTATGAAAAACTGATTTCTTTGACTGATTTCTCTTTTGAAAACGATCATTTCTATTTTATGACGGCATGTCTACATGTAAAGATTCGAGAGCACTAAAAGTTCTCTCAAGAAAAATTCAGCAATTCGTCAAGAGAAGGTACTTTCGTCGTAGATTTTAGAGAATGTTCCCAATCTGTACGTGTGGGTAAATCGAATTTTCGCCCAATAATAGTAATCAAAATCGGATCCCATGTAGAAGTGTTAAGCTCTAAATTCTTAAGAAAGCTGATACATTCCTTAGTAGCATCAAGGATAGATTTTATGGATTGAAAACTTCCATTTGATTTTTCAATATTCAAAAGTCTTTTTATCAATGCATCAACGATAACACGTTCATTATGGTATATTGACTTTAAAGTAGACCACGCTAAGTCGTAATTCGCTTCTGTAGCACGTATTGTTTTATTAAACTGGCTGCTTCGCCATAAAAAGTACCCTTAAGGTAATAAAATTTTTGCACCTTCGAAAGGCTAACATTATTATGTACAAGATTCAAATAAATGTCTTGGAATGGTATCCATTCCATGTAGTCACCGGAAAATTTTGGTAAAGAGATTTTGAGCAATTTTGCATCTACATTCGCAGTAATATCTGCATGACTAGATGGTAGAGCAAATGTGCTTGCATAAGCAGGGGAGCTGATTGGCCGTTCAGGAAAACTATCAAGAATCTCACCCTTAAATAATAAAAACATATCGGAAAATGCATAAAGGCAGTCTTCCTGTATATAAGGAATATCATCAGCCTTCAAGGAAGATTCATGGAGAAGATTTTCAATTTTTTCATGATTCTTTTTAAAATTAGCTAATATCATATATTTCTTGAAGGATACTAGTTAAATAACCTTTCGCCTTTTCATTTTTCGCCTGGAATCGCGTATGTTTCCTCATAATTGGAACTAAATTAGTCATTATTTATATAGCGGTATGCTTAAGAATGTCAACAACAATTTTTAGCAATATTTAAATATGTAGGCATAAAAATAACAGAAATATATGGAAATATGTATAAATTGTATGCAGCAACTAAATTAATATGTACATACCATGTATCCAGCAAATATCGTAAATTCAATTACTCTCTTTTACTCAGTATAAAAATTTAAATAAAATTCAAAGATATTGATTGTATATATGTAAGTAATTGACAGCTAATGAGTTCACTAAATAAATGGTAATATGTAATATAATAAAGATACAGTGAGGATTATAAATGTTTGAACAAATTTAAAAATAAAAGCAACTATACTAAAATATTATTGGCGTTGTTGCCAACAGTTACACTGTGTTTGTATGTTCCCGTTAGAGCTACGGACCTGAAATTTTCACAGAATATGTTAAGCTTTGACCGCTACAACAATATATGACAGCTAAAAATTGAGGGGTGTTCTAAAGCGAGCAACGAAAAATGGTGAAATACTAATGTAATATGCAGACATTTATATATAGACACTTTAAAATTTCAAAGTTCGTGCTAATTGGTGTAGTCTGTAGAACAGACGACACCAATTAACACCGATATTTAAAACAATAAAAATTAAAGGATATTCTATTAGTTAATGTAATTTTGACAATGTAATTTAGACAATTTGCTGTATCTTGAATACTGTAAGTGGTAAAATCTTAAAATTTTAAAAAACGATAAAACTAAAAATATCCAAAATTAAAAAAATGTCGAAACGAAAAAACGCTAAAATGAAAAACGCGCTTAAAGAAAAACACCAAAATTTAAAAAAAATAGCTAAAACTCAAAATATTACCAAAACTAAAAAGATCGCAAAAAAACTAAAAAACGACAAAAACAGAAAAAGTCGTCAAAACGAAAGAAAAAAACACTACAACATAAAAAATCGCTAAAACTAAATATATCATTAAAAAACGAAAAAAATAAAATAATTTAAAAAATCACCAAAACGATAAAAATCGTTAAAAAAAGTTGCACAAACGAAAAAAGCGTAAAAACAAAAATAAAAATCACCAAAACCAAAAAAAATCACAAAAAATCCCCAAAACCGAAAAAGGGCCAAAACTAAAAAAATCGCCAAAACTAAAAAAATCGTCAAAAAGCGAAAACGCGTTAAAACAAAAAAAAAATCGACAACAAACAAACATAAAATTAAAACAACCAAAAATCTCCAAAAAAAAATGTGTCATAACCAACCAAAAAATCGCTAAAAATAAAAAAATCACCAAAAACCGAAAAAATCCCCATAACCGAAAAAAGCGCCAACGCTGAAAAAACGCCACAGCTAAAGAAATTTAAGAAACGTTAAAAAACGTTAAAGCAAGAAAATCTCCAAAACCAAAAAATCGGGGAAAACACAAAAAAATAAAATAAACGAAAAATAGCCAGAAAAAATCACGAAAATTCAAAAAGCGCCATAACCGAAAAAATGGCCAAAAACAACGAAAAATACTTAAAAACAAAAAAATTAAATTAAACAAAAAAGCACAATGCAAAAACTGCCAAAATAAAAAAAAGCGCAAAACGAAAAGGGATATATATGTGTGTATTCGTACGGAACCCTTCGTGTGCAAGCCAAAATCGCACTTTACTTAATTTATTTATTTTATTTTATTTATTTGAACACTTGTAGCTTCTCTTAATTTTTTATTGGTTTGCTTTTTCTTCTACATACATATATATTTTTTCTTTTCACCAAAAACATTTTTGTTGGAATGCACTTTCAAGAAGAATTAACTGTTCAAACATTTTTAATTTATGTATGTACCTTTTTTTCTTAAAGAACCAAGCATGATACAATAATACAGGTACCACCACGACGACAACAAATACAACACCAAAAAAGACACGTATTTTGTTGGTAGAAACATAACAGAAATATGTCAAATCTATTGTCTGTGTGTCGCACACATTCATAAGCTCCGTTCACTATACAATGCAGTTGACGATGACAGATGGTGCAGTTTTAAATGTATTAAGTGGAAACAGTAATAGTTCAACATGTGCTTTATGTCAAGCTATATATATATATATATATATATATATATATATATATATATATATATATATATATATATATATATATATATATATATATATATATATATATATATATATATATATATATATATATATATATATATATATATATATATATATATATATATATATATATATATATATATATATATATATATATATATATATATATATATATATATATATATATATATATATATATATATATATATATATATATATATATATATATATATATATATATATATATATATATATATATATATATATATATATATATATATATATATATATATATATATATATATATATATATATATATATATATATATATATATATATATATATATATATATATATATATATATATATATATATATATATATATATATATATATATATATATATATATATATATATATATATATATATATATATATATATATATATATATATATATATATATATATATATATATATATATATATATATATATATATATATATATATATATATATATATATATATATATATATATATATATATATATATATATATATATATATATATATATATATATATATATATATATATATATATATATATATATATATATATATATATATATATATATATATATATATATTCCTTTAACTCCCAGTGGAGCATAGGGCGCCAAGCATGTCAAGCTAAGCCATCTGAAATGAACAGCTTATCGATTTTCGGAAGGCCTGTGAATGCATTTTGCATATTTCTTACAAACAGCATATAAAGAAATGGAAATTGGTAGGAAAAGAAAATAAAGATCAGGTGGCTGAGCAAAAGAGAAATATTCAAGCAAAATTTAAGTCTGTAATGGTTAATGATAAGGTTAAGACGGGGTAAGCCACAACGAATGATGGCAATACTGCAAGGCGCTTCTTTTCTAATGTGGAACTTTCAGCTCAGATTACTAATGTAGATGTAAGGTTAATAAAACAATTTTCCATTATTTTACGAACACTTTCAAGTGCTCATTATATAAATATATCGAGTTTTGAAAAGTTTTTATATTTCGAATTATATTCTTGCTACTATATGCCTTCAACTGTGCACTAAATTTTAGTTCATGATATACATACATAGATTTTATTAAATATTCTACCATTCGCATTGGAATGTTGTCAGAACAAGCAATATAATCAAGTCATAAAATTATAAGAAATGCAAGATTAAGACATACGAGAAAAGTAAGTGGGATTGCCTCATAAATTATCTTATTCTGCAGTCAAAGCCATCAATTTCAATGCATAGTCAGAAAATACTTTTAAGAAAAAATTATTTAAATGATCTGAAAGGGTATTTAGTTGAAAAAAAGTTTTAACGTCACAAAAACAGCGAATGAATCATTGGTAGAATCTGATACTGATTACACTGATAATTGATTGTTAATATACTTTGATTGCCTGAATACTTATATATATTTTATGTATGTATGTTTAATATGTTATGTTAAATAAATAAAATTTATGTTTCTAAATTTCTTTTTTACTGAACGACAAGGACTTACGTACTAAATTAATTTTTGTAATATTTTGCCCTTATCTAATCACTAATTTACAAATTATAATAGTTTTTTAATTTAGGTTGTATGAGAGGTGGGCGTGGCGCTTGTCCGATTTTCTTGAAAATTGGCAATATATTACAATATTACTAAATATATTCACATGCAAAATTTCAATCTTATCAGATGCCTTATTTCTAAATTATTTAAGAAATTATCGAAGAAAAAAAATTCATCCCAAATTTCACGTCTCTACTCTAGCTGCTTCTAATTTTGGCCACCCGTTGTATGAAATCGCGACACAGTGGGACGTCGGGTTCATAAACATGCGAAGAGTTGTGAGAACCTAAGCTCAAAACCAAAATATTACATTTTACTGAACTGTATGTAATATATGGATAAATTTGGAAAAAATCACGTTCGAAAATTGTAATTATTATTGATTGCTAAAATTACTAATGCAATTTTTAACAATTTTGGTGGTTAAAATTACCAATTTTTATGGTTGAAATTTCTAGTTTAAAATAATAACGAAAATAGTTATTTTACAAAAATTACCGTATTTAAGTCAAGCAACTCACCACATGTCTATTTATACTTTGTGCTATTGTTATTTAACAAAGTGACTTACCCGAGATGGTAAAGGCCTCCGCCTTAAAAATATGAGTACAATTGTGAGAACCTAAGTTCAAAAACAAAACATTATAAAAAAAAGTTTTTTAACAAACACACTACTACTGAAGCCTAGCCATGCATCGAACCTGCGGCCTTCCGGCTATTAATTTAGCACGGTATCAACTGAGCTGCAATTTCCTTGGTTAATTTTACTGTATTTCGTGGGTTGGCGCAATTTTAACCAATGTAGTTGGACAGATTTACCAATATTTTATTTTGGGTGTAATGATACTTTGCGACTAGAACACTATCCTGTGTATTAGAAGGCTTGGTTTGTTACCATAATAACTAAGCCCATACGAAAGTGGAATCTTTTCGGCCTATAAGCCTTTTATTTAATAAGTCAAAACTGGTCGAAAACTAGTTATTAGTAAAGATGCCCACCTATACAAATCAATAATCAAACTGTACTTTAAAATACTGAAGTTATATAAGTATCTCGGTGTTCACCTTGATCGTTGCCTAACACCCACATAGAAACGAAGATTATTCAAATGAAATTCAAAGCAGTTCAAATAATTGACTTATTGGGAGAAATTCTACACCAAGTCTATATTGTAAACTTTTACTATACAACTCGATTCTAAAACTAATATGGTGCAATGGGATTCAGTTATGGGTGTACTGCCTCATCATAAAATATAGAGAAAAGGCGGAAAAATAAAGTTCCTCCATATGATTACATGCAGCGTTACCGTTCAAAAAAGAACACAAAAGGGGATTTTGAAAATAAAAGGGGCACAAGAATAGGATTTCTGAGCAAAAACGCGCAACTTTAATAACAAGAAAAAATTTTTAATATATTTAATTTTTAAAAATATAGGTTAGCAACAGGGATCGTAACGATTATAAGTTTTATTTTAAAAATTACGTTTTAATCGTTATTTCTTAGGTTTTATTTTTCGCTTATAAAATAAAAGTTATTTCTTGAGTTTTATTTATTCCTTAGAAATAAAAGTTATATATTGGGGTTTATTTTTTGCTTAGAAAATAGCAATTATTTTTGAGTTTTATTTTTTAATCAAACAATAATGGTTAGTTTTTGAGTTTTATTTTTTGCTTATAAAAAAAACTTATTTAACTGAATAATATATCGAAAAAATCTATTTAATTGTACAAATAAGAGCTTTTACACAGACTCTGGCGATAAATTCGATCTTGAATCGGTTAATATTAATTTTAACGCAGAAAATTTTCTTTCTACAGCGACCTGTGTTGCTGATTATAGTTTTCGAGATATAATCTTTTTTAAAAAATTAAGCAGTTGCACAACAAATGTTAACATAATTAGATAAGGGGTCGCCCAATTCAATTAAAATTGAATACCGAAATCGGCTGCAATTAAAAACTAAAATGCGTAAATATTAAAAAAAATTTTTTTCTATTAAAATATTGTACTAGAATATTTAAAAATCAAACATAAAAGCAATACAATTTAAAAACAAATTCAAACACATGTGTGTTAAAATAAAAACCTATAATAATTTTTTCTGTGTGCCCACAACCGATTGATCTGCAAGTTTGGCAGGATACTTTTTAGGGTTCCGTACACCAAATGTGTAAGGGCACCCTATTGTTTTCGCTACAACAACAAATGGCAGTTAGAAATTACAGGGTTTTCTAAACCGAACAACGAACATTTTGAAATACTAATGTAATATACAGACACTTATGTATTTATTGACATTTTAAATTTTCAAAGTTAGTGTTAATTGGTGTATAAACAAATAATTAATAATAATTAAATAAAAATTAAAGTGTGTTCTATCAGTTAATGTAAGTTGAACTATGCAATTTAGACAATTTGCTGTATCTTTGAAACCGTAAAAGGCAAACTCTTGAAATTTCAAAACCTAAAAGTAAAAAAATTCCTAAATTAAAAAATTTCAAAACGAAAAATCGCCAAAATGTAAAAAGCGCTTAAGGAAAAAAGCACCGAAATTAAGAAACGTAAAAAACCGAAAATGTCGTCAAAACGAAAAAAACACTAAAAACCTAAAAAAATCGCTAAAACTAAAAATATCGTAAAAAAACGAAAAAAAAATCGCGAAAATGATAAAATCACCTAAACAAAAAAAGTGCGAATACAATATATTTAGTTTTAGCGATTTATTTTAGTTTTGTCAGTTTTGGAACTTTTCTTGTTTTGGTGATATTATTAGTTTAAGCGATTTTTTCAGTTTTGACACTTTATTTTCGTTTTGAAAATTTTTCGGTTTTTGGCGATTTTTTAGTTTTTGAGCTTTTTTTGTTTTGGTGCTTTTTTCGTTTTGGTGATTTTTTCATTTTTGGTGATTTTTTTGTTTTTGACGATATTTTTAGCTTTAGCGATATTTTAGGTTTTTTGTGTTTTTTTTCGTTTTGACGTTTTTGTTGTTTTTTTTAGTTTTTTTTAATTTTGGTGCTTTTTTTAATTTGGCGATTTTTCGTTTTGACATTTTTTTTAATCTTGGAATTTTTTTAGTTTTAGGTTTTTTAAAATTTCAAGAGGTTGCCTTTTACCGTTTCAAAGATACAGCAAATTGCCTAAATTACGTAGTCAAAATTACGTTAATTGATAAATCACCCTTTAATTTTTATGTTTTAAATATCAGTTTTAATTGGTGTAGTACAGACTACACCAATTAACACTAACTTTGAACATTTAAAGTGTCTATATATAAGTGTCTGTATATTCCCTGCAGGAAATGTCGATAGTAAAATTGTACTGATTCACTATTGACTTTGTCAGCAGTACTACTGACTAATTGTATCCAGACAATGTTCTAAGCTATAGACATTTAACATGTGCTTGTCATTGAGATTCCACTACTGACCTCGGAACTGTTGACTTAATAGACTAGGTGGTTCTTATGGGACCATATGTAGGCTTCACTAATGCATTTTAATGATTCTAGTCAACACATATGAAACTTTTTATCAGCTAAGACAAATAAATTAGATTTTTATGAAAATTTTTAGTTTTCCGTTCAGCTGCATATATTTTCAACACATCAAAATGAGACCACAAAAAATCGTTTTCTAGCTGTTAAAAACATTTCATCTCATTAAAGCTTATATAATAAGTGCCCTGAAGAAAGCCAGGGCCCAAGTGTCTTCAAGTCACCACTTTTGTCGATAAGTTTGGTGACTTTTTGGTGGCGTTGGCAACGATTCGTCTACACTTTTTATTTTAGCTTTAATAAGAAGAGAAGTTTTTAACAGCTAGAAAACGATTTTTTATAGTCTCATTTTGATATGTTGAAAATATATGCGGTTGAACGGAAAACTAAAAATTTTCATAAAAAATTTTACTTATTTGTCTTCGCTGGTAAAACGTTTCATATGTGTTGACTAGAATCATTAAAATGCACTAGTGAATCTCTGGTACCAGTGTTTCCATATGGTCCCATATGAATCACCTAGTCTATAGTAAGTCAACAGTTCCGAGGTCAGTAGTGGAATCTCAATGACAAGCACATGTTAAATGTCTATAGCACAGAACACTGCCTGGGTACAATTAGTCAGTAGTACTGGTGACAAAGTCAATAGTGAATCAGTACAATTTTACTGTCGACATTGCCTGCAGGGTGTAGACGATTCGTTGACAACGTCACCAAAAAGTAACCAAACTTGTCGATAAAAGTGGTGACTTGGAGACATTTGGCCCCTGGCTTTCTTCGGGTTACGTTAGTATTTCAACATTTTTCGTTTTTGGCTATAGAACACCCTTTAATTTTTAACTGTTTTACATGTTCTGTGAAAATTTCAGGTCCGTAGCTTTTACGGTTCCGAGAAAACAGCCTGTGACAGACATATGGACAACGTAGCGAAAATAATAGAGTTTTTTACACTTTTGGTGTACGGAACACTAAAAAGTGAAAATTTTGAGTTAACGCTCTTTAGTATGATATGTATGTATGTGCAGTCAGGGCTTTATATACATATTTTTTTGGACTTGAAAATTCATAAAGCTTAACAAATTTAACAAAGCTTAACGAATTTATCTCCAGAATCCGTTAAATTGTTAAATTAAATTAAATAAATTTTTTCAAGAAGTAACTGTTATTTTCTAAGCAAAAAATAAAACTCAAAAAATAACGTTTAATGTTTATTTAAAAATAAAACTCAAAAAATAACCTGAAGAATAAATAAAACTCAAGAAATAACTTTTATTTTCTGAGCAATAAATAAAATTCAAGAAATAACTTTTATTTTCTGGGGAATAAATAAAACTCAAGAAATTGCTTTTATTTTCTCATGAATAAATAAAACTCAGAAAATAATCGGTAAAGTTGACTTTTTTAATAAAACTTAAATAAATAATAAATTAAGTAAAGTGCGACTTTGGCTCGCACACGAAGGGTTCCGTACGAATACACATATGTATATCCCTTTTTGTTTTTGCCCCGTTTGTCATTTTGGCAGTTTTTTTCCTTGTGCTTTCTTGTTTAATTTTAGTTTTTTATTTTTTTAAGTATTTTTCGTTGTTTTTTGGGGTTTTTTATTTTGGCGCTTTTCGTGATTTTTTTTAAATTTTTTTCTGGCGATTTTTCGTTTTCGCAATTTTTTTTGTTATTTGCCGATTTTTGACGATTTTTTGGTTATGGCATTTATTTAACGTTTTCACTTTCTGACGATATTTTTAGTTTTAGCGATTTATTTTAGTTGTGGCGATTTTTTCAGCTTTGGCGCTTTTTTCGTTTTTGGGGATTTTTTCGGTTTTTTGTGGTTTTTTAGTTTTAGCGATTTTTTTTTGTTTTTAAACTTTTTTCGTTTTGACGATTTTTTTTTGGTTTTTTGCGTTTTTTTTTGTTTTGGCGCTTTTTTTTTGGTTTTTGCGTTTTTTTTTTCGTTTATGTGATTTTTTTCATATTTTGGCAATTTTTTCATTTTTTGATGATTTATTTAGTTTTAGCGATTTTTCGTTTTGAAGACTTTTTCGATTTTTGACGTTTTTTTAGTTTTTTTGCGATCTTTTTAATTTTGGTTATATATTGCGTTTTAGCGATTTTTTTAATTTTGGCACTTTTTTCCTTTAAGCGCTTTTTTCCTTTAAGCGCTTTTTTCATTTTAGCGTTTTTTTCGTTTTGAATTTTTTTTAATTTTGGATTTTTTAGTTTTAGCGTGTTTTAAAATTTCAAGATTTTACATCTTACGGTTTCCAAGATACAGCATATTGTCTCAATTATATAGTCAAAATTACAATAACTAATACAATACCCTTTAATTATTATTGTTTTAAATATCGGTGTTAATTGGTGTAGTCTATTCTACAGACTACACCAATTAGCACTTTGAAAATTTTAAGTGTCTATATATAAGCGTCTGTATATTACATTAGCACTTCAACATGTTGCGTTGCTCGCTTTAGAACACCCTTTAATTTTTAGCTGTCATATATTTGTTGTTGTAGTGGCCGAAGTTTTACATATTCTGTGAAAATTTCAGGTCGGTAGCTCTTACGGTTCTCGAGAAAACATTACATTAGTATTTCAACATTTTTCGTTGCTCGCTTTAGAACACCCTTTAATTTTTAACTGTCATATATTTGTTGTTGTAGCGGCAAAAGCTCTACATATCCTGTGAAAATTTCAGGTCCGTAGCTTTTGCGTTTCCCGAGAAAACAGCCTGTGACAGACAGACGGACGGACAGCGTAGCGAAAACAATAGGGTTCCTTTACACTTTTGGTGTATCGGAACCCTAAAAATCAATGCATCTAAAGGTAGTCCATGCAACAAGGATTATTTTTGGTTTATACCTTATGCACGTAGTACTTCTCTTTTAGCTTGATTTTTTTAGTTTAAATTTGAAAAATAATCGTTATTTTCGGTCCTTGGTTAGCAAACATAAACTGCCGCTCATCTGATTAGGTTTAACGTATTAAGATATCTTTACATGGTAATACAAAGCATTTATCAAATAATTGCTGCAAAACAAATTTTGACCAGAGCAATACCTAATCAGAATAGGTTTCTGATTAATTTTATAGTTTACACTATAACTTCCTGGCAAATTGTTAGCCTGAATACACACCGTAGAAGACAAACGACTTTGTCTTTTAGGTCAAATACATTCGTATGATTTAGAGGTGGAAAACTATCGATAGTGTCACTATCGAAAATTTTCGATATTCTGAAAAAATATATCGATATATCGATTCTGAACTATCAAAAGTTAGAAAAACTATCGATATATCGACAATACTATCGTGATACTATCAAAGTTTTATAGTTCTCAGAAAATGCACTAAATATATGTATGTAAAAGTGCTAACACCCTGTCCTCACAAGACATAATTTTGTTCTAACATTTGTCAACCTTCATACATAAAAACATCAAAAAAATGTTAGTGCTATTTTTTTATATCGACTTTGACTTTTGTCAAAGACGCTATGTAATGAAACAGATTTTTAAGCAAAACAGAACTTTATTTCGTAGTTGAATAAATAATAATAAAACAAAAATCCTTGTAACATTTCAATATAAGAAAAATGTGTGAGTTCAGTTATTTTTAAGTCCAATTTAACTTACTGATGATCTTTGAAAATAATGTCTTGCGCAACAATAGTAGTAGATCATTTACTATCGATAGCGGCAAAAAATATCGATTGTTTTCAAATACTAATCGATTGCAGAATAAAAATATCGATAGTCACAAAAAAAATTAAATATCGATACTATCGATAGCGCCATCGATAGTTTTCCACCTCTAGTATGATTATACCGCATACCAAAAAAAATTTGGTGCGCGTTGTCTCATAAGAACTAACCCTGAAGGAAATGCGAATCTATTGACATTTAACATTAGTTTGCAATTGAAAATCCACCAGTAGACTAATGCACTACTGACTAAGTAGTTCTTTTGGGACCACATGGAGACATTGCTACCAAAGATTCACTAGTAAATTTTAGGAGCTCTAGTCACAATATTGATATTTCTTCGCTCGATGCCGATAGTGAAATTGTAGTGATTTACTAGTGACATTGTCAATACTACTACTGAACAGGTGTACCCTAGCCACTGTAATCGCCTATTGACATATAACATAGGCTTGTCATTGAAAATCTACCAATAGCCTTTAGTGCTATTGACGAGGTACTTATTTTACGACTATATGGAGACATTTCAACCAAAGATTCATTAGTTCATTTTAGTGACCAGCGTCTACAAATTTATTTGGGTTGGGCCAATACAATTAAACACATATATATTTTTTAATATTTGTTTTTGTTAAAAATTAAATAAATTATTTTTAAATTAAACCTTTAAGAAATTTATTATTTGACATATTGTCCAGATTTTATTTTAGATGGAATTTATAAGCATATGCTTATTTTTGAAAATCATTTACATATTGGTGAATTCTCAAATGGTTCTTGAAAGTTTGTACATAAGATAAAGAGTTTGTAACTGTTCAAAATTGTGTTTGAAGTCTACTGATGATTTGGCAAAGCACCAGTGAAGTGCATATAGGCACTGCTTAAACACCAGCAAATACATAATAGCCCAATTCACAATCTTGTGCAAGTGGTCTTGCATCGTTGCATTTGCAAAATGGTAGTGTATTCATACTCACCACTAACAATTGTTAAGTGGTGAGTATCAATATACTATACCATTTTACAGATGCAACGATGCAAGACCATTTGCACAAGATTGTGAATTGGGCTATTATCTATTTTTTAATTATTTAGACCGAAATATTTTGAAATGTATATACCTTATTCGATTGTAGCTTAAAATTGAAAATTGTATCTATTAGAAAAACTTCACTGTAAAATCGTCAAAAACCAGGCTAATTTAACATTTTTCGGTAGTGATTTTGCTTCGTAGGTGTTTCATGTTAATTCAAGATGATTTAGAATAATCTTTAAAGAACATTTATCCGTTTGAATTAACTATGTTTCATGTTGATTTAATATTGGACTACAGGTATATCAAAATGAAGTTGATACTGAAATAATGCGAAAAATCATGTTGCGTTAAAGTTATTTCGAATTGAAACCACGTGACTTTGATATTAGAACAACACAAAGAATGATGTTGAATCAAAGTTATATCAAGTTGAAATAAGGTGGATTTGATATTGAAACAACACGAAGAATCATGTTGAATTAAAGCTATATCAAGCTGAATCAACATGACTTTAATGAATCTATTATATTAATTATTTAATTTACGGTATATGTATTAGCATAGGCATCCGAAAACTTCGCAATGTATTTGGCTGCCCCAGCCAAGATTTGAACTCATGCCATCTGCATGATAGTCCACGCGCTAACCACTGCAGCAACAACAGCTTCAAACTTTACTTTAGCTATACAGTAAATAAATGCCATCGTTAGTAAAATGAATTTCATTTTGATTCCACATGATTTAAATTTATTTAACATAAAACTTATTTGAAATTAAGGTTATAGTTATGTTGATTTAAAATTATATGTAACGTTTATAAAAAAAAGTTGTGTTGACAGTGAAAAATCTGAAATCAAAGATATTTAAGGTTAGATTAATAATTATCCGCTTAAAATTAATATTGAACAATGGTAAAGTTAAGCCAGCAGCAGTAAATTTTCGGTGGTAATTCGTTTTTTTCGTGTGCATAGCCGACACATGTAACAACAAACAACAACAAGTCACAGAACTAAGCACAACAGTGAAATGTAACAATGAACAAATTATTTCTTATATGATTTTCAATCAAAGTTGCGTCATGCTGATTTTACATTTCTTTTTTTCTGTGGGCACAACATAATAAATAATTCTTGCAAAAAAGCACCGACTACAAAATAGTCGTGGCACCGCGACCCCATATTTTATCAACATGTACTTTTACGAGAACTAATTGTGTATGCGAAGTCTCATAAGAATCGGATAAGTAGAAGTAGTTAAAATGAATATTTACTTTTCATGGGCGTGCCACTGCCCAATTTTATAACCACATTGTTGTATATTAACGATAACTAAACGTATATGCAAAACTTCATAAGAATCGGCTAAGTAGAAGTGGTTAAAATGTTTATTTAATTTTCATGGGCGTGGCACTGCCCACTTTTATAAACATAATGTTGTATTGTAACGATAACTACAGGTGTATGCAAAGTTTCATATGAATCGGTTTTAATAGAAGTTGCTGAAAAAGAATATTTACTTTGCATGGGCGTGGCACAGCCCATTTTTTATCCTGATGTAGTATTTAAACAGACGCTTAATGTGTGTGCAAAGTTTCATAAGAATCGGTTGAGTAGAAGTAGATGAAAACGAATGTGTATTTACTTTGTATGGGCGTGACTTCGCCCACTTTTCAATGGGACCAATCTGGAAGTACATCCTTTTGAATAGAGAAAAAAAATATGAAATCGGTTCATATATGGCGGAGTTTTGAGGGAACATACATAAAAAATAAAAAATATATACATGACGAATTGATAACCTTTCTTGCAAATCTTTTATTTAATAGTTTTGTTTAGTTTTATTTTGTTTTTTACTAGTGCATTTTTTAGTAAATTTAAATGTTAGCGTTTTGGATTTTTTTATTATATCATTTTTATTTTTTTCCGATTTCGGTCCATTATGGCTTAGCTCCTTTTAAATCTAATGACGATTCAATAAAAATGAATAACTATGGATTTTATTATTTGTGGTACATAATTCTGGCAAAAAAAACCGACTTCAATACAAAGAGCCAAATCTTGTACGCCATTTAATATAAAAAATTTCAAAATTGGTCCGTAAATGGCACAGTTAGGCGATAACCAATATTTGCGGGCGGGGAGGGGCGGGTGCAAATCGACCCACCTATTTTCAAAAACAAATTATGCGACCAAACTGCAAGCAAACCTTTTGAAACAAAAGAATAATTTTAAAAATCGGTTCATTAATGGAGGAGTTATGCGATAATCAATATTTTTGCGTAAAGAGGGGGCGATGCACAATGGTAAATTTTGGGCATTTTCGCATTAAAAATCTGCAACTTTTTTGTTTGAATAGATAGAATTCTGAAATTTGGAATGAATCATCTTAAATATATTTGACAGTATATGTGCAAATAATAAAGCGTTCACTGAAAGGATTATGTAAATATATAAGATTAAAGTTGAGTTTTATTTCCTTTTTGTAGTTATGACTTGCACTTGTATATACAACAAAAAGTTTTGTATTTACAATAACTGAAATTAATAATTCATGACATGAACATTACTATAAACTAAATTTACATATTCTTTGTGTATTTGATATAAAAAAGTGTTACAATAAAAAAGCTAATTAAAAATATTTCAATAAGAAACAAAAATATCTTTTTTTAATTTATTTTTTATATGACGAAATTAAATGAATTTTAATAAACATGATATTTTCACTTTTCAGTATGAATATGTTGTGATAACTTCATAAGATTTAGAGCATCTTCATCTAGGTCTTTTGCAAGTTTGGCGTATGGTTTTCGAAAGCTTGTCACATATGGATCGGAAGTTAAAAATATCCTCATTTGTGGCTAGTCCTCTGACAGCTGACTGATGGGCAATACTGCAAAGTATTTTATAATACTTTCACCATGTGTAAGTATTTTGTGGACAGATGATTGCATACAATATTAATTGTATTTTTCTACATACAATTTTGCCGTTTCTAGTGCATATTTGCCAAATTTTGTTAGGTCTATTTCCAAACCAGATGATAAAGCTTGGAGAATGATATGCAACCTTTTAATTAATGTTTCATCAGCCCCAGTTATCTCCGCAGAGAGGGAAGAATTAAAGAAAACCCTTCTTGCGGTATTGCCATTATTGCTGTTGCCACTTCCTTGTCTTGGTTTATCGATAATTAATCCTAATTCTTCCCGAAAACGTTTTTGTATAGAAGATTTTTCATCCTGCTTCAATCTTTTATGATTTTCACTTTTAGCTGACCATTTCTGAAATTTGCGATTGTAACCGATGAGCAAAATCAGTTCCATGCATCTAATCTACGCGTGTAGGGTCGACAATCCATACTCAAAAGCTTTTTCATTTATTGGTCTTGCCGCTACTCTTTCTAAATCGTTCATTTGACTTGGTGTCGCCTTGCATATGGTACATGAAGCACATGAGGGGGTTTTTGTCAAGACTTGCGCTACTTTTCCATCTATCACCGTTAAGAAAAGATCATGTTTTATTTTAACAGTTCGTCCTTCCTTGTTAATTATGGTTTGTGACAAAACTTTATTTGATTTCGAATATAATCTACCACTTCCTCGGTCTTAGCAGGTGTCTCTTTACAATATTCTATTCAAATTGGACGACAATATCTAACAGATGAAGAAACTGGATTTTCCCAAACTATTAAACCTGATTCTTCGTCCATAAGTCTAATTGGTACTAATGAAGTGATGAACATATAAGCGTCAGAAATTAGTTTCGATTCCTCTGCAAAAGATTCCTGGTATTCAGATTGACCTGACGAACCATCACATCTCCATTTACAGTACAGAGAGTTTCGAATGTTCTTAATATCCACAGCGTCAATCATTAAAATTATGGATGCTGTATAATCCAGTAGATGTTGTAAATATTTTACTTTAGCATAAGTATTTGTTATTTTTAGCGATGCTGACGGAGGACAGCAACTTTTTTTTTGCTTTCAGAATTTTGTAATATGGTGTAAGAGCAGTAACATTTTTTTCCATCATGAGGTTTCTCAAATATATGTATTGCGCTTTTGTCAGATCTAAATCAATAAAAACACTTAATGCCTCTACTTCATCAAATAATTCAACATTATCTTCATTTTCTAGATTATATAAGATCTCCTTCTTTTTGGATTTTGGGAAAGATCTTAACAGCTCAATAATTTTTGCCTCATCTCCTTCAGCCATCGAACGTAATCCTTGGGTATACGCTCCAAAAATATGATCAATTCCATTATCTTTACATAGTGATGTATTTTTGCGTTGTCTTTTTGATTTCGATGACGTTTAATAGGAACTGCAAGGTCTTCCGCGTTTTCCGGTATATTTGAAGGCTTCACTATTGCTGACAAAGTTCTGCACTAACCACTCAACGTTTTTGGCATAAAAATTTTCAAAGATCTATTTGATGCATTCCATCGACGATTGAAATTTGATATTAAAGTTTTTTTAATATTATTCACTATATACTGTATATTTTCTTCCGAAAATTGATAATTTTTTCGTATAAACTTGTTCAAACTTTGTGAATTTCTTCCACTTTCAATATATGTATTAATTAATTGACGCACTGAGCACTTAAAATTATTCATTTTGAAATTAATATAAGATTATTTTATCTTTATGTTTTCAAAAAAAAAACTGTATTAAATTACTGTGATGACTACTGATTGTCAGCCCTGTGCGTTAAATCGAAAAATTCGTTAAATCCATGGTATTTTTCGACGCTTAAAAATATTTTGATACTAAATTTAGCTCAAATTAAATAACAACGACATGAAAAATAAAAATAAAATTTAAATTTTCATTTCGAATTTACATAAATATCTATACTTATTAAAAAAATATAGGTATATTTATTTGGTATTAATTTTTCGCACAAGTATTGAGCTCTTGAACTCTTTTGTATGTAGAATTTGTTTAGGCATGAACATGCAGCTGATTTTTATGCATTAGTTTAGCAATAATTCAGGCTTTAATAATATGTATATATGAGCGTGTATCTAAGTGAAGCTCATATTTAAAATCCTTGTCAAAGTTTAGACATGCATATTGAAATCATTATATGTTTCAGATGAACATATATCAAATAAGCTAACAGAAACAAAAATTATCAACAGAATAAAAATCTTCATAAAATTTCCTTTTCAAAAAAGTATAACACTTCTATATTGTAAAGTAAAACTTATTAAATATATTTCTTTGAATATGTTCTATTTTCATTTCCATAAATCATTATAGTCAAAAGAAGTGCACTCGATCGTAATTTTCGATTATTTCTACTAACAAAATATCAAAAAAAAAGTTCCAATTTTTATATTTTGGGATCTTCGCTTTAAAATAATATAAGTTTTTTGCCGAAAACTAATTATGAGGCGGTCTTACACTACGATAGACCATAGTGCGATGGCCCGTCCGATTTTCGAAACAAAATATGCAAAGCCTTTCGAACAAAAAAAGAGTTTTGAAAATCCGTCCGGAATTCGGAATTGGAGGAATTCCCCCACCCCTCACTGATTTTCGAAGAAAGTTCGTGGGACTAACCTGCAAGCAAGGCCTTTCAAACAATAAAAAAAATTCTGATAATCGGTGCATAAATGGAGGAGTTATGCGATAATCAATATTTTGCGGGGGAAAAATTTCCCCAGATTTTCGAAAAAAAATGTATGGAACCAATCTTCAAGCAAGCCCTTTCAAACAAAAAAAAAACAAATTTGAAAATCGGTTAAAAATGACAGAGTTATGCGTGTACAAACATAAAAAAGTAAAAAGAAAAACATACACACAAATTTATAGCCTCCTTCTTTTTGAAGTCGGCTAAAAACATCTTCCGAAGAGACAGGCAACACCTAGTGACAAACCTTAAAAATTTTATAAAACTTTAAGTTTCATCACTTATAACTAAGTAATTTTTTATCCGATCAAAGCCAATTGTTCACAACTCGACGCGCAATATTAAAACTTTCAAACAATATATAGATCACTTTAATCGAACCAGCTTTTGACTTTGGGAAGCACATCGAAAAAAATACAAATGTACCGTTATCTGGAAATGACCGAAATTAAAAATTTTTCTTTACTTTTCTCGTATTAAGCATATCCCAATCACCACAAAAAAAACTTAAAACATTTTGCTTGTAAATCAGTGTAAAGTTTCATTTGAAAGGATTGATTTTGCAAAAAAAATATCACTTAGTTCCCCTCGTAAGGAAAATTGGGTCAAGTATCTCTTCATTTAGTACAAAGTATCACACAAGCAGCAAGAATTACAAAAGTATCACATTCGGTTGCATTTTGTAAAAGTAGCAAAATAGTATCCAAGCAGTGAGAAAAGTGGATACTTTGGCAGCACCAACGGTAATGCTGATTATATGCCGCTCTCTGGTATGTTAGGAATTCGCGCATTCACAAAGATCTAGAAGTAACGATGGTAAAGACTATGTTTTTAAAAAGAAGTGACAACAAACATACATACATATTATATCAAGAAGCTTGAGTTGCACCCAAACCCACTAGCCTGGAGCATTCTTAACTTAAGAGGCCACAATCGGCTGAGAATGAGAGACACTCTTGTTCAACCACAGAAGCAACATTTTCTCTATCATTGGCTAGACTTTTAATTTACAATTGTAAAGTTAAGATTCGAATACTTATTGTTAGTTAAATTTTTTATTGAAGATATCATAAATAATATATAAATGTGATGAAACGGGATTGTGTAAATTTTGTCCATTAAGAGTGTGCCTGGTATCACTGGCATGTTCCCCCATCTTACAAGTGGAATTATCCCGATAGTCACCTACGAAATGTCTTAAAAATAGATATTTTACAGAATATTGCAAAATTTTAAAGCTCATTTACTCAAAACTATATTTTTATATCTATATTATTCAATAATTTTTATCTAGGTAAATATTTAGACTTTCGCGGTAAGAATGGGCACTATTTTCAGAATTTTTATCTAGTTTTAGCAATAATAAAAAAAAGACTTTTTAATCAGAACATTTGTCCGCTTGTTGGAGACTTTAGCGCAAATTAATGGTAGTTTCGTGTCCGCACAAGGAAGGTGTCTAATTGTAGGGGCTGTCCGCGAGTAGGGCTTTCACTTTGGTGGCTATTCTAAAAAACGCGTCGAAGAAGTGAAAATTTGCATTGAAACAAAAACAAAGTTTCACCAATTGTTTTTGTTTTCATTACATTTCTAATATGAAATAAACGTGAGAATTTGAACGCGTTAATCTCTCTTTTAAAAACGGTAAGCTTTGTATGATAAACAAAAACAATTTGTTTTACATTTATGCTATTTTGTTTTTGTTTTACATGTAACTTTCACTAAGTCGACGCGTATTCCAGAATAGACATCTGTATTAAAAAGTTTCTCGTAGCTTCATTCCATTAATCGGTTACGTCATTGTTTTGTTTTTAATTAAATAAATTTATATTTTCGAAACGCTCTACAGTTGGTCAGCCTTTCAAAGTACCAATTTGAATCATATGTTTGTTTTCAAAAAATGAAAAAAACTAAGGAAGAAACGAAAAAAATACAGCATTCATAAAACACTTTAATAACTTGCATGCTACAGCAGCACCCTTAAACCCTGTTAAAGGAAGGAAAGAATGAAAGGAAGATAGATAGATAATTTATTGTAGAGCACTTGTCTAAAAATTTCTTTAATGGGTTAATTCATAACGCCACAACTTTAGCCATGTTGTACATTTGACAGCAGGCAGCTGCCAGATTCCTATTATAAACATGTTATCAACAATGGCAATTACACGACTAGAGGGTGGCAAAATCTATAAAAAAAAATATCAGTTAATATGTGGTACGTATTAGACATCTGCATGAAACTTAAAAATTATGTTCATGAAAACTTTACCATAATTTATCATCTCTATTCTATTCAATACAAATATATAATAATGATAAAAATACAATTTAACATTCTATAGTAAAGAGTCGAGTGAGATGAAAGGGTAAGTTTTTTGTACAAGGGCATACTAACATTAACAAAAGTGAATTAAAACTGGTTTTGGGCAAATCTCAATAAATTTCGTAGAAAAACAATATGGTTTTAAAGATTAGTGCTGCCACTTGTACAAAAAGCATCTAATACAGATGTAAAAAATGCCACAATAAAATAAATCGCAGGAAAAAATAAATTGAAAAATTCTAAATTAAATGTTAGGTTTTTATTAATTCTAGTGGTCTACAACTTTTACTAAAATTTGGTAGTAAGTTTCATGAAATTGGCAACATTGTTATTGCGTATTCATAACAACAGATGAGATGCGATCGAGCAGTATGAAACAAAAATCGTTTATCTTCCTGGATATGTTCTTCTTAGTAAAATAAATACATTGTGCCAAATAATAGGCTGATCACGCAATGGGAAGGCGCGCCACATACAAGGTGCACTCTAATGGGCAATTACGAAATTATGGAAAACAGTAAGTTTTTCCTAAACATTATAGAGTTAGTCCGTTTACATTTGTTTTAACATCCGAAAAAAAATGGGTAGTATAAGTTTGAAGTATGTATCTGCGTGGGTGTATGTGACACCTTAACTCCAAAACCGCTAGGCCGATTCTAATTAAGTTTGGTTTGGTCGTGAGCGTTATTTGAAAGTTATGTATCTGCTTTGTTCTGGTTGCGTCCTTCCGTACATGTGTATCTTGATTACCGTACCTCCCAAATGGATAAATCGATTTTGAATTAGCTTCTTTCGTTTGAAAGGTAATTAAAGTAATCTTAACTTTTATGAAGAAATAAGGAGTCAAATAAGGAGAAAAAGGGGCCAACTGCGGAATGAGAAATTGAAAAACAATATTGAAAATAATGAAAATGCAAATCTTTCTTACCAATGCAAAAATTTAGATAATCAATTTAAAATCTACAAAATTAATAAACTTTTATTGGAAGTGGGTGAACCGCCAATAAAAATGGGATGGATATTAAGTGAAGAAAGTTGTTATCGCTGCTGGTAGTAAATTGAGAAAGGAAACTGACTCTCCCAATGATGGCATTAATCAGACTAAACATCTGACTAATCATTTTAAAACTGCTTTTGATAAAAAAACCAGTAGAAGTGATAAATGCAAGTCTTAACAACACTTCGCTTGATTGGTTAACAGAAATGATAAGACAAGGATTTTAGGTATCTCGGAGAATAGTGCATTCTGTAAAGAAAATTTGTGAGTATTAGGGGTTTGCATATCAACCTCATGTTAAATAAACTTTAATAACATTAAATTAAAAATATTTAAAACCCCCGAAGAAAATAGATAATAGCTTCAAAACGGCTGGACCAATTTTCTTTAAACATAGGTTGGAAGATTTTGTATCAAGTCACCTTTCAAACAAAATTTACTAAATTAAAATCGAGCTAGCCGTTTAGGAGCTACGATGTCAAAGACACACAGATTCAACATGATACATCTAGAAAAGATGTGATATCTTCTAAACGGCTGGACCAATTTTATTCAAACATAGCTACGAACACTCTCGATCAAGTCACCTTTCAAACAGAAAAAACCAAATTGGTCCAGCCGTTTGGTCTGTACGAGGGTTCGTACATCCACACAGATACACAGACACACACTACAAACTTAAAAACACCCTTTTTTTATTCGGGGGTTAAAATGGGAAACGCCTAAATACTTTAACGCAGAAAAGAGTTAAATTTTTTTAATTATATGATGATGCCAGTCGCGCGATGCCCGGAATGAAAGATTATCCTGCATGTTCTCTAAATCGAATCGATTTAAAAACGCTCGATTTAGAGAAATTAAATCCACTAATAGCAAAAATGTTTCAAACTTTTTCGAAGTTTCATATTTTTTAATTTCATATCTGAAATTAATTTACTATATACGACTTAATATATCAATGGGGGCATTATTTATTTTTGCAAAACGAGAATTTTACTCGGATTCCGTTGACAGAACAGGGCCGTATAGCTCCGTTGTAGAAAATGATACAAAAAACATCACAAACAAAAAATACCGTTTTGCCGAAGAAAAAGCTGGGCTTACTAAATTCCAAGCTCTGATACCGCGTGACTGTATTTTACCTGCCCCAAATGTGTGCGTATGTAAAATCCATCAGAATATGAAACTCCAATTCATTGGACTTAAAAGTTAACTTAAAAAAAGGAATCGTTTTTCCTGAAAGCTATACTGATTTGATAAAAAGCTTCGTTTGCTAAAAATCAGCATCATCTTATTTTTTCTCTGTTTATTCTAATTGTCCCGGTGTTAGTTATATTATTCAAAAATTAGAATTATTAATTGCAGACATGAAATTATGAAAATAACGTATAGTCAATAGATAAGTACTGATGGTAAGAAAAAACTTAAGTTCATAATAGAGTTACTTATGTATTCAAAACATTTTTATGGCTACTTTATAATCATGAAGATTTTTTTATGCAAAGAAATTTAATTATTTTAGCTTGAGTGCGGTTTTAATTTAATTTTTCAATTAAATTATTTTTCTATATCGAAATATGTAAATGTGAAGCATGTAGATAAAGAAAAATTTTTTGTGTATATGCTTCACATTTATCTCTAAACTAGCTGTTCCAGCGGCATTGCGCGTCCGGAATTCATTTATTACTGATTATAAGAGTAAAAGTAAAAATCAGTACATAAATTTTGTAGAAGGATGACAAATGAATTAGTTTTACTCATTAATTAAAGAAGAAACTCAATATGATATTTTACAGTTAGTTTTTTAATATAAATATGTATGTATGTAAGCACGGGTGAATTCGTAAATGCAGCAAATGTGTGCAGCTGGTATGCAAACTTTTGCAACACTAATAAAAATGATGCCGTAGTTGTAGCAATCTGCGGCAGCACTATCAATTGCTTGCGTAAAGAAGGTTAGGTTAGGGTGTACAGGCAGCTTACGCTCACTTGGGTCCATGGTTGATCCCTTTGTGTTACCTGTAAAATAGAGGAAAGGAAGAGATCAAGTGAAGGTGTGAAAAAGAAGAGGAGAAACAAAGAGAGAGAGAGAGAGAGAGAAGAAGATTTATAGCAATCACTCGCCAGAAGGGGGTGGTTCAGGGCTGAAACCATCAACTGCGCTTTGTGAAAAGGCTAAGTTTAGTAGGGTTCGTCGTTGATAACTCAGATAGACTGACGAGGGATTGCTGACCGAGTTGTGTCAGCCACCGGTTTTCCAGCGAGGGGCAGAGGCAAAGGAGGTGAAAAATAGTCTCCTCCTCCTCATCCCGACAGCTTCTGCAGAAGTCGTGGGACGTTAGTCGCATTAGCTTTGCATGGTTGCGTAAAGAAACTTCCGTAAAGAAACTTTTTCCGAAAAAAAGTATTGCTAAATGATGGTTTTTGAACGCAGGACTTTGGTTATTGCGCAATTACTGAATTTACGAATGTACCCTACATCATACTTTTTATCTTGTTTATGGCTAATGAAAATGCAATGATATATTCGATCATAAAGAATTTGATATAATTATGCAAAAGTAGTGATAAGAGTTTGTTCAATATTTTCATTTTAATTCGAATTTGGGCATTAGTGAATGAACATCGACAATGCCTTCACGGGATGAGATAGTTCATGCAGTCCTTTAGTTCCTATGTATGGATGTGTGCTTGTGTATACATATGTATGTGAGTATAAGCGAATGACTATGTGTGCATATGGCTTTGTACTGTTTTATTTCTTTTCTTTTCCTGTTTCGTTTTTTAACGAATCTATCTTCCTCCTCTTAATAAAGTTTTAAAAACATTCAACACAATTGGTATCCATTATACAAAATAAGTATAAGATGATGATGATGGCGATGATGATGTTTCAAATGTAGCAATATTGTTGCGGTTCTTCTTTACAATGACTTTAAATAAAATTGGTGGTAAATTAAGGGTGGCAATTATGGTAGTACTTGATACAGCCACGTATAGCAGCGTAAATTATGCCATCAAAAGTCAGATAAAAAAAATTTGTAATAAAGTGGTATTAAAAGCATTTGCAGAGTGGTGTGACGGTTTTATACATAATTGTGATACTAAAAACATTTTATGGCTTTGATCCAAGTTTAACACACCTATACATTGACATTTTTGCATCCAGATTTACATGAATATTGATTTACATGCTATTAATTACTATGTTGCATGGCTTAATTATGGCACAGGATATAGCATGTACACCGCACTTACCATTTCATTACGGATCAGCTGATTTGCTTTTAGTTAATGAAATTTTGTTTCTTTTACACCTCAATTACAACCGGAGCTGGTGTCAGAGTACATAAAAAGAGAGGGCGACAAACTAATGTTAAGTTCCAGTCTACACAATCAATATTTGTTTGTACAATTCTTGAGTTTGTGGGAGAAATCTAAAAAAGAAAGATACAGCATATCTATTCTTCTCTCGTACTTTATCACTAAAAACAAGAGAATTACTGCAACAAAAACTGCATGTGTAGAGCGGGTCTAAGCGACTGCTAACACAACAACATTTTGTGTCTTACATAAAGTATAAGAATCCATTTTAACCAACTGCAAAAAAGAAGGAGATCATCAATTCGTGTGCATGTTTTTTTTTAAATTTTATGTTTGTACACACATAACTGTGTCATTTTTGAACCGACTTTAAAAAAAAGTTTTTTTTTTCGAAAATCGTTACGGTTTTTCTTTTGCCAGAACTATTAGTTCAAAAGTACCCAGCAAAAATCGCGAATAACTCCATGCACGTATGCAAAGAGTACTGCATAATAGACCTAGAGTAGTCCCGAACTAGTCCAAGTGTATGAAATAAATGAGGTCCATTTTATATTGCGATGTCCTTGCAGTGGACTAAGTAGTCCAGGTTTGCATTACGTTTGATTAACCCAAAACCTCATCTTCGTAACTACTACATGGATCACC